>JBAMNC010000254.1:0-355000 GCA_037902135.1 Cetoscarus ocellatus | reverse complement strand
TACTGCGCATGCGTAGACGTCAGCGTTTCCCCCCTGAAACGATGAATCCTGTTTACATGGGGCCGGGTGGCGATGCGTTTTGAAAACTCTCCACCTTGGACCCTGGTTTCAAAAGTTTGCGGGTACAAGCACTCCGGGCACTGGTCTCATGTAAACGGGAGGCTAAAACGCAATTAAAACTCTTCGGATTCGGCCGAAAACTGAGTCGTGTAAACAGGGCCTTAGACAGACACGAAACCCTTCTGGGAAGAGGGGAAGTGTGTCCACACGTTGATGAAGTGGAGGCCATCCAAAACTGTCCCCGGCCACATACCAAGAAGGAGATGCAGTCTTTCCTGGGTCTAGCCGGATGGTACAGGAAGTTTTTTCCCCAGATTTCCACCATTGCAGCCCCGCTCACAGCGTTGACTGGGAAAGACCAGAAGAATCCAGTAACCTGGTCAGAGGAGTGTCAAGCTGCTTTTGACCGGTTGAACCATCATCTGTGCTCATCACCAGTGCTCAAGTGTCCAAATTTTACCAAAAGATTCCTGGTCCAGGTGGATGCCTCAGCAGTTGGAGTTTGCATTGGAACAGTTCTGACCCAAAAGGACGCTGGAAAAGAGCATCCAGTCCTGTACCTGAGTTGCAAACTCGAGCCACGTGAGACCAGGTACTCCACAGTGGAGAAGGGTGGCCTGGCCATTAAGTGGGCCTTGGAAAGCCTGCGCTATTATTTGCTGGGGCAGGAGTTTGACTTGGAGACTGACCACCGGGTCCCTAACGTGGATCCACTCGATGAAGGACCACAACAGTCGTCTTACTCTGTGGTACCTTTCCCTGCAGCCATTCAAGTTGAACATTCATCACCAGGCAGGCAAGTCGAATGTGGCGGCAGACTACCTCAGCACATGGCCGGACATCACCAATCTCCAAGAGTGGCATGCTACATGCTACATGCAACACATCACAAGCCAAATTAACCAAGACCTGCTCTGGACCACTACATTGGTCACAATTGACAACTCAATTCACCGACCCACAGTTCCCTTAGTTCGCACGAGGGTGCACGCTCACCATTCTACACACCCGTTACATATTGCATAGCCACTCACCATAGATGCCGAGTTGTCCTCTCCGCTGCCCTCTGTCAGGCGCAGCGTCAGCTAAACAGGGGCGCATTTATTTCCTGGTGTTTAAAGGGCACGTAGCGGGAAAATTGTCACCTGATTTGTTTGCCCTCAGTACGGTTTATTTCTCAGTATTGGAGACTAAATGAAAACATATAAAATAGGGAAAATGTAACAGAGATATTTCTCAATTTGTGAATGGTTTTAATCATTTTTTGTTGTTTCTATATGAAGGAAACACTGATATTATAGTAACTTATTCTTTTTGTGTCACGCTCACTGGGAGGGGCTTATTCTTTAAAAAAAGGCAGCCATTCTGTCCATGTCGGAGTGTAGAGAGTTGGTGGTCCATTGCAGGTATTGGAGAGTGGACGAAATTATTGATAGTGAATGTTTTTTTTGTATGTTGTCTGTGTTTTTGCTGGTTGTTAGGCTGTAGTTTGAGGTTCCTGAAGAACTCATTTCAGTTTGAATCCATTACTTATTTTTGTAAATAGTTATTGTAAATAGTTTTTTTGTCACTTTGTATAGGTTTTTTTCCACTGTGTTGGGAGATTAGTGGAATAAAATCCCTAAAAACATATCTTCCTGGCTACGACATATTTATTCCCCGGAAGAACCCCATTACACACTCTCTGACCTAAAGTCAAATCATCAGTAACAGCAAAGCAGCTCAGCCATGTGTGCAGCTTGCACCTAAACAAAAGCTAGTTGCTGAGGGGCAGGGACAAGATCATAACCCCTCTAAATGTCACTCCTCCCAGTCCTACAACCACCGCAGCCAAAACCTGGTTTGCTGGGCCAGTGCCACTGGTGCTGTGACTACAGACTGAGCCTTACCACAGCTGAATGTTTCAAATTCTCTGTACTCAAAATAAAACACAGAGAAACAGGACAGCATCAGCTGAACATACATAAGCCTCTGAACATATGAAATATAATGCCAAATATTAAGCATTTGTCTAATCATATCTGATCCCAACTCACTTGCTAAACCATCTCTGACCTGCACTACAAACCTTGGTTAGTTACCATAACTTCTAGTCTCTGTGTCATTCCATGTTGTATAAAACTGTGACCCCCAAAATCAGATCCAAATCATGTTGTGACATTCTGGGGGATCCACACAAAACACGTGTTTTACTTTACGCTGTGTGACTGATATGGTTACTAGATTGTTGTTAAGCACAAAAGTACCCACTTGAATACAGCTCATTATGAAAGCATGGAGGGGAAAGAAAAAAGTGAGTCACTGTTATAACATCATATGAATATGTGAATCAAGATTGTGATTTTTTTTTAAATTTATCATGCAGTCCTGGTGCATGCATTAACAGACCTCCACATTTAAGGTCTGATGATGTATGTAGATTACAATGATTTCTCCTCCAGAGCCACATCCTCCATTTAAGAAACACACAAAGATGCACAGCCACATATAGCTGTGCAAAGCAGCTATACAGCACCTCCTGTCCTTGTCAACCTGATTACTTCATTTAGTACCATGAAAAAGGGAACAGAAAAACATTTACTGCAAAGCAGTGCACAATGTCATATTGTCTAGATCGCTTACATTTGTGGCATCTTTAAACTAGCTTCTTGGTTGTCATGTAACAGCTTTTCAGCTGAAACTCTGCTGCAATTGCAGGTGGAGCTCTGCTGTCCTGCAATGACCCCCCAAAATATGAAATTTCATTACCTGCACAGAAACTCAAATAAGAGTGGAGACACTAGAAGAGATTGTTTTGAAACCTAAGACTCTCCATCTTACAATACCTCTGTGTGTTGTTCAGTGAGGTTC
The DNA here is from genome assembly GCA_037902135.1 of Cetoscarus ocellatus. Taxonomy (NCBI): domain Eukaryota; kingdom Metazoa; phylum Chordata; class Actinopteri; order Labriformes; family Labridae; genus Cetoscarus; species Cetoscarus ocellatus. The sequence goes on along the minus strand of JBAMNC010000254.1, from coordinate 352,090 downwards.
CACTATTAGTTTGACTGTGTGTGTGTGTGGGTGTATTCATGTACACCAAAGTAGGCGGAGAGAGCAGTATAATGTAACCTTATTCTTATTTTAGAATTGACGAAAAGACGTTAAATACAGAAAATCGATGGCTCTTTACAAGAGAAATGGTATTTCAGTTATAGAACAAGACACCTGTGGTGATCTTCAAAGTAATCTGATTCAAACAAACTCAAACACTAAATGCTTTCTTCTATTCTTTTCTTTTTTTTAGTTCAGCTGGCTTCACACTGGACAAGGCTTGATGTCAACCCTGAAATATTTTTGATATGAATGACATGATTTCCTGGAAATTTAAGAGAAAGAAGAAACACAAACCAAAGGTGGCCTACCTTTACAGCTCACAAACATGAAAGGAAACATGTGATGCATTAGGCCAGCTCAAATGTGCTTGAGCCATTTTGATCTTGGTTACTAAACACATATTTTTCCTTTACAAAATTATTACATTTGATAGTACCCTCACAATGTAGTCCAGGTCGTCAAAGGTTTGTGCAAAACTGCCATGGCGCACAGCACAACAATGGTAGACAGCAAGGCAATGGTGTAGCTGATTCCCAGTCTGTGTCTTTCTGTCACAGGAAGAAGGTGATTTTTGTTTCAGACATGTTTGCTTACAAGGAGACAAAAGAAAAGGAGAGGGAAGCCATACGGCAGGATATAGCTCACAACAATGGGGTTTTGATTCCCAAGCTGGACATAAAACTAATGATGTTCCTAGTGGCGATACTCTGACTATTCAATAGTCTGTAGAGTCTTGATTTTGTTTTGGATCAGCTTCTTGGAACCTCAAAAGAGAAGGTACAAAGGAATAGGGCTGTAATCAACCAAAGAATTTGTTGGTCGACTGAAACACTGAAATTGTCGACCAAAAATCGACTAATGGGGGGGGGGGGGGGGGGTCCGACTCTGATGGGAAACCCTCCTGTGCGGGGACAGTTCAGCTTGTCAGCTTGGCTCGGCGGCGTGCAGCTTGGCGGAGCGCGTCTTGGCAGGGGGTAGAGAAGGATGCTCAAAATAAAAATAAATACTCAGCAGACCACCGGACGTTGAATAGGCTAAAGTAGACGATCTTCAATCCTCCTGTCTCCAGTCAGGTCTCCAGATGGTGGGCGAATCCAAAGGAGTGAAAACAAGGGGGTGTTCTGAGACAGGCAAGTTACCTGTGAAACCGGGGTGGTCTGAAAACACCCCCATTAGCACTTGATAAGTTCCTACTGATGACTGTAAATCGCCGCGGGAAAAAATAAATTGAAGAGGAAAAAAAAATACGATTGGTCGACTAATCAGAGTTCTGGTCGCCCCAGCACTTATCGACCAATGAGTCGACCAGTCGACTAACACATTACAGCCCTACAAAGGAAGTAACAGGAATCAGGTGTAGTCCCTTAAAAAGGAGTGAAAAAGGAGTGGTACCACAAGATGGAACAGTGCAATAAGACACAACTCTGACATTTCCCAAGTGGAAAACTAAAAAACAGTACAGCTTGTAATAGGGCAACAACACAAATGAGAGTAATGTCTCATGAAAGACATGTCACAACAGAGTGATGCAGTAATGAGTCCTAAAATGAAGAAGTGATTTGGCATTTTCGGACCTCTGGTCCCCTCTGTCTAAATGCATATGGGATTTTGATTGGGTTTCAGTTAAATGTCCAAAATAATATCTGCTGATGACACAAGCTCAAGAGACATTAACATTTTGTCCAATATTTAACATACAAATACACCTTGATGTACCACACATATTCTTAAGAGTTACCTCGTCTTAACAAAAGACAGTTGCTAAGCAGTTGCTTAAGAGTTTGTCAGGGTCATTAAAAGTTATAAATTTAGAAAATGATGCTAGACTCACATTAGACTAGCCATTGCTAGACCTGGGCAATGTATCCGTTTAATCGATTAATTAAATTTTTCTGTTGCAGAAGATTTAACAGAGACACAACAGAAACATGGAAAGTTGCTGCATTGCTTAATGATAGAAACACAGATTTTTTAAAGAGAAATGAGTTAAGAAAATATCACAGCCTCAAGTGCCAATGTAGTCAAGCTCCCCTACAACCAATCTACACAGTGTATTTTTCAGGTGACACTAATAGTCAAAGACGTAGGTTATGTTTACCTACATCACACTTCCCAGAAACATAGACAGTAAATAAATTAAGTGTATTTATTTTTTTTAATATTATATACCCAGGGTACAAGCAGAAAAATCAACAAAAAAAGAGAAAGACAAATTGAAACAAGTCCCCCCTTTTTACATTCCTTAAATTTGGACACATCAACCTCTCATTTTTTCTTGTTGTTGCACAAACTGTACATTTTTACATTGCCATCCTTAACTAAAATACTCAAAGTCTCTTTGCCCTAGCTTTCCAGTGGTGCCTCCTCTGTGCTGCCCACTGAAAGTGGAGCCAGTGGGTATTGACCAACAGCTGGGCATGGAATCAAACCATAGCACAACGGTGAGGCTATGGACCTATACCCAGAAGAAGCCCAGGATAGGGGTGTTAACTGGATGGTTGCCTGGACCCACTATGGTCTACATATCAAATGGTTAAGGCAGGTCCAAAAGACTCCAAAAAGAGTACATGCAATTACTTTCAGGTTCTGTAAAGTTAAGACCCCTGTATGAAATGGAAGCAGTTTTTACCTACGAGAAAAACTTATTAAAAATGCTCTTTAGTTTTGGTGCTGCAGAGACAAAAATATGAATTTTAGTGCTTTTGTTTTTGACTGCAGAGTGAATCGCATTGAATGAGTCCACAAAAATATAGAGATGCAAGCACCAGAGCATTACTGTAGCCACTTCTCTGAGGTAACAAATTCCAAGGGCTAGAGTGTTATATACTTGAATCCACAGTGGGATTCTTATTTTCCTTAAATTTTAGAAAAAGTGTGAACTTGCTAAAGGGAGAGTCGATTTGCATTTCCTTTGCCTAAAGAAACAATTTCAAATTCATAGGTTCAAGCAGACCTCCACTGCACAAACTCTCCAAAAAGCTTCAGTAGCATTTTTTTTTTCAGCCATGGACTACATTTCATCATTAATTAAATGAAAAACAAAAAAACAAAACCGAAAGCATTTCTAGATATTTTCCAACATGTCTTGGTGAGAGTTTGCTACACAATGTGGCTGTTTTTACTTAACACCACGGCAGTAACAACCGCCTACAACATCTGATTGGACCTTAAGGAATGTGATTAACAGAAAGACCGCCCAATCACCTTCCAGATATGTTTTTTGCAATGGTTTTTCCTTCTCAATCACTATCTGTTGCCCAGATGGATTAGTGAAATATATGAGAGGGGTCTGGCTGAGGACCTGCACTATCAAAATCCTTTTGCTGCAGACCTGCACTGTCAGGACCTCTTCACTGAGAGGACCCGAAGTGACGTTTTTTTCTCATGCATTCCAGTTTGTTTTTGCCATGAAGAGAGTGGAGATAAGATTACTTTTCATCATTTTCGAAGCAATAGAAAGTGTCTTTATTCACTAGAACGTTGCATTTTCCACTACATATTGCCCTGTAATGTTATATTAATTGGAAAGAAATTACTTTTGGACCTTTGGGTATTTTTAAGCTCTGTTATCACAGCTAGGGTAAAACAGTTGCTAGTGCTAACTAGGCTAACTTTAGGATTAGCCATGGATGTATTATTGAGATATATATGGGATAAGCTTGACATCAGAAGGTTTTTACTGTTGTTGGCATTATGACATGTATGAAAACAACCCAAAACGATCACTGTAAGTGGACTACTTGATTAATAAAAGCAAATTATTTAAACAGCATTTGTATAGAAATTATTCTGTCCCAGGCATTTTGGTCCATATAAATGGTTGACCACTATATTCATGATCACTATAAGCAGTTTCTACTATACAAAAACCTGTTGTAGCCGTTTGGTGCATGCAAAAGTGTTCACTTAAATGTGCATTTTCCTGCTAAAAGACCAAGAGAACTGAGTTATATTATATAATTTTGTTTTACTTATTACCACATGATGTGCAATTGTTACTTGTCTCTTACAGATAAATATCAATCATAACTCCCGGCATGTTCTGACAAAAAGCTGAGTGTCATTGGCATGCGTACTAAATCCAAATAAAGATTTTTTTCTTTTTCTTTGAACCAGTGCAGTGGACCGAGTGGTGCATCACTGCAAAACAGCAGTGGAATAGGTGCAAGCTATAAACATTTGTTTGCAGCTGAAGTGGAGATGCCTGACATTTTATGAATGGACAGCACACAAATTGAGGAGGCTTTGCAGGATGAAGACAGCAAAGATCCATTCTGGAGCCTTTTAAGTTTATCTTTTATAATACTGAAGATATATGGATGTTCTGTGAGGAGATAATGGATACTAGAGGGTACTTGGCATACAAACAGGGGGAAATATAAGGAAAAAAAAATCAAAAAAGACATCTTTGAAAGTTTGTTTTGTGTACTCTGTTTTCTCCTGTAACACAGGTTATTGGCTGTCTGGCTCATGTAACTAGGTACTCAGTAATTCACTTTAAATACACAAGGCTAAGTCAATTTAAAATCATCAACCCTCACACCCTCCATTGGCAGATACAGGTGGTCCAACAGTACAGGTAAGAAAATAGCACAAGCAATATTAAGAAATTATTAAATGAATTGTGATGAGGTGTAAGAATTGCAAACACACATAAGTTATGCCTATATAGAAGAGTTGAGTAAATCAATATGTAAATGAGTCCAAAAGGGCGGGAGGCTATATTTTCAATGATAAATAATGGTATAGAAGCAAAGAACAGTCAGCAACTGGTTGGAGTGTAGATGCATTATGCCATCACACATACAACAGTGTTTTAACAGAGATTTATTGTTCTAAACGAATTTACAGTGCAAACTAAACTAACAGCTGTCCGTTTTGCCAATTAAATTAAAATACTCAAGTTAAACAATTCATGTTTTAAAGTAATGTTTAAAGGGGCTCATAACAATAGCTGTACATTTAGTTTGCTTATCTGTAGAATAACCCTAGAAGCGGTCAACCCGTTTTGTATTTTCTCTTTGTTTTTTTATCTTGGTATTTACTTTTCCCATTATCCTGTTGAAATGGAAATGTATACTCATTTTTTTCATCTTATTAATTGAACAAATGAACACACACATAAATCATATTTACATTATATACATAAAATAAAGCCCCGCAAAATAAAGTATAACCACACATGAGATGAAAAATACGTACTATACAAGCTTTTATTTTGAAAGGCTTCAAATCAACTTCTGGTCCTCACAGCAGTGGGGACCTCACAGTGCAGGTCTGCAATGGAAGGGTCTTGACAGTGCAGGGCTGCAGTCAGGCTGCCTTGGAATACATGCTATAGTATATGCTGAACTATCTATCTGGTGTGTCAGGTTTGTTTTGCATCAGTACCGGGAAAAGAAACCCACAACAACCTTTATGCAAACTGTAACTCTTTAGGTAAAAAACAGCATAGCATAAGCCAATAGTTAACGAAGGCTGCAGTGCAGAGCACTATGATTCTGAATATTAATTTTTATTCACTTCCCTTATGCAGGGACGGCACAGAGTAAGAGCCTTTCCCCTTAAAAATCCCCCCAAAAAAACTATATCTTGGTAAGAACTTTCAGAAGGACTCTTGGAGGTAAATCTTTATGACTTCTCCTGATGCACATTCTCCAACCTGGCCTTAAGTGCACCCACAGACGGGGCATTCAGTGAGTGTAGGAACACCAGGGAGGAAAAAATGTACGTGCCACACATTTAGACCTGTATCAGCAACAGACATTCATCATGATTAATTCACTGATGGTGCAAATAAAAATAAATGTTATAGTTTAAAGGAATTTCTTAGTATGATTTATGTTTTAGTACCACCAGAGAGCTTGACTTGAAGAGTTTTTACAGACCTGTATGTGACTGATCAAGTTTAGATTTTCAACTTAACATGTTGTTTTTAAGTTCTTTTTTATTTCAAGTTAAGGGAAAACAAAACACTGTGTGTGAGCCAAAACACATTACACAATACCCTGCTGTTATAGTACTGATTATTTCATAATTTCACATGTGCATTTCAGAATATATGTGTAACGCAAAACTAAAACATTTAACCACCCTATACCTGTTTTATAAGTATATGATAAGGGCCCAGACAAACTTTTGCCACACCCCTGAATTATCAACCCCCCCCAAAGAAAATCTGTCTCATTTCGTGTCTGTAGCTCATTTATGTTTTGTGCTGCTTGCCAATGTTGGACCCATTCATTCGGTCACCCATATTCTCCTCCATAACTTGTGACTCCATGCCCCAACCCTCTCTGATGGAAAGGCCAAACCAGACATTTCTAAGTCGAGTAAAGGCATGATGTCATCTCCAAACACCTTTAATACTTAATACTAGCTTTAAATTAAGGATTTGATTAAAAAAAATGAATTTGAAATATGCAGTTACAAAAACTCTTTAAACTGGACATCTGAATTCCCTCTGAGTCGTCCCTGAATGCTTTGTGAACATCTTCTAGCAAAAACAGGAAGTTCACGTCTCTGAGCAATTCGCCCTCATTATGTGACATGTATTCATATAATAAAAATATTGGATTTGCCCCATAGTAAATACACCTCTTGAAGTGCTTTATTTATAAATAGAGTCCTCAGGTTCAAACATAAGGTGGACTATAAAAGCAGCCAGAGGGGCAGTGGGTCAGTCTCATATTTTCACTAGGCTTTTGTCAGCCTTTACTCGTCATTTCTTGTGTCTGCCACCTGGCAGTGGATTTTTACTATCATACCATAGTATTTAATTAAATTCCTTAATAACTTATGAGAAAAACCACATAACTAAACTACACTATTAAACTCACAACATCTGTTATGTCTCTGCAGTTATTTCTTTGTAATGATATAGTAAAATAGTGCATTTTTTGGTTGACTATCAGTCAGGGACACCCAAGTATTACAGCTGTAGCAGGTTAAGTTAGAATGAGTCACACGTGTGATCATTTTGCATTTAGGGATGGATATTAGAAACCAGTGCCTATGTGGTACAGGTACCAATGCAAAGATACTATGGGCTCTAATTTCCTGGCGCAACTCAGGGTGGCACAGGGTGGCGCACCCCGCGCAGTGGTAATTTTTTCCGGCGCACCGCCGTGTGCAGCCAAGTTGGCAATTTGGTAGACCAGCTGCGCCGAGATGGGTGTGACGGTGCACCAGGGGGATGTGTTGAAAGATTCAGCTTGGCGCAGTGACAATTTCGTGCCAAAAAAAATGCACGGAAGGTGCGCTGAAAGACCGCCAGCTCCAACCTGATCTATTCTTGGCGCAGGCGAGGCGCACCCCGGGCAGTGGTAATTTGTCTGACAGACACGCTGTGCGCACACGTCACCAAAACCTCTCAGGCAGGTATCCACAGTGTCAGGCACATTTCAATGCAAAAAAACAATCACAGCAACCACTATTTCATGCAACCGTCTGAACCAGCAGATACATTTGTATCTATATTAATTGTCCCATCACATCTGATGTCAGATCAGAGACGTTTGTCATAACTAATGAGTTCACATCTCTCAAGCCAACCACAAACAGCCACATCATCCGATACGGAGTATCCGGCTTCTCTCATCTCATGAAATTCAAAAGAAAAGAAAAATGAGAGAGACGCTCGCTGAATAAATGTAAGTCACGTGATCTAAAAAGATGGAGTACATTATTGCAAGGAGGATGAGGATGAGATATATTTTCACCTAAGGCCCTGCTATTTGGCGATGACAGACCGGGAATGCAAGTGGATCACAAGCATGATGAATGGATTAGCCTGTTGCTGTGTTTAAATGTAGTTATCACTTAATTTTGTACTCCTCTTTATGGCAAAGGAACAGATTACATCTGTCCGCGAGGTGGTCCACACGGTGACGCGCATCGTGGCCTCCGATGCGCAGCCCAGTGGCCCCTGCGCTCTCCCAGTTGCTGCGAAAGTGCCAGCAGCTCTGACCATCCTCACCACCAAGGTGAAATTGTCACTGCGCCTCGCCCGCGGCGCATTTAAAGGCGAGGAGAGGTGTTCATTTGATTGGTGAAGATTACACTCAGCTGTGTTAAACCCACTCAAGCCTCCTCTCCTCCCTCTCTGCCACTTGTGCCGGTAGGAGTGACGGAGGTGTGGGTGCACCTCCCTGCGCAAGACTGCGCCGTGCACTAAACTTGCAAAATGCCCTGGACACACCCCGGGGTGCGCCCCGCCTGCGCCGCACCTGCGCCTGGCCTACGAAATTAGAGCCCGATATATCAACTCACATAAGAGATTTTGTTACTATATTCAAGTACAGTTTACTAAATTTCAGAGCCCAAAGATGCTGAACCCTTTCTGCCTTTTCTGCTCTATGATCTGTGCCATAGTTCCCTTTAGCTGTGAAATGAACAATAAAGGCAACAGAAGCATAATCACATGGGCCAGAGCAGGAATAAACACATTAATGTATTTTTTTTCCTCTTAAAAGTATTGATTCAGGAACATGGGCACTGTTTAAAAAGTATCAATTTAACCCTGGTATCAGAAAAAGCCCAACAGTTGCCCAACACATCAGGGTTTTAAATAAACATGTATGTTTATTCTAGGGATGCACAACATCAGATTTTTGCTGATATCTGATACGTGGATTGTTCCAAACTTATTATGGCTGATATCAATGCCACTTCACTAAAATTGAGCTGTTCGTTTCATGGTGAGAGTCCATTTGCATGAGACACAGATTTGAAGCAAGAAAAAAATCTTTAATAAATGATACTTTGATTTATTAAAGTAGGCAATCAATGATGATATGGTAAACCATTATGGCACATTTATACATTCTGCCAATACTACAACCAATATGGAGGATATATACAGCCAATATGTGTGACAAAAAACTTTAAATATTGACAAAACTTTTCAAATCTGCCAAGACAGATGTTCACTGATACACACTGAAATTGTTCCTATATCACTCACCCCTATTGTTTGCACTTTCAATAAATACTTCGTAAATCTGAGAAATAATGTATCCTGTAACTGATACACTTGTCAAGGGACCCGAGGTGGGGTCCAGACCCAGAGCTCACACAATATGTGGGTGAGTGTAGGTCCAAAGCCCATGGGATAATGTGGGAGAGGCATGATGGGAAAAAAAACTGTGGGAGGATGTAACTGCAGGGCAAACAATCTGTGAAGACCTCCACCACATATTCTCATAGAATTAATACAACTCTTACCAGTATGAAAGTATGTAACACTGTATGACAGAGAGTGATGTTAAGAAAAGTTCCCTGTGAAGACATAGTAGTTTACAAACATATTGGTGCCTGCACTAGCCTATCCCCTTGAGTCACCTCAGGTCTTTTCTTTTTATAAGGCCTTTCGATTTTTTCAGAAAGGACAGATCTGTGTTACTGAATATAGTATAGGATCATAAAACAAATCCAGTAATATCAGTATGGGATTGGTTTGTTTGATGTTTGATTCAAGATGAAAGACAAAGAAGAGGCAGTAATGGACAGCAGGACATTAATCTTCTCTACTTATTAAATGAAGTACAAATCAACATCAACAACATCACAACGAGGCTGTGACTAACCCAAATTTTCCTTTCAATATCTCCTTCAACAAAAAAAAAAAGCAAAACATGAGACAAAATGGAGATGCACCGAGTTTCCAACAAACGCAGCAGAGTGTGGCAGAGAACAGGAGGCCTGACCTCTTTTTCTGAATGAATGAAAATGACCTACGCTGTGGGCCTGCATGAATCTAAATTGAGTCACCAAGGGTATCCTGTGCAACAGTGTTCTGTTTGATTTAGAAACTGCTCCCTTGATGATTCGGGGCAGGACAGAGGGGGGTTGTGCCCACTGGGCCTTGTTGGGGGAAATGCTACAACGGCAGACGTCTCCAGCAGCAAGCCTGCTCCAGAACAAGTGGAGCAACACAAATGCAATTAGGAGCAGCAGGCCGCGCACACACGTGTGTACACGTTTATGGAAGATGGCTATCACGGACAATATCTTCTTTACAAAGTGGAATGCTACTTGTGGCCGACTTTGCTACTTAACAATAAAAATGTCTAGATGTCAACTAAAAGAAAAAAATAAAGCCTCTGTATTGGTGAATATTCACATATCCTGCTATGCAAGTCTTAAATTTGAACTCCAAATTCAATGGCTACGTTTTCTGTTTTACCACATATGCTGGGGTAATATATGTTGTATGGCGTAACAATCAATCAGTGTTAATTTGTATAGTGCCAATTATGGCGAAACAACGTAGGGAAAAAATAATAGTGCAATACTTTTTCCTTCAGTGACATATATTGCGATATTTTCAGATAACTTTTAAATAGACAATGTGTCTTTTAAGTGCAACAATTTAAATTGGAGCTTTAACTATTTTTAGCAAACCCACTAATTCGTCCACTGCACATTGCAGTTGTCTGCAAGGGACTGTGATAATTACACATCAACACACAGATAGAGAGAGTCGCAACAGATTTCCTTATAAACTTCACAGATGTCCATCCATATATCCATTATCTATACTGCTTATCCCTTTCAGGGTCACAGTTGGAGAGTCTCACGTTGGGTGGGAGGCAGGGCACACCCTGGACTGGCTGCCAGCCAATCACAGGGCCACATAGAGAGACAGCTAACCATTCACATTCACACTCATACCTAAGAGCAATTTAGAGTTACTGTGCTTCAAAATAAACTTTTGGCTTGCTTGTAGTCTATGTTATTTAACATCTATGATACTGTACCCTATCCCTGACATGTGATTTTGCCATGAGCAGCCTGATTTCATAGACCTCTTAGACCTCCCCATGTTGTGCCACTTAGCACCTGTGACTGTAGCAGTTAAGACTGTTATTGAGAAGGGAAAATGTCTTACTGTATTTTTTTGGTATTACTATTTAATGCACATAGATTAGATCAGATAGAACTTTATTAATCCCTTTAGAAAAATACCTCAGGGAAATTAGGATTCCAGTAGCAGTTTAGTATAACAGATAAAATTTTATATAAAAAATAGGCATACCCAAAATATAAATAAATATAAATATAAATATGAATAAAATATATGGCTACAGGCTGGCCACTGCTCCTTCCCATCCCGTCCTTCCCGTCCTCCCATATGAGCATTTTCATAATTATGATCAAAATAAGGCTAAAGAAAAAAAAATACATTTGAAAGACATATTTTAAGACATTGACTAAAACTGCACATACACACTGCAATTGCAATGCAAACATGATATATTGTTGAGCCCAATTAATAAAGCTACCTCAAGACACTCAAGACACCTCAGACTTCTAGTATAACCATTAAAAAGACTTAACATCGAGCCATCATGAATCAGGCACAGAGCTAAAGTTAGCAAAGCTACAGCGGCAAGGAGAACTTTCTGTTACACGGGCAGAAATATTGAGCAGAACCAGACTGTAATTAAACAACACCATCACACAACCATCTGCCAAAACTGTGTTAGAGTCGCCAAGGGATAGAGGGAGAACCACAGACAAACAGACAGAGCAAAAATAATAAAAAAGATCCTGATCTTGTGACAAGGTTACAACCCTGGATAAATGGTAGAGGTCTGTGCAACAATAGTAGGAAAACCCATGTTATTTAAGAGATCACTCTAACATGAATATCAACAGCTACGGTATTCACAGAAGGGATAGCGCAGATAGAAGCTGGTTTCAGATGGTGTCACGTCACTGTGTACAGCGGGCCAAAAAGTGATTTCTGTGTAGTGAAGTGCCGTCAAACTGCTGCTATTTTAACCAATCAATTCCAAACAAGACATACTGTCCAGTCCCAGAGAAGGGACACATTAAGACAAACATTTCTAATAAGTTTACAAAGATACAGCAGCAGACAGATAAAAGATCTTTGTCTGGAGTATGGAGGATGGGAATTAACAAGTTATGCAGTGACTACAATGGCTACATTTACATGGGAGCTTTAATCCCCTTTACTTCAGAATAAAACTTAAATCTTCTTTAAAAAAGACTAAAAATGACCTTGTAAACACATAATTCCGAATGAAAATGACCATTCCGAATTAAACTTATTTCCGAAGTAAGTGGCTGGTTTATTCTGATTTTAAATCTGAATTGAATAATTTCTCTATCATGTATATGTTCATTCTACTTTAAAATAATTCCAGTCGTTCTACGCATGCTCGTTCCCTTGTCCTGTCGTGATGACGCACATATTCCACGCTGACAGGAACAGGATGGCCGCCTGAAGCAAGCGTTGGATTCCAGCCGAGACAATTTATTCAATTAGAGCCTTAGAAGATTTGGAAATAATGAAAAGAGTTGATGGATGTAAGCATAAAAAATGCTTGAAGTTGTGGCCTCCAAGTTGGGTGAGGTTTCCCTGACAGAGACACTGGAGATGCTGAACTGGAGTTTGTTTTCTTCTGGTAGACATAAATACGTCACGTCCGCCCCCTGTCCAATCAGAACCATTCCCAACCCCCAGACCTTAAGCTGAATTGAATAAAGATAAATAAACGTTTTTTCCATGTAAACCTCAATTCGGAATTACTATTTCCATGTAAACACAAAGGAGAACACTTTAATTCCGAATTATTTAATGAATATATATAATATATATAATTCCAAATTTAAAAACAACATGTAACCGTGGCCATCGAAAAAAGGAAGACAACAGTAATTTTGTGACTAAACTTTACATGCTGAGTTCAACTCCAAAGAACTAAAGACCAGGGAGGCAATGTTTACAGAAACATACAATAAAACTCTGTTTTCAACACCTTGTTATTTGATAGCAAGTTAAGACTCTGAAGGCTGGTGTGTGAACCAGTTCTATTTACACATCAGCTTTCTGGTAAAAAGAAGCCAGTTAGCCTGTCTCTGCACTGTTGATACTATGGCTGAGGCTGAGAGACGGAAGAGGACGGCGACAGAGCAAGACGAAGACATAAAAACAATAATAACATTCATTTTTTAAAGTTTTTGTATTGTTAGATCAACTGTCAACTACTATTTTAATGTAAAATTAAATGTTATCGCTGTAATATAGCAATACAAAACCAAGACCATCAAAGAGACACATTAACTCATGTTTAGAGCATTTTAGTCTAAGCAAAAAAAAGACAACTGCTGATGAATGCTGCCTTTGAATTAGGAAGTTTGATCATAAACAATATAGTTACAAGCCAAAAGACCCTTGTAAAATTTAATTTGGCTAAGTTAACTGTAATATTAACTGAATGTATGCAAGGTAAATTGCCCAAACTCTGGAAAAATTACACTTCCATTAATTGTAGGAACCATACCCCACATCCACAAGTTTCTAATGATTCCAAGTGTGAGCAGGTAGAGTTGTCCGACTTTTCTACATCGCCAATAGGTTAAGTAACGTCTAATACATCTCTCAGACATTCATGTGTCATCAGCACCAGGAGACTCAAAGTAATCTATTTGCACTTCAACAGGTGAAGTTGAACAGCTTTTGATTTCATTTTAATAAAAGTAAAAGACATTAAATAAAATGGTTTTTCACTCAATTTACATCCAATTAGGATTTTTGTTTTCTGTGTAACAACAACACCAAACATGTGTCAGCAACACTTCAATTGAGAAAAAAGAAAAGAAAATGAAATGGTACAAAGGTACATTTTTGTTTTTGCCTATGCATCAAACAAACTGTACTCTCAGAGTTTACAGGAAATAAAACAGCAGCCATTGTGATTGAGAACTAAAGACTATGGACGTACCCTATGACTCTACTGTTAAAAGCCTGCTTAAGGAAAACTTCTAAATTTTTGATGAGACCTCCAAGTTTCTTCTCAAAAGACATGGCAACCTGATAAAGATGGTAAAAATGCAGTGCAAACCCTTCCAACCATTTGCTATTCTAAAATACTGATGTCACAAAATACAGTAATTATGGAATCTATGCAATTTATGTTCACTTAATAGCCTGAAATTAGCAGCCTCCATTTGCTAAAGCTGATAAAACATCTGATTTGATGGGACTATATTTACTTTTGGGTTGACTCCTGATGTCATGTATGACTGTCAGTTATTATTTGTAGGCCAACTCTAACACATAAGCCTTGAAGAAACACCAAGACATATTTATGAGGACAACATTTAGCATAAAGAGAGGACATTAACCATTTCACTGAATGGGCAGCCATAGTGGATCCCTCGTCTTTGTCTCAGCTTGACCTCAGTTATGATTCCTGATTGTGTCTCAAAGTGCAGTTTTCTTGCTTCAAAGTATGTCAACAGGCTAAAATCTGGGCCTAAACGCATTCTCACACCAACTTTCAGACCTAGTGGTCCTTCAGATTACTGATTTAAGACCTCAAATGACCGATTATGAAACAGAAAAAAAACACAAGCTCTGGCCACTTTAAACATTGCTGTGTTGATTTATTACGAAAAAGTACATAAATCTTTCTTAAAGGGTTTGTACGTTCTTACAATACTTTCGTAGTGTGTAGCCTCAGACACTTCATTTAAGCTGGAGGTTTTTCCAGCTTAATTGCACAAGTCTAATGACCTAATCTGGCTGTGATTTGAAGATACATTTCAGAGAACCACCCCCTCAAAAGACATTTGACAAAGGAATGGGACAGAAATTCAACATAAGTAAGTACCAATACAAAGTCAAGGCCAGTGTGCAAAAGCACAGGTGACCACATAGTGACCAGGACACCCTCCTCTCTCCCCTATTTTGATGTGTGAGGAGCCCCTGTGTCTGCCTCCTTGGCCTCTAGCTGACCTCCTTGAGCCATCAGACAGAACACTTAACATTGCTTCCCCACCTGAAGAGATGTCTGAAGAACAGGGCCCACTTCAAAGCCATGCAGTGATTGGGCCATCATTACTACGGGCACTTGACTCATTTCAACTCCCCTGAAGGACTAAACTTGGGGAGATTTGGGCATGAGGTCATGAGATTCTTATTTGTAACACAGGGGATACAGGCCCCCTTTACAGGTAACTTCCAAAGTCCGGAGGATGCCTTCTATAGATGTTCATTTGGATTTCTGTGTGGGCAACATTGCTGCCAAGTTCTCCAGTGCAAGAACAAAAAATGGTATCTGAATAATGCAACCTGTGTTTTCGTTTTTACCTCAAAGACAGCTTATGATCACAACTTTTTCTGCCTCTGGTCTGCTGGTTTTTGAAGTCGACTGTGGGCAATTGGCACAGATGTTTGCAAAGGAATGTCATTTTGTATCAGTGGAGGAGAGTTGATAAAGCGGCACGGCCACAGTGACATGAAAGCCCAACTGGGTTCAACAACAACCGTCATCTCTGCTCTGCTTTTCTGTAGCTAAATGCCAGTGACAGGAACAGAATTCACTGTGGTAACTGATTAGGTGCCAAGCGCCCTCTCCCCAGTGCCCTGCTGCACTGAAGCCCTCTGTGGAGCTGGCATGGCCTGGCTTGGCCCTGGCAGCCACGGGCCCTGCTTTGTATCTCTGCCCCCGTCTACTCAAGCTGTCTCCAAATCAGACTCGACGACTGCCAACTGCCCATCTCCCAAGCCCAAGAAAAGCTAGGGGCAACATGTTGGCTGTATCAAATGTAAAGGTAAGACAAGCCCACAACAAGTTGATGGGATGTAAATCACCATCTTCCATATGACCATGAGTTTCACTCTTCCTGTATCCAGCTCAGGCTTCACAGACTTGGGGTTTGGGTATATGGGTCTTCATCAGACGATATGGTTCTTAAATTCCTTAGCAGGGAATTAGTAGCTTCTCCATCTTTACAGGCAGGCGTAGTAGGCAGATATTGTGAACCGGGCAAACAATACAAGAAAGCATATTGGCAAATGATTTTAACCATGTTTTATTGTATTATGTAAACAGATAGGACTCAAACTGATGTGGTTTATTATAATAACACAGCCTATAGCTCTTATGTATTTCATCCCCATCTGGCTCTAAATACACTGTGATGATTAATATTCAATGTCTGTAAAAGACACAGTCTGCAGGCTTACTGCTTCAATAAGCTGATGGTTCATGTGTTTTAGGATAAGCCACCTTCACAGGATGTTATGTTGATTTATATTGCATTCCTAGTATTTGTTCTTATATCACAAAGGTCTGTGACTAAGCATACAGACTGAACACCACATCCATGTTTACAGCATTGTAGTCTGAGACTCCGGCTAACGTCTCACCCCAGACGGTCGATGAGATTTGTGGCCTCGATTCATTTGCCTTCGACTTGAAATAAAAGAAAAGGTATTCTCCGGAATCTGAAGTTGAATGCATCGAGGCACGTACTCACATAAAAGCAGGTGCACCTGTCTGCAGTGGCAGCCTATTGTATTCACAATCAAATCAGCCATGAATCGGCCTGTCGCGCCGCATGTGGGGAAGGTAAAAACATGTCTGTCTCTTACCGTGCTGTTTTCAGTCATTACTCCCCCATCCTAAATGTTTTCAGTCCAGACCTCTGACGAACGGTTAATTCCTCTCAGGCTGTCTCACTCTCCCTCTCTCTCGCTCATCCTCATGTCATATTTCTCCGCTGCAGCAGAACAAAGCCACGCCTCCTCCGACGGCCGCTGCCGCGTGACGTCAGCCGGCGAGGAACTTTGGCACACGCCCTCCGGTACAATGGAGACACTTCCGGTCCGGAGCCGCTAGAGGGCGCTGTGCCGCAACAAAAACACACCAACCATCACTTCCTCTTGGAAAAACTGAGTCTGACTGACAGTCCTGTGTAAACCTTTTGGTGTTAATGACATTTATTTGTGTGGATATTTATCAAGGCTATGATATGACATGATATTAAATTTTAACTGGGACACTGCAAATCATATTAAGGGCTATAACTATGGGGGGTTCATTTTATTTTATTCTATTTCATTTTTGGTTTATTTTTTGCTAATTGTTTTATGCTCCAACCAGATTTAACTTATTTTTCATTATTAGGTTTATTAATAGTACTTCTCAAATTTGAGTTTCAGAGGCAGAAACAAGTTACCCTTATTTAAAAAAGGACCAAATTAATTTCAAGTAATTGCTTGTATCTTTAAGGCAATTTGCTTTTGATTGTAATTTCAGTCACTGTTTGAGATGAAAAAATATCGACACTTATTTCAGAAGTCGGCCGGTGGCCTAATTTGTGTCTTTAAAGTTCCAGTGTCCTGGTGTTTTTGACCATTTCTATGTCTCAGGTGTCTTGTAAGCAAAGACTTGCTTTAAGTTGAAAAAATGGAAAACTTTAGTCTCTGGTGAGGATCCAAAGCAGCCCTTTTCCCACCCCTTTGGAAACGCCTGAAGTTAAGGCTACAGGAGGCTACAGTATGACAATGAGCTCTCTGCTGATTGGCTGTCCAAACAATGTCTGATGGGAGGGGGGAGATCAGTCTTTTAAGGGCCTGTTTACACGATAATGTTGTCAACAAAAACAGAAAGGTTTTTTCTTTGCATATTTAAAAGCACTCACACGGAGATGGTGTGATAACTGAGAACTGAAAACGCAGCAGTGTGCATGCCAGGCCAGTAGTTGGCGATGTAGGTTTGTGGTGTCCTTGGGGAATATAACAAATGCCTCTCTACTGGTCAGAATATTGATGCACCAAATCTCCTTTTTTTTGGAGGGAAAATAACAAACCTAGCACAGTTAGCAGCACAAATGTTGCTTGGTAGTCTGCCATAGTTGTTGTTGTTCCTATGTGCACGCACTACATTTATCTGAAAGAGTACTGCGCATGCGTTGTGCGTCCAGGTTTTCTCTGACAATGGCGTCTCCTGTCTACATGAAAACAAAAACATTTTAAAAACTTTTCACTCTGGACCCTGGTTTTAAAAGTTTGCAGATTCAGGTACTCTGGGCACCATTCTCACGTAAACAGAAGGCGCAAACACAACAAAAACTCTCCATTTTCATTGTTGTGTAAACTGGTTTTAAAACAGTCATGGTGTCTACCTTTGACAGGCAGAAAGCACACATGTAGGTGGAGGCTGTATAGCTATTACATAATAAACCCCAGGCAGTAAAAGAACAGGGCTTTTTAAGGGGCATTTTCTTTGAAGAGGCATAGTGGATTAAACTGAGAGTCTAGTAAAAGGTGTCGCGTTCCTCTGCTCATAAAAAAAGCTGTCAAATTCCACTACACCTACAGAAAAAAATTAGGCCTACATCGCTACACAATATTGTGAGTAAATGTTGTTTCTGTTACAACTGTTGTTGTTTCTGTAATTCTAAACAGATAATAGTGGAGGCCATTTTGAAATGAAACCATAACCCAAATGGCAAAATGGTAATCATATAAGTTAAACAAAAGTCTTGATGTAGCAACAGTCATTGCTCTATCTGTACCAAATGTAATTTTGATTGTCGTTAACAAACTTACAGGAATTAGCATGACCTTAAATCACAACTAGATGTGAGTTAGTTCTACTATGTTGTGTGTATTGTCTGTGATTTGATGAGTTGATTATTTATTATCTATCTGAATTTTTATAACTATATCCTAGCATGGCACAGAAACGATGTTCGCTCCTCTCATTCATACGATCTTTTTATAGCTGACCGCAGTCTGGGCTCACTGTCCATTGTGTTTCACTTGAACTGGTCCGGCAAGTTATTTGTGTGCTGGTGTCTCGGGGCTCCATCGATCCTCCAGTGTGGAGACCTGCTGCTGCTCGGACGGACACTGCGTCCGTGGAGACAGCCCTCCTCCTCACTGTGTGCCGTTTCCCCTTCTCTCTCTCTCTTCACCAGTGAAAGTCCTCGGTCACAGCCATGAGGTGCTTCGCCGCATTTTTAATCTTTGTCCTCTATGTCGGATTTACCGTGTGTAAACCCTCGTCTCCTTGCCCGAGTGGACAGTTCATGCTGAAGAGCCAGTGTGTCCTCTGTCATCCCAGCTGCTCCGAGTGCGAGGGGCACGAGCTGTTTCAATGCACTACCTGTGGAGTTGGTGAGTGTAATTTTGCTTACATGTAATTTTGACACAGTATTCAAATCAGCATTGTTTTATGTAGGGATTTAAAGATATTTTCTTACTTTCCTTGTCAAAAATGCAAATGACTTTTAAAAGGGGAGAGGGAGTGTTCATTGTTTGGTAGTCATTGAGTGCTTGTTATAGAAAAACAAGAAGGCTCTGTTTCATCATGTTTATATCTATAGTGGTGCAGGGATGATAGTTTTGTAGGTCAACAAAAAGTAAGCATTGGGCTGGTTCCCTCGGCAAAAAGCCAGTGGGGCTTTTCAGTGGGTTTTTGGATTATTGTTGATAACAAGCTTGTTGGCAAATAAAGTTTATCAAACTTAAATGTTCCATTCATCTGCATAATCTTTACGAACAAATACTGCTGTCATGATTTTTGAAGTGTAAATATAATCAATAGAGTTGTGTATTGGTAAGAATCTGGCGATTCCATATGTATCACAATACATGGGTCACAATGCCCCTTTTCACAATCGCAATATTGGAAACAGGGAAAGACTTTACTAACCTTGCAGTGCAGCTGGATCTACCCGATTCATTGTCAGTAATCAGTCATATCCATCTTGCATAGCTCCAAGTCAGAATGATTGAGCTCAGTCTGCAGATGCATGGCCCAATCAGAGTCCTTTAAAGCAGGAAGAGTTGGGCACTACCAGTGTGGTGAGAGCTTGTACAGAGATTAGCATAGATGCTAACAGCTTTAGCAGCAGTTTTGTCAGCTCTGGACCACATTTCTTTATTAAATATTAAACAAACATCAACACTGAAAACATTTATCAATGGCAAAGATATATTTGTCCACTTACAACATGTTTTGGTGACAGTTTGTTTGATGAAGTGGTTTCTGTTTAATAATTTACACCACTGCAGTAGCCCCCTGTACTACAGAATCTAATTAGCCCACAATGAATGTCATTGACAGAACAATTGTACAATCACCAGCCGATTTGCTTTATAAAGCTCCTGTCCTCCCCAAACCTTTCCATTGGGCTGTTGCCCAGATGGACTTGTGAAAAGTATTCTAGGTAGTATATATTGCACTGTCTATCTTGTGTGACAGGTTAATACTTTACAACATTTTGACTGTTTTATTTTATTTCTTTTTTTGAATAGAGTTAAGGACTCACAACATTGTATGCAGGAACATACTGTTTTTAAATAAGTGTTATTTATATGAATCATGGTCCCTGTATCATTGTTAAACTTTGCTGTCTTTCCCAGGGATTGAAATAATAACAATTCATACAACAGATAGATGAATAGTCAAATGACTGAATGTCTGCTGACAACCAGCAGCAAAAGGCTGGACTAAAATACAAAACAAATGTCCCTAATTTCTGTAAATTACTGGATATCAAAATATCACAACAATGAAAGGATACAGTATTGTGTTGTAAAATATCGCATTATACTGATGTATCAACATTTTCTTACACCCTTAATACAATGAGAGGCAAAAGATGTTGCTGTTATGGAGCTACAATATGGCATTGCAACTTAGAAGCCACTAACATTCTTTCAAATTCTGTCTCACGCTTTTACTCCTCTTTAGGAGAATTTTCTCCTAGTATGACCTGAGCAAGTTGGTGCTCATGGCTGTGGCAATTGTGTAAGCAACATCATTTATCAAAGATGATCAGAAATGATCATGTTTAAGGTCCCCAGCCATTTTTAGGTCTTGGAAGCAGCTTGTCATTTAGGAGGCGTTTTGAGTGTGTGAAATTATGTTTCAAACAGTCCTGTGTAAATCTTGATTTATTTTGACACAAGAGTTTGATGATAGATCATGTGGGTTAATTTATCCCATTGAAAGGAATATTTTAATCGTAGGTACACAGGATGTCAGTTTGGCGTAAGTGGTGGGAACACACTGTTCTTAAAGTGACAAAACTCTGGAAATAATATAGTTTATCATTTTCAGTGGCATCCAAAAATCACAAATTTTTTGTCTTTGTAATACTGATGAATAGAAAAGTCACCAACAGCTACATCATTTGGTCATTTATTTTATTAGAATACATGTTTTAGACCTTTTCACACACCTGTGCAAGTGGCTAAAATTAAGAATTTACCATTGGATAGTCTCTATATAGACCTTAGATTATTCACAAAACTGTAAAGATTACCAATTCAACTGCAAGACCTTCATCTTCAGTCTACCTATGGATTGATCACCATCAGAGATGTTGATAATGAGCAATAACACAGAGGTAAAAAGTGTGATAACTGACCCCATTCTCCCCTGATATTTTGTGCAGCCCAGTTACTGTGAACACTGTAAATAAACCATCATTGATCAAACAAGTAATTCAGAGAAAAGGTGTTTCATTCTTGTTACAAAAGGACTATTTTTAGTAGCCTGGTCATATCATAGTTTGTCTGAGATTTTTAAAAGTGGACAAATTTTTTTGTTTTGTTTTGTGTTGGTTGCTCAGATTCCTTGAAGCAAAGCTTTGTCTCAGACTCATTAATCTATCTGAAAATGGGATGGAGGTTTCTTTTTTTTTTTTCAAACCAGCTCTATTAATGGTTACCAGAGAAAAATTTCTTTAAAGGTTTCAGAATCAGAGAAGGGACAGTCATGTCTAGTTGACCATTTACTCCTGTTTAACTGCCAGAAACTGGTCACATAACTTTTATTTTTTATTTCCCAAGGGCACCTCTGGATTCTGTAAGAAATGAAGGTGTGACCATTTTTCCTGTGAGTTTTCGCAGCGTAATCTGATCACGTCAGAATGGGGCCTTTGTTAATCAGAAAGAGAGGAAAAAACATCCCCTCAGGCTGCAAGTATTACTGTTGCAGTTCACTGGGCTTAACCTGCAAAACCTGCAGGACAATCTTTTTTCTAACACACACCTCTTTGTTGAATACTTGCATTGTTTCTCCTTAAAAGCAAAGTCCAGGTTTAACCAGCTGTATTTTTGAGAGAGCTGTGGCAGATGATTTGTGTTGCATTGACTTCTGTATATTTATGGTGCCAATTTTTGACAAATGTTAGCTCAGTACACTTTACCTAAAGAGTTGTTTTAAATGGTTTAAATGCTGTTTCCTCCACAAAGATCCAACCTTTACCCCGGAGTTCATCAACATTCAGCAAAGTCACAGTAGCCTGGAGAAACTTACTTGGTAGTAATCTGAAGCAAAAACAGCCATCTGCCAAAACTGTGCTGGGGTTGTGGGGAAATAGAGGGAGATGCAAAAAAAAAGACAGACAGGTGAAGGCAAACATACAGACCAATAACAATGAATAATGTAAACTTTTGCCTGATTTTCTAACAATTCTAATTCTGATAAGGCTGTAAGGTTGAAAAGGATCATTGTTGTAGAAGTAGTAAAGTGGGGCAACTGTGGATCAGTGGTAGAGATAACTGTCTTTTAACAGGAAGATCAGGGTTTGAATCCCCAGCCTCCTACTGTCACATGTCGATCTGTCCTTGGGCTAGGGCTTTCACCCGAAGTTATTCCCACTGCTGTGCAATGTGTTTGAATGTGGTTAGCTAATGATGGATTAACAGCATTTTACCATGTATTTTGTGAGAAAATGAAGAAAAAAAAGCAATCAGAAAGTACTACTAGCCTCCTAGCTCATGGCTAAGAGTCTATGAAACGGGAAATTATAATGCTCAAAACTAAAATTCTGTCAGATGTTGAGCAAATGTTGAGAATAAGGCAAATATAACCTTCTAGCATGTCTGATGGGTTGTTTAACCCTCGGCTAAGCCCCTTCCACCAAAAAACATCACACTGTTTAAAGATATTGTAAGAGTTTACAGGTATTATAATGTATTAATGCTAAGAATACTGTTTAGTTATCTTTGTTGATTTGAGGAAGTTGGTTTAGATCTAGATATGTGTGACACAAGCTGTCAGTGCCAGCAGTAATAACAGTATTCAGTACAGCAGAAATAATCATGAATAGACCAGTGATTCTAAAATTAACATTAGAAAGTGTTGTGATTATGAAATAGGGTAGTAATTATAGCAGTTGAAGTTAGGCAGCTCCTAGATTCACCGAGTACGAGAAATGTATACATCCTTGCACCTTTTATCCCTGTCTGATGCTTTATTGAGAAGATCATAAAAAACCAAAAGCGTCTGTCCCATTCCTCTCTGCTTTGTAGTTTGTTGTCACTGAGAAGCCACCTCTTTATGTTCAGGTTGAAGCAGGTGGAAGGGTAAGAAAGGCATCAGCAGCTTGCCTTTCCTCTCCTCCATGTTTTCACACATCTCCTGTGCAGCACTGAGCAGATAAGACAACGCTTTGACTCTGCTGCTTCCAGAGATGCCTCGGGTGCCACAGCTAGGCTTGTGGCAGGTGGCAGAGTATTAATCATTTGGGCTTACACAAGACCGTGTCCCTGCCCACAGCTTGGATCTCTCATCTGCCCCTGATTGCCCTTGTTTACATAAGTTGGAAAATCATCAGTCAGGAAGTAATCTCACAGTGTGATCTGTGAATTACAGACCTACTGTACAGTCAACACGCTGCCCTGTAGACCTCCCTGTCTTTAATATCCATGTCCTCTGCCACTGTTTTTGGCCAATAACGCATTTGTTATTACAGACCCTAATTCCAAAAATAGCTAAACATTTCATCCACCCTCATCTGAATATGACACACGGATTATTTATTGTTTAAACTGATAATCTTGATTGCCTTTTATATATTGTCCTTATATGCAGTCTGAATTTGATGCTTGAAACACGTTTCAAAAAGCTGGTAAAGAGGCAAGGAAAGGCAGGGAATGTTGAAAAAACCTGAAACATTCCTCAGGTAAGTGGGTTAATAGGTAACAGGTGACAGCGCCGTGATTGGGAATAAAAGAAGCACTGCTGAAAGGATTAGTCATTCACAGTAGACAAAGGCCCAAGGTTCTCCATTTTGTGAAGGACTGGGAAAATAGTCTATCAGTTCACATTCAGTGTTTTTCAATAAGCAGTGGAGTTCTTGGAATTGTAGTTCAATCTTTCCCTCTCCTTCGCCAAGGTGCTTGAAACTTTTTAGCTTGCTGCAGCACATACACATAATCACGACAACAGCCCACTGAAGACAAAATAGTAACGACAATATTCTCAGTAGTTTTAGTTTAGTTAGTTTTATTCATTTGCACATGTTTAAAAAAGTAAAAAGAAAGCGGTGAATGAGATTAAGTCACATGTGCAGATGAGGAAGAAACATAATGTGGGCTTATTTACAAACTTCACCTCAAGAGATAAATACAGATACAACTAACAGAAAAAACATTAAATCCTAGTAATAAAAGAAAAACAAACAAAAAAAATCAAATAATAAAAATACATTTTACCAAAATGAGAGTGTATGCCATTACAGAAATAAAAAAATAACAACAAAACAAAGTGGTACATATACCGTATTTTGTCAAGCACTTTGATCCTAGAAACTTTCATGTTGTCGCTGATTTAGAAATAACAGTCCCTTACTTTATTAATTGTTCAAAAAAGTACTTTATTATAAAGTGACACATTACAAAGAAGGATGTACAATATTTAATTTTTGTAAATAAATATCCAGTTTGCCGATTTTTCCAAACTCAATATCACAGATACAGATACCAAAACCATTTGATCTGTTCCATTCATAGTGACACCACCATTTATGTAAGAAACAGATGCAAAGCAGGAAGCCAACATTTTATTATTTATTAAATAATGCTTTTGATTTATAGAGACTCATTGATAAAGAGGTGAACCATTATGGTCCATTGGTACATTCTACCAATATTACCACCAATACATGGGACATATTTGACCAATATCCATCAATCCATCATCTAAAGCGGGGTCACGTGGGCTGGAGCTTATCCCAGCTGGCATGGGGCAAGAGACGGGGCACATCCTGAACTAGTCGCCAGCCAATCGCAGGGCCACGTAGAGAGACAAAACACAATTCATGCTCACACTCATACCTAAGGGCACTTTGGAGTCATCAGTTAACCTGATGTTTTTGGTCTGTGGGAGGAAGCCGGAGTGCCCGAGAGAACCAACACATGCACTCCACACAGAAAAGCCCTGATTGACATAGGGTTTGAACCAGCAACCTTTTGCTGTGAGGCACACGCACTACCTGCTGTGCAATCGTGCTGCACAGTGTGTTTTTTTTTGGCCAATATGTACGGCTAAAATGTCTGTGTATATTTTCATATCAGTTGATACAGATAATCAGAATTTCAGGCAATTTTTTGCCAATACTGATATTGCTCCATAATATTGTGCAAAAAATTAGTTACTGCCCTAACACCGTGTACAGTCCATAACATTGTAAAAAAAAAATCTATGCTCCCTCAGGTAGTAACGCATTAAAATCTGCAATCACTCTGTGACAGTGTGAGTTTGGGAACAATGTATTGCCATCAATGCTTTTATCAATTCATGCGCATTTTCTGTGGCCTACACAGGTTTTCTGTGTCAACAACATCAAACACATGGCACTGCAGATGATAAATGCTGCTGTAACAAACTTTTTAGCATGTTGCTGCTGTTTTCCCCCTTTGTTGAAATTGTACGCCATAGCCATTGCACATTGTAAAGTTGGTGTCACATTGTGTAAAGCTAGGCCACACTTAAGACAGCTTATGTTTTGTGTTTACCATGATTACTTCTTTGACTTCTTTGTTGTTGTTTGTGCCGACAGCCTCTTATTGTCTTGCTAGACGTTTAGAACTAATTGGAAGGAATTAAAAATGGAATTTTTGTGCATGAAAGTAAAAGACGATTCCTAGAGTTAATTGTTACTTATTCTAAAATGAATCCAGGTATCGATTTCCATCCCTACCGTAAACAACTGTAATAAATTCCCACAATTTTGCAACCCCAGCAGCAACATATGCACCCATGAGGTATTTTAGCAATACCCCTGTTTATATCAGCAACACAGTCACAAGTTAGCATCTGCAGGAGTTACAACAGCATGGAGGAAAGAGAATGCAGGTACTAGACTGACCTGCATACCGAAGCCCTCTATTTTTGAGCAACACAAAATTTACATGGAACAAGCTTAGAAAGAAAGTCCAGATACGTTGACATTCAGTGTGTCCTTGGTCCCCAAATACTTTCAAAGTGTTGTTTGAAGAAAAGGTGATGTAACACAGCGGTAAAGATTCTCTTATCCAGACTGTTTTGAAATGTGTCTCAGGAATCAAATTATGTTTTTGTGCATATTTCCAAAAAATAAAGAAATGTATGATGTTTATTAGCTCAAAACATTCATTATATTTTCTATGTGCAGTATTCATTTGTGTATATCTTTTAAATTATTTGTAAATTACTGAATTCCACCTGTTTTCACTTTTTACTCAATGTCCCATTTTTTTGGTACAAGGGTTTGTGTATTTTCATAGTCTTGATCTCACATTTTCCAATTTCTACATCCTCCACATATAGTTAGATTTAATCCTCTTACTTTGTTTTAATACCTTAATTCTGTTGAGGTTAATGAACTCATACCCAGGTGGCAGCTTGAATTCTTGAAGTGCCACATGGGATGACCATGTGTTGTCAGGCAAATGTCACTGCTTTTTCAAATATGAGGAATATTTTCACTTCCAAAAAGTTTACAAATAAAAAAAGACATTACTGGCATTAACGCATGAGAAAACATACTGGATTTTATGCTAACAAGTCCTCTGCGTCCTCCTTCTCCTCAGATGAAGATGGACTGGAACGTTTCCTTCATCAAGGTCGCTGCCGGACACACTGCCCCAGGGGACTTTACCCTGACAGAGGTCACTACGTCTGCCTGCCCTGCATAGCCAATTGTGAACTCTGCACGGATGGGAACATATGTGCTAAATGTCAGGGAAACTACAAGCTCCACAGTGGGGTCTGCCAGACAGCATCCTGTGATACTGGTAAATGTAAAACAGAGATTATTTTGATGAGGTTGTAGTTTAAGATGAAAACACACAGGCAAGTTAAGCCGGGTCTTTTATATCAGGACAGGTGCAGGACCCTGATACAGGAGAGTGCGTCGGCTGTGAGATGGGCTGCAAAACATGTTCTGTAGGTCAGTAATATATGATTACAGTGTCTGCATTACAACACTTTACCCTCTCTAATGCACAGTAGATCTGCAGTGAAAATCTCGGGCTAACTGGCTACTTTGCAGCATGATATAAATTTAGCCAATACTGCATGAGTTTGCTCTTCTGCATGAATCCTAATTAATCTCCCTCTCTTATTTGTACACAGAGGACCCAGAGATCTGCAACAGCTGTGTTGAAGGTTACTTTCTGTGAGTTTATCTTTTTTATTTTTTATACCATCATTGGTGCATTTTTGAGCTTCTCATACAGTACACAAAGTTAGTAGTTCTCTAAACTACCTAATGTGATATTAAAACTTCAACCAAGCACTATATTCTAGTAATTTAAAGCAACATTATATCAGACTGCAACTCAAAGGTTTAAGAGGTGTCATGCTTTTTCAGATTTTTTATTCCCTTTAGTGTGTACAACATGTCTCCTACATGTGATCAAGTACTTCTATGCACAAGACAAAAAGTCTGCAGCATCAGGGCTTCTGTCTCTTTCCCCTTCATTATGGGGCATGCGACTGTCTGAAACATCCCATATTTTGTCTTAACTTGGGTTCATATATATGAACCACTAATGTTAAAAGAATCACCCATTTAAAAAAAAAAATAACTGTATAGTTTTCTTATTCTGATTACCCCTGATCCACCTGTATTCCCAGTCTGTCTGAGATGCTCTGTTTGAGAGCCCACCTCTTTAAGGCCCTTCTCCCAAAGTGGGCTGAGACTACTCTGATTGGTTGACCCATCTCCTCTGGTGATTGGTCACTTCAGCCCTGCTCAGCACTGTGCTTTCAACATCTCTGCATTCATTTGAAAAGTTTGCTCTGAACTGAGCAAAACTCTTTTGTATAGAAGTATTCTATCACACTGAGGAGACATGTAAAATGCACTAAAGGGCTTATCAAACTTGAAAAAGCGTAATATGAGCTTTTTGTTATTCTGAATTTCTCAAGGTCAGACTGCAGTAAAATCCTGAGAAAATGGGGTTAAAGATAGATATTCTCTAGCATGTGTTCTTGAAACTGTACTGAACATAGATGCTCTGCACATTATACTGTCTCTTCTTTGTTCTGAAAACGAACTGCATTTAACCAGAAGTTCAACAGCATGTTATCACACTATTCTTATAAATGCAATGCATTAACATAAATGTTAAGTATTGGCTGAAGTTGCATTTTTGTTTGCTTTTCGGCAAAACATTGAGATAGATGACAATCAACAGACAACTTAAGTTTGTACTTGTTCACAGCATTTATTGCTGCAGAAGAACATGGTTTGAGTTTGGCATCAAGGCTGTGATGCTGTCATTCATCTTTACATGCAGATTGTAGGAGTGTTGAGATGTTATCTTAAACCAGGTCATCATTCCAGTAACTTCCAGCAGCCTTTTTTTTTTTTTGTACAGCAACATTTTTTTTAATTATCTGTTCTGTCTGGCAATAACAACATTACTTAAGCTACTTGGAGTGTCGTCCTGAACTTTCTAATTCTGTAAGATTTTTTGAGGATTCAGTGCCCACAAACATGACTGAGGGTTAGTGCAATTTTTCATACCATAGTATCTCAAACCCCTTGTCGAAGCCCACATATGCATGCTGGGTTAATAGGGGTTGAAAGCAAGGGGACAGTACTGATACAAGCAGTGCTGGCAGGGCAGAGAAAATAAACAGGAAATCTTTCAGCTTAAGTTATCCTCTAACTGACAGGATGTTTGTCAGGATTGAATATTGATACATGTCAAGTAGTCATGCCAAAAATGAGAAAACATGTAACACACAATAATGTTGTTTAATATTGCTATGGCATAATGGAATTCGATGATTTAACAAAAGGTAGTGAAGAAGTGCATATAAGCTTCATGTCAGTGCCCAAGCTTATGCTGTTTAGCCTGTATTACAGCACTTGTAGCAGTAATACAGAACAATTTTGCCATTTGAGCCAAGCTTCGGCCATCACATGGCGATGTGTTAACTTAACTACAATTTTCTCCCACTGCTGTATCAGTGGTGTGTAAATGGGTATGAGAGGGCATGGATGTGTTGGGTAAAACTGATGGACAACTACTATAGAAACTCTGAACCATCAGTGAGTGATGTGAGAGAAGTAGAAGTGACCTGAGGTGTAGAACTGCTTTGACAAGTCAAAGAGAATAGGAAAGTGCTTTGTGAGCTGAAGTCCATTTCCTATTTACCGTGTTAAGGAATCCCAAGGGAAAATAGCATTTATTTGCTGCCATTCACATTACATCCCAGTGATGCAGCAGTAAAAATATATATAGTCAGTTATACAGAGTGCCATAACTTGTGCATGTATTTTCAAAGGATTTAGATTATGACATTAATTATGCTTCCCAGAGATAATTAACCTTAAAATGACCTTGTAATTGTTTTATATGCTGTGCTAGATAAGGAGTTTGCTAAATTAGTATTCACCATGGAGCAGTTTACATTGCGATATACTGACTCACAGAATTTTCTTAATTAATCTTCACTTAAAAAGAAACTTCATTTCACCCATATTTCTGTTCACACCAGAGGATCGCTTGGATAGAGAGTGTAAAACAGGATAGAGAGTGAGAACAGACCTTCAATTGTGTACTTTCCCCTGAGTTTAGGCCTCCAGGTATTGTGTGAGTCAAGTTACCCTCCAATCTGAGCCATCCACTGTTACCTGAGCCTCGTTGTGAGCACAAGAGCATATATTATGGAGAACAGAGAGAGGAGAGACAGAGGGAGCTGGTATAAGTGGAAAGCATAGCCAGTAGCATGTGTGATTATATAGGGTGAACCGTCTTGACTTCACTGACAGCTCTTGTGAATCACAGTGGAGGATGGTTGCAGGAAAATCCATCGCTTCACTGCACCCACCTCCTTTTATTGCAGTTACATCGGTGCAGAGAGATACCCAGTCTCCCTCAGTGAAACTACCTTTGTCACTTTTATTTTTATTGTAATGGTTTAAGGGGTTTAGAATGACAGATTGCCTTTGTTATTTCTGAGAATGCAGAAGGCGAAAACAAATAAAAGAAACTCGGTAGAAGAGGGGCGGTCATGAACTGCAGGAACAGCCTCAGTGTGACAGATTCTGACAGTTTCCAGAGCTTTCAGAAAGTCCCCCACTGAGGTTTTGTTGTAATGAAAATGTTAACGTTTGACTGTTCTGTGAGGATGTGAATCTGTAAGGCCAGTTTTTCTCACATAAAGTGCTTTGCATCTACAGAGGCCACAGCTTGATGGATCTTTGGGTTTTTCTTAACATTTTTCCCTCTAAGGGACTCACTGCATCTCAATCACTTGTTTGACTAAAATTTATTGGTATTGGTTTTACCATATTAGGTTGTTTTTACCTAATAGACCATAAATAGCTTAGTGCTAAAATGCTAACTCATTTTCACGTTTATGGACTCTTTCCTACACCACTCCATAGTCAAGGCTGGAGTTAAAATGTTTTCAGGTTGTTCATATGCACATTGTCTCCAGAACACTACATTTAATTCTCTGTAAACGTTGCACAATTGTCCATTCTGAGTCAAGGGTGAATTCAGATGATTAGATTTTGGAGCCTAGAGGTCAAATGTCAAGGTCATCAAGTCATGGGTTTATTGCTTGCTTCTGAATATGTTGTCTCAAGAGACCTTTGTGAAAATTTCTTAGAATTTAAGACGAATGTTCAGTCTGACCCAAGGATGAATTGATTATGTTGAAGAGGTAAAGGTGAAAGGTCAGGGTATCTGGGCCCCACCCTCATCTCTGTCATGTGGATGTAATATCTCAAGAATGCTTTGAGGGATTTTTGTTTAATCTTTGCACAAATGTCCTATCTGACTCAAGAATAAGATGAATATATTTTGGAGGTTAAATGTCAAAGATGCTGTTATTTCAAGTCTTGTGAGATCAGTATTTCAAGAATTTACAGACCTTGTTCTTGCAGTGACCTTGTACTAAGGCTGAACGATGTGTTGTGTTCCTACTGCGATTTCAATGAGAGCATGCACAAAAGTCACATCACTGGACTTTCTATTTGAGTCGTGACCTGAATCATGCCATGCTGACGCTTTTGTTTTGTTCATTTTGAGTTATTAAATAAAACCACTAGTTTTCTTGTTTTTATGACCAGTAATCAATGAAAGGCGGTCTGCCAGCCTCAGTAGTCAAAGAACTGATCACTGTGCATGCAGAGTCTGTGTGTACCTGACTGCTAGCTCAGGCAGGCAACAATGCCGCTCTAATCACAGACACAGCAACACAGTGTGAGGGGCAGACACTCAGATAATCAAGGTGGCTCTCAGCGCTCTTACCTGAATACATTGTCAGTTAATGACACATACATGCCCCTGTGACAGTTCATTTTACTGCTGTAGGTGCACACAGTTGTGTGAATCACATGCAGCTCAACACAGAGAGCTTCTTTTTTTCAAGTTATTGTCATGTTGACTAAAGTTAACTTTTAACACTATTCGTAATGTTTGATGATACTTAAGTTACACAGTAACAAGCAACAAACTGTCAAGTCTGTCAGATAGAGATACATTTCACTTTACTTTTCTCTCTTCACTTTTTCACCTTCTACACTCTGTGTGTGTGTGTGTGTGTGTGTGTGTGTGTGTGTATGTCTGTCCATCAACTGTCAGATCACAGCCGTCTGTTTAAAATAAGAGTAGGGAATTCACAGTTGAAATGCAAAGTAACCAGATGACCAAATTTCAGTGTCCTAAATGACAAAAATCTGATTTTTTATTGCAAAATTAATGAATACACCAAAATATAACTGGCAATTTTAATGCAAACCTTCTTTTAAGCATTGTCTTTTGAAGTTACCAAGCATTTGCGTTTTTATTTTCAACAACAAGCAACATGCTGCTGTCTTGGTCTTTAAACATGTGGACACGGACAAGTAAATCGTCTCTGTGTTTTTCTTTTCTTTGATCCTAACCTGTGGGTTTTAACTGGTCAGTCTTCAGGACCCCTTCCATGATGAAAACTTCAAAATAAATTAATAAAAAGAACTTGATAAAGAATATTGTAGTTCTGACCTTATATGGAACAAAACATGTGATTGATCCAAGAGACAGAACAAAATAAATGTGTTTAAGGTGCACTTTATCATAGAGGCCCTAGAAGAGCATGCTAACATATATCTTACTTTACTCTATTTCCAATGAAACATTTTTGTGTGAGATCTTGCCATATCAAGAATTCTGCAGAGGAAAATTTGCTTTATCCCAAGATGAAGAGACACATAAGACAAGATCTACAATATATGTATTATAAATATATAAATTCTATAAATGTAATGCATGGCAAAAATGTTTAAGCAAGACTGAGTAAAGGAAAATTAATTTTTACATAGATTATTATGCATCATTTTGACTCTACACATTGTATCTTTTTACTCCAAACTTTATGACAAAACATATAGGCACTCTATGAAAAATGTAATAGTCCTCCCAATCACTCCAACACAAAAACCAGCGCAGTCTCCTTGACTCACTGTTCTTTCACTGTCTAGCAATTGTATACCTCGCAGAGGCACTTAACCATCAGGCGGTAGTTCTAGCCTCCACTGATTTGAGGAGTAAAAGTCCAAAACAAAAGTTGCTTTGGAAATGCTGACGTGCTCTCCAGGAATGGACAGTCTAATATTTGCACAGAGGGGTTTTTAAACATCCTGCAGATTCTTAAGTAGTTCACAGTTTCCAGACCAGAGACAGTCTGGTCTGCATCAGCTGCAATTGTGAGCAAGCTGATGGATGCAGTCTGGCGCCTCCAGCTGTTCCTCCTCAAACAACCTCCAAATCTTAGCAGTAAATCCACGGCAACGCAGCAGGAAG
The DNA here is from genome assembly GCA_037902135.1 of Cetoscarus ocellatus. NCBI lineage: Eukaryota > Metazoa > Chordata > Actinopteri > Labriformes > Labridae > Cetoscarus > Cetoscarus ocellatus. The sequence goes on along the minus strand of JBAMNC010000254.1, from coordinate 319,170 downwards.
TGCAGCTTGGGATGTCAGTGGTCAGATTCTCTTTTGTAGAGGTGTAGTAGAGAGTGTTTAACCGAATAACTAATGGCTTATGCTTTAAGCTTGTGTCATGTAGAATACCAATCCTGAAAAGAATGATTACTATTACTTTAATTTTATGTGACATCTTTGCAACACCATATCTCAGCTCCTTTGGGCTGCTTTTTTAGGACATCTATCTTATGCTTAATAGCTCAGTGAGGCCCTGGGGGACTGATAGGACAGGTTAATGACTGAAATCTTCCCATGCCTTGAGGCTGCAAATTAAACACCAATTAACTTCCTGCCTAAAAAATGAAAGGAATATGATAAGCTTGAAAAACGCTGCCCACATTATGTTTTGCTCCCTGTTTACTGTCCATTATGTTGATTCAGTGCACTTTTTTGTCAAAGGATGGTATTGTAGTCGATGATACAGCTGCAGGTGTGTTGTGGCCTGGTGCAGTGCATGCTGGGAAGGCCTCTGGCATGTAGTGTTTTGTGTTTGCTGTGGTTTCAGTATATCAGACATCAGACTCATCCATGAAGACAAAAGCTGACTGCAGCTACATCAATCTTCACTCGCTGTGAAGCTTTGAAAATGTCTTTAAATCACGGTCGTGTCCATCAGGTCTTTGATATTTTAAAAGCTTTGATCTGTGTGTTTGTGTTATAAAAAAGAGAGAGCTGTCTTTTGTGGATTGTAGCTGACAAAGCTGTTAGCCATTTTAGATCTCCAGGCAGGCAATGGCTGAGGCTGGACACAATACATTTATGGGTTTGTCCATGTGTGTGTCTGTCTGTCTGCCTGTATGTCCCATCCTTGTGAGAACAATAATTCACAAACACTGAGAAATTTCTTTTTACATTTACAAATGCCCATTTTGTGGCCATGTGGCCTCCAGGCTGCCTGTTGCCCACCCCTGCTCTAAATAGTTGAAAAGGGAACCATTTTGTGTCAGGGTTTCTTTACTGATCCTTTCATGAGAGCCGATGTTTCCTGTGTTTTTTTGTGAAATAATCAGCATTTCCTTGAATGGAGTGATAATGATAATGGAGAATTTATGATGCGAAATGAAATCTCCAAAACTTTTCCCCTTTCTCTTTCTGATCAACCTCTTTTACAGTTTCAGACACCAGTGTCGCAGGCATTGTCCCCAGAGCACATATGAAGACAGAGGCCGGGGTGTGTGTCTCTCCTGTCCCACACCGTGCACAGACTGCAGGAGTAACACCCGCTGCCTTGCCTGCCAGCCTGGATACTTCCTTAATGGTACAAGTGGAAAAGACTGATTATTTCTTTTTCCTATTTGTTTACTATTAGCATACAGAGGGGTTCAGATAACCTTTCTGTCCCATACGAGACTAATAAACTTTGTATTTAATACACTCTCAAATCAAAGTGTGTTTGAGTGATCAATCATTCCTGTCAAAGACTAATGATGGCACTCGGAGTCTTCATTTGGATTGCAAATCATTTCCACGTCAGCAAGTCTGTAACATGAGATATGCAAATGTAGGCCCATGCAAATCAGTAATGAGGATTTTGTTGCTTTTGTTTTTCAGAGGCATCTCAGTTAAAGCTTGAAGACCTAAACTAAGACTGTATTTAAAATAAAATATAAGGACGGTATTTATTCACACACGTAGCACCACCAGTACCACTGCCCTTTAAGTGACATGCATACACAACAAAGCAGACATAATCCTTTCTATCTTACTTTTGTCCATTTCCATTATGACAGCTTGAGCATTTAATTTGCAAAAAGTAAACTGCTTATTGTTCAAAGTATATTTTAACAGCTCAGATTTATTTCTGTGGTGCTATTTTAAGACTGTGATGGCTCCAATATCCTCTGTGCATTTGGCAGTCAGTGTCTTAGACTGGTAGAGCACTCCACTGACAATCAGAAGGTTGAGGGTTTGAGCCCAACTCTGACTGTCACATGTTGGTGTCTTTGGGCAAGACACTTAACTCCATGTTGCTCCACTGCTCCGTCAGTGGTGTGTAAAAGGGCGAGGTTGTTTCGGGTAACACTGATAGACAACTTCCATAGCATACAGTAGCTGGTACTTCATAAAGAATTTTTTTTAAAAATCAAAATGACTGCAATAATACTCAACCATATGTTTCTGAATTTCTCTCATTAGTTTTGCCTTTTAGAATTTGTATGATATGTGTCAGTGGCCTGTAGTGGTTTGATGTACATACTAAAAATATCAGTAACGCTATCAAATACATTAATATTAATTGCAATAATTGTCTCCGCTAAGCTAATTTTGACCAGTATTTGCTGATACAGGTGAAATATTGTGTTGTAAATTAAAATCACTCCCTTTCTGCTGCTTTGACTCCTCAGGAATGGAGTGTATCAAACAGTGCCCTCAGCAAACATACAGCGACTCCAGTGGGTGGCGCTGTCAGCCTTGCCACAGCTCATGTCAGACGTGCCATGGCCCTCGATCAACAGACTGTGACCTTTGTAGAGGTGGAAACTCCCCCCTACATGGACAGTGTCCTCTGGTTAACTGCCCTTTGGGACAGTATTATGATGGTAAGAGGAGCAAGTATATTTTTTCTGCACTTTTTTTTTCCTTACTGGTTTTTCAGATACAGGTGACTTTATATGGTGTCCAGACCCACTGTAGAAACAGTGTCTTGGTTGGAAGGATTGGTTGTTTGTCAAATGAAGGTCAAAAGTTCAATCGCACATCCTTGGGCCTGTGCTCCCACTGCTGTGTCAGTGTTGTGTAAATGGGCACAAAGAGTTAAAAAGCTAATACAGACGAATGACTAAAATAGAAAATTTGATAAGTGTTTGATGGAATCAGTGTAATCTGTGGTGTAATGAGGTGCTTTGAGTTGTCAGATGATAAGTGCAGCACAAAGGTTGTCTGTTTACCAATGCTGTTTATTTTATCAATAAAAATATGACCGCCTTTTTTACATTAACAAAGATTATATTTATAAAAGGAACTGATAAACAAACTTTGTTCTATTTGCGAACCAGACAAAATGAGATAAAAATGTCAGAGATGTCAAATATTCAAAATCCAAAATATTTATTTTCTGTACATTTAATCTGTAAGTCAAAGAGCAGGCAGAGGTGAACAGGAGAAACTCATAGCCCTTTTTTCACACATGCATTCTCAACTAAGGAATTTCCTGCCTTGTGTTCACACTGGTCCCTCGCAGCAGGAATTTTCTGCAGTTTTCCTGTCCGGAAAGTGATGGTGAGCAGGAGAAATTCAGGTGACAGTCATGTTGAAGATTTCCTCTATTTGCCCTCACACATACAGTGAAACCAGAAAATCCTTGACATATTAGTCCTTGTGTCATGAAATGCTTATATTTTTATCGAATAATAAATTATGATATTGATAGTGTATGAATCAGGTTGTCCATCGTAAAAAGAATTAAAGCTGATGAACTGATTCAGTGAAAATAAAGGCTTGTGAGAAGTATGATTAGTATTAAATGTAAAATGACAAGGTTTCAAATGTGTAATGTAATGAAAGTAGAAACAGTAAAGAAACTAATGATAGTAATTTTAAAAAATTCTAGGATCTTTAATTTTTTTCAGCTTTTGAACTTCTAAAATTATTTTGTTTATTTTTTTGATGCTGGTTTTCTAGCTTTATATAAGCGTTTTGTCCAAATAAATTCTGCTCTGGGTTTGTTACTCAGTTTATTACCAATTCCAGGTAAGGATCAATACAGCTCCCTCAAGGAATCAATATCATGTATCTTTTTGTTTAAGAAATCCCTAATAAATGCCTTTAACTTTGGTTTGCATGCATTGCAAATCAAGGATGGCAGGGAGGCAGTCAGCAGAAATGATCAAAAATCCAAAATGTAATCATTGCAGACAGGGGCCAGAAAATAATATTGTGATTTAATTTTTAACAAAATCTAGCTTACCGCACAAGTAAGCATTTACATTTTTGACACTGAAAATCTTTGTAGGCAAACTTTTGCCCACAAAGAAAAGTCACAAGAACTGATAAAGGAATCATTAAAGAATCAGATCGATATGCTGAATTGTTAACTACATTGGTATTAATAAAATCTTATAAATTCCCATCCCTAGTTATCAGTGAAAGATACAATTGGGTCTTAATATGTGAGAGGAGGGTCTTGGAAAAGATTTAAAAATATCAAATTCAAAATATAATCTATTTTTCAATTTTACTTATTGAGTTAATGAAAAGGGCGGATTTAAAATGATTAGATTGAATCAACCTTAAGTCCGCTTTAAACTACACTGCATGTTTTTGAGTCTTATTGACTAGACCAGAGGGAAAACTATGAAAGACAAAAATGATGTAATTAAAACTAATACTCACTTTCATACGAGGAGAAGGGCTATGACTTACACCACAGTAGCTTTAAAGACTGAGTCTGATGTGATTTGTTCTGGTAAAATTCACTGAGACATGATGCCCCCCCGTGGACATTTAAGGTTTTCTAGGTCTAATCCTCGTTGTTTGATTCCCTGATAGAAGTAATTGTATGTCTCCTCTGGGAGGTCAGAGTAGAGATCAGTACATTTTTCCTGTTGTTTGGAAGAATTCAGCGTCTTGCTCAAGGACACTTCAGCATGGTGGATGGCTGCTACTGCTGAGAAAGGGGCTTGATCCCCCGCTGAAGGCCCTCTAAGTTGAAGGACGGTCTCCTACTCACAGTGTCACCCTGCTGCACATGTACTGCATCACCTTTCACTCAAGAGCCATTTATGCGGAACAATTTGAAAACGCTCCTCAGCCTGAAGCACGGGAGCTCTTCACCTGCAGCCCCTCTTTGTGTCTGAGTCAACAGCATTCCCTGTTGTTATGAACTATACAGAGAAACCAGGCTGATCTTTTACATTTCCACCTCAGTGGTTTGATTATTTACATTTTTATTTGGCTCAATGTGTACAATATTCATTCTGACAGCAGGTTCACAGTGGATGCATGTGGCTGACATGCGTTATGGCTTTCATACCAGAAGTAGTGTGTGCTATGTTGTGCCCTGCTCTCACTGTTTAATTTCTCCATTAATTCACCCCAATAATAAGCTTCTGTAGAAAGTTTTGGAGGAACCACAATAAAGAGAAGCCTGTATTCTTTAAGAGCAAGAAGAGTTTCTTCTCAGAGGAAGCAAACTGAGTTTAACTCTAACAGGCACGGAAAGGAAGTGCAAGTCAAAGGTTTATATCTTTAATATGACATATTTTACTGCTGTGGAAATGCATGCTTGTTACATTAAGGTAAATGGTGCTATATTTTTAATTTTCCTGTCTGTTTTGGTTAAGACATGTACATGGCCCACTAAAAAATAGGCAAGCTTCCTATTGTCTAGGTTTTCTGCATGGAAGGTACGTGTGAGACGTGCTGCTCATGCTGGCTGTCAGAAAACATGATGTTAACAGTCAAACAGACCAGGACATGGGACCTTTAACAAAGTTAGTGGGAGGTTCAGGGGGAAATTATTCATATAAAACTAAATTTAAAAAACAAAGTGCATAAAACTTTTAAATGTCAGTAGATTTTATTTTTTTAGTATGTGACCGTGATGCCACCATACGCTTTTTTTTTGTTATTTTCAAGGCCTGATTGTGCATTAAGGAAGGATTTTTGATTGCAGAGGGTGACGTTGGAGCCCAGGTTATAGATTGCATGAACATCTGTGCTGCCTGAATTGACATAAAATGCCTAATGGATTTAAAACAGTTAATGTTCTTCTTTACTTTTAAAAAATATTTTTTTATTAAAATTCAGCTTTGGATGATTTGATCAGCTGTCTAATTCTTCATTCTGTATCTTAATGTTAAGACCTCAGGGCTGCAGTGATTTCTTTAAGAAAAAACAAAGAAACAGTTTTATTTAGATTCAAGACAATAAGATTATATTGAGCCACAAATACAAACCAATTGCTAGTTTAAACATGCCCTTTACATCATTTAATCTTAAAAACTTAAACAATGTGTTTGTTTTGTACAGATGTAAGTACATTGAAAGTCAAAAGACAATTTATAGCGAGGGATGAGCCAAAAATACCATGTGGTTTCATTTGCTTTATGATCCTCAACCTCCCATTATTATCAATCAAGGCTTGTTATGGTTCCCTCTAGTGGTGAATATTTATAAACCAAAATAGCACAACTTAGATTTCAGTTTTGAGATGCTTGCCCCCCCTTATTATTTGATCTGTGACATTTTGTATTGGTATGACATTAAGTCACCCTGTTCTTTATGTTTCTGCTTTTTGTTTTAATCTCAGGACAATATGGTGAATGTCATGCCTGTGATGCATCCTGTAAGACCTGCTTTGGCCCACAAGCCCTGGATTGTTCCTCCTGTTTCAAAGGTACACATACAGTGTTCACCCTCACTCGTTATGACAATAAGTGGCGAAGCAGACTATTCCTGTGCACTCTTTGTTTACGTCTTTCTGTGTGCTTTTTGTGTCTCAGGGTATTTCCTGGACCAGGACAGTTCCTGTGTAGTGCAGTGTCCTTCTGGCTCCTACGCAAACTCTGCCACTCAGTTATGTGAGGACTGCTCTCCAAACTGTGAAGCCTGTGTGGACTACAGTGATAACTGCATCAGCTGCTCCAAAGGAAACTATAAACTTTTTCTCCACCAGGGGCGCTGCTGGTCCAATTGCCCAGAGTAAGTAACAGGAGGTCGGTAGTGTTACGGTGCATTTTATCAGGGGCTGAACTCCACTGGAAAAATTTGACAGTGCATTTTTTTCCTGTGTTCAGTATAGGTTGTAATTTTATATCAAAAGGAAAATAAAAGGGGAAAAAAATGAAGTTCATTTATATGTTTTTTTTTTTTTTTTTGGATTAAATGTGTTTTACTGGGTCTTCAAGTCATTTTTGGTTTTTAAATCTAAACGCCCTGTTACTGCCATTATCACACACTGGTCACAGTTCTTCATAAAAAAAAAAGCCCATGGAGTGGGCGGAGGAAATTGAAGAGAGGTAACAATCTTTATAGGTTAAATTTTACAAATAAAGCTGTTGCTTAACTTTGTGTTACTTCAGCCAGCTCTACGGTGAAAAAGTTACCCACGACATGATTACAGCAAATTTGTGTTTTAATGCGCTGTGCTGATTTACACTAGTTGAGACAGACGTGATGTGACATATGTGATGGAGTTTCTATTCCTCAAATGTCTCCTGATTTTACTTTCAGAGGATTCTTCGAGACAGCAGAGAGCACCTGTGAAGCCTGTGATGCCTCCTGTCTGACATGTGATGGCATCAAGTCCCAGTGTCTGTCCTGTCCTGACGGTCACTACTTAGAGAGCGGAGCGTGCAGACTCAACTGTTCACTGCAGACCTACCCTGCAGACGACGGGACCTGCAGACGCTGCCCACCTCACTGTGATGTTTGCTCAGACGACAGGACATGTTTCAGTTAGTTTCACATTAAAAATGATACAAAGTGGTAATATTAAATCAGTGGTTCTTAGCTGGCAGGTTGGACCCAAAAGTAAGTCGTGGAGGTGATTAGATAGGGTCATGAATGTGTTGCTGGAAAAGGCTGTGATAAAAAGTCCCCTGAGTCAATATTTTTAATGATACAGTGCTTCATAATCTCTGATCATCCCACAAATAGTTAAATACGTAAGAAGTTGATGATATCACAGCGCTAAGATGCAAAAGGACAGGGTTAGTCAGAAGAGGAAATGAAATAGAAAAAAAGTAATAATAACATAATGATAAAAAATGATGTTTTTTTCTATCCAAACATTCTGATATATGATGCATTAGCTTCATTCAACATTTTCTCATTGGGGTGCAGTTTCTTGCCGACAGTTAGAACATACTAGTGTACTGTTTTCATTAACTGTATTGTTGACTCTAACAACAGGACATTAGGATCGTGCATTACAGCCTGGCTACACAAAACAGCTGTGTCATCCATATAAAACAACATTTAAAGACCATGTGGTGAGATACTGTATGATCCTTCTTGGAAAACTTTAAAAGGCAAGTCAGGCTGACACCACTCAGTGGACATGCAACAATACTTCCATCTTACAGCATCTAAAAGAATTTCACACTGAGTGGTCAGAAAATCTACAAAAGCACTATCTAAGCTCAGGTCCAGTTACCATTTTAACAGTCCATTTACTGTGCATGTCATTTGAAAATTAAACAAAATATAGTACATATATATATATATATAAATATATTTATATATAAAAGTAATACTTGTTGTTATGTCTTGGTTAAGATGTTAAATAAAATTTATTTGAATTACTGAACAGAAAAAATACTTTTAGTGGTTGAATGTTATGCTTGATTATTTCTGACTTCTCACAGAAGCCCAGTGAGCAGGTTCAGATTTGGGTATAAAAAGGGAAACTCAGTTTGATATTCCTCAATCCTGTTTAAAATGTTTGCCCAATAACAAAAACATTTTTAGTTCTGAACAAGTTTTTGCACTGTATAAAATGTACAAATTAGTGCTGTCAAAAATATTGCAATATAATGCATTAACCTCAAAGTACCTTAAATACCATAATTTTTTTTTGACGCACATGTTGAATTTTTGACTGGGGCTGACATGTAGACACACACATTCACACACGCACACACATCTAAGAGCAATTTAGGGTCACCAGTTAACCTATTGAGCACGTTTTTGGTTGGTGGAGGGAAACCAGAGTACCCGAAAAAAAACACACATGAACAAGGAAAAACATGCAAACTCCACATAGGAAGGTCCTGACCAACTCAAGAAGTCAAACCAGCAGCCTTCTTGCTGTGAGGCACAAGCACTACCTACTACCTGCTGCGCCACAGTGACACACCTGACCTTTCAATGTATTTTTTTGTTTACTTATTTCGACTGTCAAAAGGCAAATAATCAAATACATATAAAGAAGAAATATTTTGCCTTCCATGCACCATCACAGAGATGGGCCACCTCCATCTTCATCTCATATAGAATTTGTATTTCATTTAATAAAATTAAGAGGTTAAAACTTTAGATATGTTTGTCCACAGTTGTCACAAAGAATGTGTGACTGGCTCCGTAGGCAAGACCAGTCAAGAACCACTATTTTAAGATGCCCTGAAGTCTCTCGCAGCAACTCCACTGACCTCTCTTTTGTATCATTTCAGAGTGCACTTTCCTCTACATGATGCTTAATGGCGTGTGTAAGGCTAGCTGCCCCATGGGCTATTACGAGGACATGGAGGAGGGCAGCTGTGGCCAGTGCCACCCTACCTGCAGCAGCTGCTCAGGGCCTCTTCAGGATGACTGTGAGACCTGCTCAACATTCAGCCCCAAACTCTATAAGGGTACTTGCTACAAAGACTGCCCGACTGGTACTTACTATGAAACTAAAGCTCAGGAATGTCAAGGTGAGAATCTCAATACACAGATTCAGCTCTTTCAAAGCAGTCTTTAATATGCAGGGACTCTTAGTGTTCTGGTCAGGTACTACCTGGTTCCCTCCTATTGAATTTTTTAACAGCTGTGATTGTTAATGCATCGGGGTGTCTTACCTTTGGAAACCTTTTCTCAAATAGTTTTTGGTTTATTTTTTATCACATATAAATATAGCCAGGCAGTGTATGTGGAACATTGTCCTCAGGACACCTTCAGTAAACAGTGGTTCTGATGTTTAAGGGTTTGAATTGTTTGACTTTTTTGCAGAGTGCCACCAGACATGTAAGAGCTGCTCCGGCCCAGAGGCAAACCAGTGCACCCAGTGTGAGAAGGGCTTAGTGCTGGATCCAAACACTTTGTTGTGCGGCGTTACCGGTGACACAGACTGTCCAACAAGAACTTACCTGCACGAGGACCAGTTCACCTGCATGGGCTGTCACAGACACTGTTACTCCTGTGGGGGGCCAGGCAGCGATGAGTGCCAGACCTGCGCCATCCCCAAATTCCTTTACAGTGAGCATTTAACATTTCAGATTGTTCTACATGTTAGGAAGTTTATTTATGGTGTGAAATATAGAAAAAATAACCTGAGAGCAGGTTTTTATATAATGTGGAAACAAAAACTTTTGATTGATAATTGATATGATTCATTAATAGAAACTGATCGATTTTGCCAACTACGTGGTGCAAATGGTTCTGTTAGTAGATCTTAAAAGCTGGCTGGATTATCACAGCATTATTACTGTCCTGATTAACCCCCTGCACATAAAAGATAAGAATTATTAACTTTGATTGTCTGATGACATGTTTAATTTTAAAATAGTTATTGCTGAAAAACATTGGTCTTTACTGTTTTGTTGTTTTAGCCTTAAGAATGAGAGCTTCTAGCAGGTGTATAGTCATATGTGGACTTTAAAGCAGGCAAATGAGTTCATTTTGTTCTGTTTTCATTACATAATTGTCACTTATGACTAAAACAGGATAAAGCTTAAAGGAAGTTGGGCCTGTGTGGATTTATATAAATAGTCTCATTCTGAAGCAAGAGTATAAGTCAACCAGAAAAGCACATATAGAAGCTCTAAATGAGAGAATCCTCAGCTGTCTGTCCTTCTTTATTTAAAGTAACTGTTATTAGACCCCCCAAACTTTGTAATAAGTCCTGCTTCTAAAAAAGAAATATATAATGTTGAACCCAACATTGAATCCAGCAGGATAAAGCTAACTGAACATATGATTACATCGTGGTGTTTATTCCTAATTCATTGAGCCGTCTATTGCAGTGGTTCTAAACTGGTGGGCACGGTGTCTGAAGATGTCCTTGTTGTATGAAGGCTCCATGCGAACAAAGACATATAAACTTTTATTGAATTTTATTTTCCAAAGATAAATTCTAGTTGCTTTTCCAAGATCCAAGACTTTCTATAACCTTTTTTATGTTTAACAGCACAGTTTGTTCAATAAGATCATGTTAATAAGATACAATAAGGTCTTTCAGGGCTTCTGTAATGATGTGCTTGTCAAACTCCTTTTTTCAACTGATTCTATTCATTTATCCAAAATCTTTTCAGTTTCAGGTCCAAACTGTAATATTTTAAATTAACTAACTTTTGTACTTAGTTTCATTTAATATCTTTTTTACTGTAATTTTGGACACAGTTCTTAGGTAAGGATCTAATGCTGCATCCTGAGACCCATTGCCCAGCTTTCCCAGTGAATGCACTTAAAATAAAAGTCTCACTTACAGACTTATGAAATGAACACATGACAACATGGTAGAGTTAACAAAACTATTACACTTAGAGGATAAAATTAAAAATATAGATTCACAAATCTATCTATCTATCTATCTATCTATCTATCTATCTATCTATCTATCTATCTATCTATCTATCTATCTATCTATCTATCTAGCTGTCTACAGATCTAGCTATCTTACAGTCTTTTTGACATATAGGCACCTTTAAATTCACAAAATCACATATGTACATGCAGAGATTTCTATGTACAAATGTATCTACATTTATACTGAATAGCTACACATAAACCCTCAAACATCTGACTCCTCGTCCATATATTTTGGATATTCCTAAACCTTTTTTTTATACGGTAAGATATTTGGACATCCTTGTAGATCAATATTCTAACTATTCCATAGTTTAAAACAGTTTTACATAATAAGTAAGTAAAGTGGTGATTGGTTGAAGGTAAAGCTACAAGAGAAGTAAATTTAGTTTCTGTTTAAAAACTTGAACAGAGTCAGATGGAGATAAAACTTGTTTCTCAGAGTTTTTTTCTGAGCCTTATTGACTTTCATTTATGAAACCTTTTGCACTGTTTAGCACATCAAGTAGGCAGACTATTTTTTAGTCTGTTACAAATCTAGGAGATTTTTGTTCCTCTCTTGTAAGGGTTGTACTTATAAATATGTTTTTAAATGAATAAGAATGACTTTTGGGATCCTTCTGTTAGGTTATGCTCCAGGTTCCAGTGCACACTGACCAACTGCCTAACTAGCTACTAAAACAAAAGAATAAATATGATCAGTATTGGCAGGGGATCGGCTAATCTTGCATATAATTGATCCAGAGTCAGCAGACAAAAATTGTACTCTTCACTTCAAATGGACCTAAATAAGTTTTTGATCGGCTGACATGATTATTGAAATATCCAAAATTGTACCTCATGGGTTATTTTTTGTTTAAGAAAGTGTGATTCTTGTTGTTAAGAGGTTTTACATTACATTACATTTACATTTGAAATATTTACATTAACAAAGTTGTAAACATTGTTTCTGGTCAGTAATCTTACCGACATTAACATCAGTAGTTTACTATCACCAACATGGGTTGGTATGTGAAGTCTGGATTGACATTTGATTTTTTGCAGTGTTCAGCTCTTGTTAGCATTACAGTTTTTGGTTCTTTTATCTGCTTATCTTAAAATTAAGACATTTTTGGCATGTGTGCCTCAGTTAACAATCTTAGTGTGGTGATAAATTGTGAAAGTAAATCTTTTTGTGATTTGTGTCCTCTTTCACAGACAGTACCTGTGTGAGTGAGTGTCCAGCTGGTACGTACGACACGAGGCAGCAGGCTGACGGGACAGAGCTGGGGTTTTGTTTAACTTGTGACCGCGCCTGCTCCACCTGCACTGGAGCGTCATCCAGAGATTGCCTCACCTGTTCTCCAGGATATTTGCACCTCCTTCAACTCTGTGTCACCCATTGTCCCACAGGGTAGACAGCCAAAGCTCCTTCATAATCTCTGAAATATTTACTTTGCATAAGACCTCAGCCTGCTTTTACTGACTGTTGATTTTTGTCCTCACCCTTTATTCACTAACACAGAACCGGCTGGACGCACTTGAGCGCAGGAGGCTAGTCTTATTTTCTAATAGGACCCCTAGTTTCATTTGTTGCAATAGAGCAACATTATATTAAGAGTTATGGGACTGGAAAACTTGAAATAAATAATCTCAGCAATGTGAAACTTGTACAATAAGCAGTTAGAAGATTTTTGTCTGATCACATGCACATGCTCTCTTGTTTATGCGTGTATTTCTCTCCTTAGGTAGAGCAGTGTCTCTTGTTGTCTTATTATAACCTTGTATTTAGCACCATGACCTGTCAGATTTTATTAAAATAACAATTATACTTAGACCATTAAACACTTTTTAGCATTTAAAGAAATATATATTTTATACCACGCCTGTTCTTTAATGGGCATCAGTAGGTATTCAAATATTGACACTCTTAATAAGAATAAGCAATTTTTTAAATAATTAATCACTAGAAACTTACACCCACAGGCCACTTTTCTAGCTACAGGTTGCTAGCACCAGGTTTGACCTCCTTTTACCTTCAGATCTGCCTCAATTCTTTATTATGTAGATTTCTCAACGTGCATCTCTCAGAGATTAGGTCCAAGATAGCATCAGATGGTTGCTGCAGATTTGTCAGATGCTCATCGATGAAGTGAATCTTCACCACATTCCAGAAGTGCTCTGGTGGGTTGAGATCTGTGGAGGCCACTGGAGTACAGTGAGTTCACTGCCATGTTCAGGAAACCATTTGAGCTTTGTGACATGGTGCATGAGGCAGCAGCCACCAGAAAATGGGTACACTGTGGTCACAAAGGGAAAGACATGGTCAGAGATAGTACTTAAGGAGGCTATGGCATCAACACGATGAATTTGTTGTTACCACCAGCAGTAGCTTGAACCATTGATAGAAGGCAGGATGTGTTGTTTACACCAGATCCTGACCATACTATCTGAAGTTCACAGCAGAATTTAATACTCATATTTATTTTCTAATCTTCTATTATCCTATTCTAGGGAGCCCATGTGAATTGTTGTCTGAGTTTCTTCGTCTTGGCTGGCAGGAATGGCACTGTGTGCTGCTGTGGCCCATCTGCTTGAAGATTCAGAGCGTCATGTGTTTAGAAATCTTCTGCAGTGGCCGTAACAAGTGGTTATTGAGTTGCTGTTGCCTTTTTATCATCTAGAACCACTCTGGTCATGCTGCTCCAGCATCAAGGCATTTTTGTTCAGAGAACTGCCGCTCACTGAATATATTCTCTTTTTCCGACCATTCTCTGTATACTTTGGAGATGGTAGTGCATGAAAATAGAAACGAAGTCACTTACAGTAAATCACATTCTTCTCCATTTATCGTCTCTGTTTGATCTTCAGCAGGTCGTTTTGACCACATAGCTGCTGCTATGTGTTTGGCTGAATAGCTATTTATATGAACTATCAGTTGAAAAGGTGTACTTAACAAAATGGCCAGCGAGTATTTGATGAATTGGGATTCATTAATCACAAACTCTTTAATGAATCAGTCATTGTGTTAAAAATCAGTTGATATCATCAGTAATATCTGCACGAGCCATAAATCTTCATTCACGACACCTGTTCTCACTTCAGTTATTACAGAGAGGGCTCCCACTGTCAGAGATGTGACCACTCCTGTGAGACATGCTCAGGACCAGGGCCCGAGTCCTGCAGGATGTGTCCGCCTCCTCTTCTGGAGCTAAAAGGGACCAAACTGTGTGTGGAGCGCTGCCCGCATCGCTTCTACCTGCTGGATGACATGTGCAAACAATGTCACACCAGTTGTCAGACATGCACAGGTGATGAGGGGGCTCTAAAAGGATTTTTTTCTCATATGTGTCGATGAAGTTGGTTTGCCAGCCAATGAGTCTGTGTCATTGTTTGACTTACATCTTTGCGTAAGAGGTCCCTTAAATGTGTTTGCAGACGCCTCGCCTCAGAGCTGTGTGACGTGTGACTGGGGCAACACGCTGAAAGACGGAGTCTGTTATCCTCAATGTGAGGAAGGGCAGTATTTCTCAGAAGAGGTGAGTGAGCTGTTTAGAAGCAGAATATTACATCATGTCACTTCAGGCAAGTCACACAAGTTTACACAAAAGGAGAAATGGTCACATTCAGTTTTTAATCAATCATTTCACTACAGAAGGCTGCCAGTGTTATTTTCAAAGCCATGGATTACATGCTAGGTTAACTATTAAAGGCCTGGACAGCTAGTGTAAATTGTCGCCACTATTTTTGATTTATTATTAGTTTTAAGATTAAAATACTGACACATATTGATTCAGTAAGAGCCGTTGAAAGTGAGAGTGGCGTCATTGAGGGGACACAACGCAGAGCGTCATGTGGTTCATGTAGCAGATGAATGGTTCCAAACAAAGCTTGGCTGGCTATTTAAATGAACAGCTTAGCCGTGGTTTCTGGTAATTACTTACCAATATTTTCTGTTTTTTAAATTCATACATTGACTTAGGAAAATTCCAACATGGTACGTATTCAATGCGCTTGTGTAGGAACATTATTATTGCAATAATGCTTTTGTAATTGCTGAAATTTTCTCTGAAAAGGAAGAATGTGGACAGCAAACTAGCTTTATTTTACGTTCTTGACTAGAAAATATTGCTTGACACTGTAACGTCATTAAATTTCCTTTTTTATAACATCAGCATTGGTGATTTTGGAAATTGCTGAGTTATTTTGTTGTAACATATCAGACGAAGAAGGAAGAACCCTGTGTGATCCTCCTGAGTAGGAAAACATGTTCAGATGTTTCAAGGACATTATCTAATCTGTAACTTAGCTTTATTAAGTTAGAACATGTAGGAAACAGGAAACTGTCTTGTGAAGTATAAAATATCTAATTTATTGTATGTATCTACTATATACATATATATATATATATATATATATATATATATGTGTGTGTGTGTGTGTGTGTATCGAGAGGAAAGGAGGAAAACCAACACACAGTGTGTTATTTTTTTACTGGTTGAGTACTTATCCAGACCAAAGAAAAATTAAGTAATAAAACAATTGCTTACATGATTTCTTTAAAAAAACATTTTATTCAATCCTGTTTTTTCCAGATTAACCACACAGGCTTAATGCAAAAGAGTTTTCATCAAGGATGGAAGATACAACAAGAAGCAGACCAGTGATCATATTAAAATTAATATTTTGTTTAAAATTAATGAGCTATCGTGCTTTAACTACATTGTTAATTTTATTCAAATATGCTTGTAAAATGGTCATCATTAAAATGTCAGCTGTAGCTTCCTACCTGTCAATTGACCTTCGATAAATGCGAGAAACATACATTCCTCATAGGAATCCTATTGCCTCGCTCGCATTGTTTGGAACTATCGAGGGCTCCCATGATCCGCCTTTGCTGTTACATGATTGGCCCATTGCAGTCTACGAAGATGACGCAACTCTCTTCTTCCATGGCTCTGGATTCAGTCATATTTAAAGGGATAGTTCAGGGTTTTTTTTAGTGGGGCTGCTTGAGGACAATGGCGTTAGTAAAATATAGTTTCCAATGAAACAACTGGCCAGCTCCACCCCTGTGGGCAGATAGCCAGGTATGGACGCTAGGCAATACATTGCGGTTAATGGTGCTATCTAAAGCCTGTAATTAACTCACTTTTATGGTAAAACTATACAAAAAACAACATAGAATTGATTAGACACCACAGTAAGATTAAGTTTTCCTTGACAAAAAGCCCCTGTGTTTAGGACTAATTTGTGATCCAGCCTGTGGGGGAAGTATCTTTCTGCTAACAATACTCTGCTTTCCACTCATCAACCTGCAAAATGCATCCATCTATCCATTATGTACACTGCTTATCCCTTTTGGGCTTAGGCTAAAGAATGAATACAGTCATTGACAACATTACGATTGGCTGTAGAACAGTCCATCCCCAATTCTCATCCCCTTGCAACCCCAGAAGGGATAAACTGTACAGATGTTGGATGGATCGATGTTATAACCCAGAGTAAGCATATTTATATTGTATTGTAGGAAACCTGTGAGCCGTGTGACCGCTCATGTAGGCATTGTAACGGCCCCAAACCTGACCAGTGTCTGACCTGCCACCGTGATTCTGCTCTCCATGCTGTGGAGGGCCGCTGTGCCAACTGCTGCCAGGCCAGAGGGAACAACACTGACTGCTGCGTTTGTGACAACCGCTCAGGTAGAGACCCAGCCAGTGAAAGGAAATACACAGCCCATCCCTGTACTCAGCTAATACAGATATTCTCTCTGATCCAGCTCTCTGCGTGGAGGCTCCCCTGCCCAAGTCTGGAGACGACAAGACAGCAGACCTGAACATGTCGTCTAAAGCTCTGAAGCACACCACAGCAGCCCTTCCCGTCGCCCTGCTGCTTGCGCTTGGCTTAGCTTTGGCTGTGTTTGCTTTGGTCAAGGCCCAGGCCAAGAAAAGGTTCTGCTGGAACCAAAGCTATGAGAGACTGAGCGGCAGTGCCAGTATCAACATGCCCCACGGCGTGCCTGAACCGGACAGCGGAGACGAGGTGGACGTTGTGTACACCAGCAGAAATGGATCAGTGTATCGGCGCTACAGCTTCATACATGAGCAGGATGCAGACGCAGACCAAGATGCAGATGAGGGAACATGTTTTAATTCATCTTAGATGTGTCATAATTTTACTTTAACATGGACACTGCAATATCAAAACTGATGGATGAATTAAGAATAGTTTGACCTTAAGAACAGAATGTAGTGGTGTTTTATTTTGGTATGGTGCTTTTTGGATTCTGGTGTTTATTTTATTTGACAAAGTGCCTGTATCTGTACAATACACATTTTGAGATGAGGCATATGTGAGGAAAAAATGTCGAAGTACATGCAGTACATGTGTACATAAATATGTAGCCTTTATGACCTGTCTCCTTTTTTTTTACTAGCTCTAAAAGAGGTATTTGTTTATCAGTGATATATCCATGTAAGATAATTTAGATCTACACTACTTGCTGTAATTATAAAAGAATGGAATAAAACATTTTCATCTGATGCAGTTTTTGGCTCTCTGCCATTTTGAAGCTTTGGTCAGTACTTTAGTACTGTTGAGTTAAGTCATGGGATAGTTAGGGATTGTCTCTGTGAGGTTGTATTGGGTACATGGCATAAGCCTGAACATAATGTTGCTTTCACACCTTCCACCTGTTAAATTCAGGGGTAACGCTGAAACATGTTAAATTTTTACTCGGTTTGGTGGCTTTCACAATGCACCGAGTCAGGCAGAACAAAGCCTGTCAAATGTTGTGTAATCCAGCCTCTCACCTCTAGTTGGGGCTGTAGCTGTGGTCTTTGTTCCAGCCATCGAGCTCATTGTTACACTATGAGCCACAAATACACAACCAGCTTAGAGTTATAACATTATTTGCTTAAAGCAGGCCTGGAGTATTCTGTGCTATGAAATAAAGATACAGATGCACAAATGTGTAGATGTTAACCTATAAAGAGGACCAGAGGCTGGTGGTGCTAGCAATGCTACGTTTCATTTACACTTCATTTACTACAGCTTATTTCTCCACTACCGAACTGCTCTGTCCAGCAGCAGTTCAAATTAAGATACAAATATCTGGATTTTTTTGTGCAATCACACTACACTGTTTTTCATGACTTGTTTTCTCCCAAGTTTCCTTAAATCTGAGTCTGTAGCACAACCTGCTCTCAGCTGGCTATCTCTGTAAAGATGCAGAGCTTATGCAGCTTATCTCTGTCACTGTGACTCATGATCAGACTAATGCCACATACATTATACACCCATGCTTCAAAAATCCCTAGCTATCTTTTATGTGTGCCTGAAAAACATGTTGCAAAAGTCCACCGCCCCATAAGTGCTGTTAGAGACGCCCCTGTGATGTATCAGCTCCACTGTAGATGTCTCAGAGGCTGGATTGGGGGACAAGCTTTCCAACCATGTCTTGTAAGCGAAGTATCTCAAGAATTCTTTGAAGAATTTTCTTTAAACTCTGCACAAATGTCCACACTAAGGCAAACACAAGCTGATATACTTTTCTTGTTTAAGTGATCTTGTGAAAGAGTCATTTCAAGAACTTCATCAGACTCTGTTCTGAACTTCTTGAGTTATCTTCACAACAAATGCCGGCAAAAACATAACCTCTCTAGCTGAGGTAATAATAAAGGGGAATTGTAACATTAAATGAATGCATTTTTTCTCATTTTAATACATTAAAACTCTGTCGGAATATCAGTGTAGCTACATCTACCTTCCTTTTTTCCTCTGTCGAAGTTTTATTTTTTTATTCTGGTACTTGTCCATTTGTTTGTCTGCCCATCCCTCCATCAGTGAGCAAATAACTTAAAAATATCTGTATTGATTTTGATGGAATTTTTAGGCAATTTTGGTCATGGCACAAGGAAGAAGTGATGACATTATGGTGTTGTGAATATGGATGCAGATCCAGGATTTTTTTTAAGGATTTGTTAACATTACACAATAGGGTTTTTTTTTCTCATATTTTTGCTTATAACTCAAACAGTTTCCAGTGGATACTGATGACATTTTATGGGAATGTTGGCCATGGTATAAATGATGAGTAATAAGATTTTGGTAGTAATCTGAATTGACATGTGGATCAAGGACTCGTTCTCTCTTTTTTTGATTTGTTAGCACTGTGTACTCACCATCAATGTTCATTTCAGATGGGAGAGGACTTTGTATAAGCCCTCGGGCTTCCCTTCCCTCCCTATGATGTATTGTAAATTATTTATTGATTGTGTTTCCTTTTAAAAAAAAAATAGTTCAAAGAAATAAACTAAGCTTAACTAAACTGTGTAACAGGGCAGTTTTCCTCATTGTCATTAATAGCTGCTAAGAATGTCAGAGATGCCTTGGCAGAGGTTTGTGCTCTCTGAGCACCTCTATATTTGTATCTGGCCCTCTGTGAATAATGTTTGGACATCCCTGCTTTATCCCCGAGGGACAGGAGTATCAAGTATCTAGGTATGGATACTTTCAAGAGTTCTATTTTGGTACCATTTACTTTTCTAAAAAATGATACTAAATGAGTAATCTTAAAAAAAAAATTATCTCTGAAGTTCTATTGACTTTTTTCAGCCTTTCTTTCTTTGTGCCAAGACAACACCACTTTCAGGGTTATACAACTGCAAAAACCAATCAGATGTATCATACAAGCATAGCAATGACAGAAACCCCCCCCCCAACAAATTAATGGATTGCTACTCAAAAAAATATCCTTAATATCAAGTCATCCAAAACAGCAAATGTTACTTATAGTGGAATATCTGCTAAATTTGTTTTCTTTGGACTTTGGACTCAAGACTAAACACACTGAAAGCTCTGGTGGTCTAGAGCCTAGACTACATGTTTCCCTATATTAGCTATTTGTCATTGAAAAACTTCAAAAAATCATGAATATTTTGTATGTATTCCAGGTGATGATCAGTATCGGTATCAGTATTGGTATCAGAAAAAGAACAGTAAAAAGTACTGGCATCGTGTCGATTTGATAAAGTCTGGTATCGCCCATCAATATTACACCTTTTGAAGTTCATGCACTGTCCAATGCTATAAATAAACCAGATGTGCTCAGGGATGACAAACCTCTGCCAAGACATTTCTGACAATGGTAGCCAAGTTATTAGTAAAAATGTGAAAAAAATCAACCCAATCGCTCAATGTTGGCAAATGCTTTAAAAAATAATACCTTTGGCATCTCCCTAGGGCCATGACAAATATTCCTTGAACATTTTTTTTATCAAACCCACTTGAGAACGTTTTGACTTTTCAGGTAAAATGTGTGCCATATCTTGCCTTGTAAACAAATCCTTAAAAAAAAAATCCTGGATCCACGTCAGTATTCAGATCACAGCCAAAGATCTGGACACTTTTTCATTGACCACCATCCCCTGAAAATGTCATCAAAACCTGTTGAGTTTTACTGATTTTTCATGCCCACAGACTAAAGGACGGATAAAAAAATGCTCTCAAAAACATACAATCTTTGGCGGACGTCACAAGAATAAGGGTCAGGGTCCTTGTACCTCATGTTCATCTCTTGCCTGTAAGATTGCTGTGATCACCAGGCAGTGCTTTTACATTAGACAATCATTTTTCATTAAAGTAATCTGAATTGTTAAAAATAGGTACCAAATATTTGGGATGCAAACACTTGTGAGTAGTAGATGATGGGTCCTGATAGACCAGTTGAGAGTCACTAGTGCAAGCAACAGGTAGATTTGCTAATATGATGTGTACTTAACAAGTACATTGTAAAAACATTTTTAGACAGTAGCCAAGCCACCTAATGTCTAACTAAAGCCTTAGTAGACAGAGAGCAAACATCCACCAGGACATGCAAAAGCTCAGATCCTTCTGGGACCTCAGCAGAGGGAGAAAACTCTTTCCATACCTTAGTTTGACACACCCTCTTGGGAGGATGATTTATTCAGAGCCCCACCGTTGAATGAACCAGGGCAGCTTTCTTCACATCTGGTCAAACTGTAATCTGTGCTCACCTCAAGCAGGGACATGGCTTTTTCAAGATCTTTAAGACGTCACATGCTGCTTTTAAGGAGCCTCTCGCTCATTCTCATGGGATCAATCTTTTTTCTAGTTCCGTGGGAGAGCAGCTCTCACAGAAAGTCGACTTCTGATCTCAGGATACCTCAGCAGCTCTCTCATGACCTGCCTGGCTGCTCTGCTATCATCAGTGGAGACATAGTGGGCAAGGAGAGGGACCTGGCTCCCCTTTTCAGATCCAGGAAAAGACAGACACTTTTTTCTGAGGACTTCTATCTAAATTTGACAAAGAGCTGTGATGCCTTTATTGAGGAACGAGGCTTCATTACAGTGCCGCTCAGTGAAGAGGAGAGGGATTTTCCCATTGCCTACTCCATAGTGATCCATGAGAAGATTGAGATGTTTGAGCGTCTTCTTCGAGCTGTTTACACCCCTCAAAATGTCTACTGCGTGCATATGGACCAGAAATCCTCGCAGGAATTCAAAAAGGCTGCAGAGGCTATTGTTTCCTGCTTTCCTAACGTCTTTATAGCCAGCAGGTTGGAGACAGTGGTGTATGCTTCATGGTCCAGAGTGCAGGCTGATTTGAACTGCATGAAAGATCTGCTAGAGTCACCTGTTCAATGGAGGTACCTGATAAACACCTGCGGGACTGACTTTCCAATCAAAACCAACAGAGAGATGATCCATGCTCTGAAGGCCCTCAATGGGAGGAACAGCATGGAGTCTGAGGTCCCCAGCAAAAGTAAGGCCAACCGATGGACGTATCATTACAATGTCAGCGAAAAAGTGGAACGAACATTGGTAAAGAAAAGTCCCTCTCCCATTAGCAGCCCCATATTTGCAGGAAACGCTTATTTTGTGGTAACACGGGCCTTTGTGGAACACGTGTTGCAGGATGCAGAAGTTCAAGAGCTGATGGAGTGGGGGAAGGACACATACAGCCCAGACGAGCACATCTGGGCAACTCTACAGAGGATGCAATCAGTCCCAGGATCCGTACCAGCTAACAAGAAGTATGATACGTCAGACATGATCGCCCTGCCTCGTGTGGTGAAGTGGAACTTTCTAGCAGGAGATCCGAGAAATGGAGCTCCATATAGTGACTGCAGTGGAGAGTACAGGAGATCAGTTTGTGTGTACGGGGCCGGGGACCTTTGGTGGCTTCTGCAAAATCCACAGCTCTTTGCAAACAAGTTTGATCCTGAGGTAGACGACATCGCTATTCGATGTCTGGAGTCAGTTCTGCGTTTCAAAGCTTTAGGACATCATTCACAGTGAGCAGGAACATCTGACACCATTCTGCAAAGCTGGAACAGCGTTTCTTAAATAGTGGGCTGTGAACCTCAAAGCGGGGCATGGCAACCCCTGAGAGGCATGGCTAGTCTGCTGGCCTGTAGGCGACCTGGTCCCCTTTGAATTTTGATCAACCATGGTCCAAAATTCTGCACTGTGATTGACTATTTGCCTTATCAGGAGAAGGATTAGTGTTAAAAACTGTGTGGACTATGCATTAACAGACTAATAACTCTTTGTTTTCCAAGGCATTTCATGTTGTCTGATCTTTAAATATAACTCTGGATACACATCTTTTCTGTAGCAATTCAAAATAATAAGCTCAGAAGTTAAACGTATTTCTGCTCCTTTTGTATTAATCCTTAAAATTAAGGTTATAATATTTATAATAATTTACATTAGCATTTAACGTAGATATAATATGTAAATATAAAAGACCAATAAGCACTACTACTTTTTGTATTTTATGCACTAATACCTACTGGAGAAAATAGTTTTTTTACATAACTGAGTGTATTTTGAAATAAATCATGAGGGAAGAGGGGTCTTGTAGAAGTGTGGACCTCGGAGGAGAGGCACGACAGAAAATAACTTGGAGTGCTCTGAGAGCACAAACCTCCGCCCAGGCATTTTCAACATTGTCCAATTAGCTTTTGTCATAAATGTGGAAAACTGCCCTATCTAAAGGAATTCTTTAAAAAAAATAAAAATAAAATAAAATCCTGAAACCACATCCAGATTCAGATCATCACCAAGACTGAATTTCTTCCTTGTGTTATGACAAACATTCCCTTAAAATGTCCTCAGAAGCTAATGAAAAGTTACTGAGTTGTTAACGAAAGTGTGAAAAAGTGGTCGATCTCAAAATGGTAACAAATCCTTAAAAATTCCTGGCTCTTCATGCGGATTCGTATCACCTCCAAAATCTAACTGATTGGTCTTTTGTCCAATTGAGTTATCCTGTTAACAAATAAGCAAACTGCAACAAAAACACAACTTCTTGGTGGAGGTAATTAAGAACCACTGGCTTATAATCACAGAATTTTAAAAGTACTAAGTTATTGCCACAATATTGTAAATAATTACACATATCAACTTGTACAGCAAAGTTGGATGTTTTATGTACATATTATTATGAACTGTTGCTAATACTGTTCAAGTAAAAAATTTTCTTTGTACCATTAAAAGGTTTCTTGTTATATTGTATGCATTTTTTCAGTACTGCCATGATCACTGTATAAAAATTTTCAGTCTAGTGACCAGTGCAGAGGGTAAAAATAGTATCAGCTATCCCTGACCCATCAGTGGAGCTTTTCATCACCATCTCTACATAGCAGCACATGTTCACATCCCATCCCACACATCCCAAAAAAGGGACATTAGTGAAAAAGTTTTAAGCACTTTGGACCGATAAACAGCACCTGTGGAACACTACTAATGCCACTAATACACCACAGCCTTTGTCAAAACAATGGAGGATCCTTTTTCATACACCACTGCAAGGATTTAAATTCACAAATATATGGGTGGTTTTGTGAATTTGTTGATGTGTTTAGATCAATATTTTAGTTTTTTGGGAAGTGAGGAAGAAGAAACTTCATCATTGAAACACTTCTGAGAAATAATTTAGCATTATCTTTTTCATGTTCTTTGTTAATCATATTAGGGTCAATATAAGCTGTCACTTTCAGACAGTGTTTTGGGCTTGTAATCTCATTACAGGAGGTAATATTCTGATCAAATCATAAAAAAGGGGCTGCATAACTCACTAACCTGTGGTACATTCCAGGCGTTTTTTTTTTCAGGTTCTGTCTGTTAAATGTTGATGTGTCCTCAGGCAATACACTTAACCACAAATTGCACCCAGAGGGAAAATGGGTATAAAAATGTGTGAATGCGTTACTGATGGACGACTTCCAAGGAAATTTCAACCATCAGTGAGTGAATGTGAGACAGAATGTCTGTGTGACCATTGGTGTAAGAGCCTGTTCAGCAGACTGAGCAGACAAGCTCAAGCTCAATTAACCCAGCATTCATTTTACAAGCCTCTTCTTACTCCTGTACCAACTATTTTTGAAACATATCACAGGCATCAGATTCAGGATGGGATAAAAATAGATATAATATACATATTTTAAAAATGAAGAAATTAAACAATTAATTAAGTTTCATGCTATAATTCAATTGAATATAGGTGGAAACATTTTAAGATCAGTGTTTTCTGTGTCAATTTTGCACATTGTACCAACCATTTTCAAGCTGAGGATAATGAGTGTTTTCTCTCATAGGGGTTTTGGTGCTACTTGTGATTTTAATGAAATCTGAATTTGTTGTGCCATCTAGTGGACTCACAGTGCAACAGATCTGCAAATCAAAAACTGTTCTCCTCGGCCACTTTATCAGATACACCTTTCTAGTACCAGACTGGACCCCCTAATACCTTCAGAACTGCCCTCATTCTTTGTGGTTGGGAGCTGTAAAAGTTTCCCCAAGACTTGAAAGCATTATAGCTGCTGCAGATTTGTCGCCTTCACATCCATGATGTGAGTATCATGTTCCACAATGCCCCAGTCTACTAGATTGAGATCTAGTAGCTGTGCAGGCCACTAGAGTACACTGTGCTCATAGTCATGTTCCAGAAACCAGTATGAGATGATCTGAGCTTTGAGACGTTTTTTTTTTTATCCTGCTAAAGCCATCCGGAGATGGGGACACTGCAGTCATAAAGGGATGGACATGGTCAGCAACTATGCTTAGGTAGGCTGTGGCATTTAAACAATGTTCAACTGAAGAAATGAAGACTCATCAGAAACACATCTCCAATTTTTCTTGTCCAGTTTTGGAGCTCATGCAAACTATTACCTTAGCACCCTGCTCTCAGTCGGCAGGAGTGGCACCCAGTGTGGTTCTGTGCTACTGTGGCTCACTGCTTCACGGTTGAACATGACGTTTGTTCAGATTTGCACATTTCTGGGTTACTGTTGCCTTTTTATAATCACAAACCACTCCGGCCAATCTCCTCTAACCTCAGACACCAACAAGGCGTTATCACAGAGAAAACTGCCACACACTGGCTATACTCACTTCTTTTGGGACTCTGTAAACCCTTGAGATGGTTGTGCATGGAAGGTCTAGCAGATGAGCAGTTTCTGAAATACACAGATCAACCACCAACTACCATGCCACTATTAAAGCTACTTAAAACTCCTTTCTGAAGTGCAGTTTGAACTTCAGCAGGTCCTCTTGACTATGAGTACACTTCTCAACACACTGAGTTGCTGTTGTGTGATTGGCTGTTAGAAGTAACTTTCTGGAATAACCCATTAGTAAAACTGGTATTTAATGTAATAAAAAAGAATGAAACAAATGAGTGGATCCATGATTTTACTGAGAGTAAATATTAAAATGAGACCTACATTTCTGCTTCAGATTGTTGCTCTCACAGGTGTTGCTCCTCCATAGTTCAGAGGGCACGTTTAAGAGAGGTGCAAAAAATTAAACTTTATTTTCCCCGGGCAGGATTTTAACAGTGAACAGTGAAAAAAACAAAAGGTGCCCTTAAAAATTGTGTTCTATAGAAAGCCAGTCAATGGGCCAAAGACCTAAAATGCAGTTTAAAATCAGAGCAACCATAAAAATATATTAATATCTCTCCTTTGTCACCTTTGAATATAAATATATATTTAAATGTAATAAAGCAGAACATGCATCAACCGTTGTAACAGAGTGCCTTAAATAACACTTACATACATCAGTAACAGAGAACACCCAGAAGCTACGTTCATCATGATATACCGGCAGTAGATAAAAACGATTTAAACCTTTCAGACAGATTGTGAGGAAACGCTGAGAATCAAGCAGAAAAAGTTCCACAATGAAACAGGCAGCATTATTTTATAAAGGCACTTTCTTGATGCAAAGAGCTAAGACTCCAGTCACATTGCCCAGAACAGAAACAGAAGAGTGGCTGCAGGTCTGAACATTCTTCATCGCTCTCCTCCTCCACATCTTGCAGTGTGGGCCGGGTCACTCTGGAACTGCGGGCGCTGCGACCTCCACTTTGCTGTGCATGTCCTTATCGATTCTGCAGACATACGCAATAGTTTAGAAGTCCTAACAGGGATGTGTGGTCATTTGAAAAGGCTTTGGTAAGTGTTTTTTTTTAATAAATCATCAAAACATTTTACATTTGTTTATTTGCATCTTTGACCCGGTAATTACCACTGATAACCCACAGAGACATTTTGCTGTAGGGTCTTTGTGATATGACTTCATGGACACTTTTCCTGTTTGCTGAGTTTACACTTTCACACAAAAACTTCAGAATAAGGGTTGAACATATCCTCAGCCCTTTAACTCCTAGATCAAATATTTGGAACCAGTTTGTGTAAAAATTGGCAATATCTGATTGGGCCTTCTCTTCTAACTTGCAGGTGTATGCAATGTTGTTACTTTAGGTGTGAGGCTTTTTAGGGCTCCCTCCTACCAAGTTATCACATGTAAATTACTCTTATAGGAGGCGAGGTGAACACATTCAACTAAACATAGTACCACAGACCTTTCCAAACACAATTCCGTAGCTCATGACAATAATAACATGCATTAAAGGGCTAAAAAATCAATACTGGGTGTTTCTGGTTAACCTTAAAAACAATTCAAATTAAATGAGAGAGAAATATAAAATTGATTTATTAGTTGTCAGTGCTTTAACTGTGAAGTATTAAATAGTTGTTAGGCACAAACCTTTAAATGTAAAGAGATTTTGTTTTCCACTGTATCCAATCAAG
The DNA here is from genome assembly GCA_037902135.1 of Cetoscarus ocellatus. Lineage (NCBI taxonomy): Eukaryota > Metazoa > Chordata > Actinopteri > Labriformes > Labridae > Cetoscarus > Cetoscarus ocellatus. Next base: position 291,820 of record JBAMNC010000254.1, on the reverse strand, counting down.
CATAATGACAGGCAGACAGATCAGTCTTCGAAGCTGGAAGAATGGTCTGCTGAAATGTCTCTTTTGAAAAGATGTTGAGCAAACAGTCTTGTAGACTCAAAATTTATCTGAGAAAATTGGATAAATATTTAAACTTCTGAAAAAGATCAAGCTGTGTGGGGTTAGGTAGCTTCAGTTTGTTATCAGAGGTGGCAAAAATATACACAACTGTGTAGGGAAATGGCTTTAAGACGCCCCCTTAACATTCTTAAGAAGGGGGTCTTCTTATACTAACCTGAGATGCCAGATGGATGGTTCAATATAATCACTAGTTCATCTGGGAAAGAGCCCATAGAAAGTATTTGGGAATGGGCAGAAATTTCAAAAACATGCCCAGCAGGTGATTGGACAATTGTTCCATCAATCACACTCATTACGGGCCAATCAGATAAAGTAGTAGCAGGCGCTTCTAAAGAACAGAGCGTAAACCACTCTGTAAATTGTACTCTCGGCAAAACATGTTAGAAGTGGAGCGAAAATGTACTTTCTATAGAAAAGTTTGTAGTGTTGTTAATTACTTTAAATTTAATTAAGAAACACAGTCCAGATCTGATAAAACTGCCACTGAAGCTGTTAGCATCTATGCTAATCTCTGTGTGAACAGTCACTTCCTGCTGTTGTCTCTCTCATAGCTCCCACCTCTTTCAGCTCTAAAGGGCGCTGACTGAGCCGTGCCACTTCGGGTCACTATTGTTGTAGGCGGGAGCTCGGCAAGACATTGGCCAACACTGAATCAGGCAGGTCCAACTGCACTGCAAGGTCATTCTTGTATGTCCCTTTCACCCATATTGATAAAATTTGGTGGGCATATGTGGTTTGATAAGAAAAAGCCTCTTGGATCTGTACCTTAACTCTGGGATTAACTCTTCCTCATTGGTTCATCCACTTTAGCTCAAAACTGGCTAATGGCTCAGGTGCCCCCAAAATAAATGTAGAATATTTTGTGTTATATTTGCAAAAGGCAACTGATTTTACATTTGTGGGATTATTACAATAAAAGCTGCAGATTTGTAATTACTTTAGTCATTACGTTTGTGCACTGTAACTATATTGGTGAAACTAAACAAGGTAGTTACAAATATTTACAGATATGCTTTTTTCCAGGTAATTCATGTGCTGAAGATATAAGCAGACTGAAAAAGCACATAAGAAAAATCTAAAGACCTACCCTCACTCTCATTCATTAAACTTAACGTTGGTTCAAAGGACTGAAGTTGTAGGTCTGAACTGCAGCTGGCTGAACTTTGTGTACCTCATACAGGACTTCTAGAGTAACGTCTGGGACTTCGTCAGCATTATCTTCAAACACAACTTTGCAAACTTCTTGTTTACGTCAGAAAACGAGTATAAGCTGCATGCACAATTATACTGTGTACACAACAGAGCTCATTGTCCATCAACTGGATACACCGCTGATTTTAGCCATCAAAAAGGTGATTTAAACTTGGTTTTACTTTGATATTTTAAGACATTTTACTCAGAATATTCTGGTACATGTAGATAAAAAACAATTTATCTGTTTTCATGGTTGATTTTAAAAATCTTCAGAGAATAAATATATTGTTTATGCTTGCAACTAATGCTGTTGTCTTGTTTTATTTATAATTTTGTCACAAAGTAGTCTGTCACAATCAGAGTAACAGATAAACTCTGATACGGAGAGACACTGTGTTATTTGAAATGTAAAGAAAGGTGTGTACAGTATATCAACACTGGCTAAAATCAATATTGGCATTTAAGATAAATATTATTCCAATTTGTGCATCCCCATGTCTTTAACATCTGAAACAGATAACCAAAATTAAGCCACCCCTGTACCAGGACACTTACGGCTCCTCAGGGACGAGCAGAATGTTTGTGTGAGAAAGTTAACAACATTTTAAACATCAGCAGTGAGTGGGTATGCAGTGAGTCATGCAGAGAGCTGTGAGTGTGGATAAGGCAAGTGTTCAGTGGAGAAAACCATGTGAGGAGGACATGGTTAGGGGGCAACCACACACCAGTGACTAATATGAACTAACGTCCTCTTATATTCACCCCATTCAGACTAACAAACATGAACAAACATACCCACCATCAACCAAGTCAAACTCTACACCTGGCTTTATGAGGACACATGCCAAGTTCTACTTTTAACCATCAGAAAGCATCTATTTGATCATCTAAGGCAGAACTAGTCTAACACTGTCGTAATCGTCTTCCTTTTAGCAGCCAGCAAAAGGATGCTAAAAGTACATGGAGTACATAAAACCCCAAACAAAAGCTGATAATATGTCATGGCAGTAAATCAAAGAAAAACTAAAGAGAGCTGCTGTGACAGTAACTTCACAGAATTGGCTCAGAAATGATATTAAAGCCAGTTAAACAATCACCAAGACACCTATTTTTTGGAAAACATTCAAACTTCTCTGCCTTCTGTTTAGTCACATGCTAACTCTACTGAGAGAAAAAAAGGCTGAAAAGGACAGCAAATCATCAGACTACCATCGTGACAGGACAGACAAAGGTGTATTGGTGCATTTCTGAGAGCCAACAGATCATTTCCTTGTTAGTTTTGTGAATGCAAAAGAAAAACAAAGGTAAGACTGATCCTGGGTGAAAGAGCATATACCTTTTAGAGGATTTCTTATTTTTTTCTTCGTCAAACCTTTAAGAAGGGGCAGGATAATGGAGTTAAGGAAAGAAGAAATATACAGCCAAAAGCAACAAACATCCAAACAGCAACAAAATTTGATCTTTGTGTTTAAGTTGTTGAGGTGCCATGAGGATAGAAGGTCTGCCCCAGGTTAAGCCACATAAGAAAAAAAAAAAAAAAACACAGCAAGAGCAACTCATCAGCATGAACCCCACAGTTACTAATACCAGCAGGAGAAACACTGGCGCAGTGGTTCTCTAATGGTGTTGTCTGAGGCAATTCTTGGTGTGCCTTGGGAATTTGTAGGACCAAACTGAAAATACTGTCACTCAAAAAAGACCTTCTAAACCATCTAGGAAGCACCATCTTTTGTAGTTTACATAAGTGAATGGGATAACTGTTGTGTCTCCTATATATTAGTTAATTTAATTTAAAAAATGGTGACCCATCCAGTCTAAAAAATAATGTGAGTGCAGAATTAATGCAATTACACAGAACTTAGGATAACTACTTCAATAATTTTGGTCATAAATTTAAGAAACTATACAGTGATTTGTCACATTTTACAAGGCATTAATAAATAAAGATTTTGAAACATACAAAGTGTACATCAAGGGTATATTGTGAGGGTATGAATACAGTGTTTTTAACTTTGGCTTTAAGGTTAATCTGGTTAATTTAAGGTGTGCCTTGGGCAAAATAAGTTTGAAAACAACTGCTCTAGGGGATGAGGAGTGTGAACTCTACACTGAATTCTCCATAGAATAGAATAGCTTTATTAGATCTTGAAACTTGTTCAGATTTTAAAAAGAATTTTAAAGTTTATTACTGGTCCAGCTTACTCTATGCCAAGTAAGGGATATGACCTCAATCATTATAGTATATTGTTAATAAGATAAACTGAACTGTATGAGAACTAGAGTAAAAATCAAGAACTGTGAAACGGGGCAAGGAATTATTATGGTGGGAATTATTTGATTATGTTTTGTGCCAAATGTGTGGTGGATTTGCTGAGAGATGTGGAACAAATATGAGGTGACCCAAATAATATTGCACGCTCTAAAATCTGCAATGACTGGGTCAACTTTTTATGGAAACAAAACCCGCTGTTCTCAGATTTGAGCCCAAATCCAAGAAATCTCTGATATTTAAACATAAATTATAGAAAATTCACTTACTTTGTAAAAAAATAGCAGACTTTCACTTAGTTGTAAAAAGTGATCACAGTAAAACCCAATTATTCCTTTTGTGTATGCCGATTACTTAAGGTTAGATGAGGACATTTAACTGGACTGCTGTCTTTTTCTCAGTACAGAAGTGTCAGCAGGAGTCAGTTTACAGATGGAAGTACAGTGTGTGTAACTGCTGATGTGTCTGGCAATAAGGCCCCTTTCAGCTGGGTGTTATAAACCTAAGGCTGGGAAATTAAATGCGTTCTAATTTCAAGTACAACTATGGCTCCCCACAATTATGAAAACTGGATAATAGAGAGTGAACATTTAATGCACCACATACCTTGTAGAGATTTGTCAGTGTGTTGTAAATGTTTCTATTCTAGTTGTTATTTTTGGCAAAAGGAGTTCATCACATCTGAATCAAACAGGTATTTTATTTATTTCTATTCACCAGCTAAAACAATATGTCTTACATTATTAGATAGGATTAGATTAGATAATACTTTCTTAACTCCTTGGAAAACCTTCCTCAGGGAAATTCAGATTCAGTAGCAGTTCAGTATTACAGATTAAAAAAATATAAAAAAGATAAATCTAAACAAAACTATGAATAAAAATAAATAAAAAATAAAATAAAAATGTACAAATATATATGGCTAATGACTGACTACAACTGAATATTATATATTACATTATTATTATTATAATTATATTAATAATTATGAATATGTTTATGTTTCCTTTTTTTTTTGTTTGCTTGGCATTTGTTTTTAAGAGCCCATATCTTGCCTTAACCCCAGTTTATCTATTCAGTTTTGATGACTGCTGGATTATGTTTCCAACCTCAATGTTCAAAACGCCTCCTAGTTTTCATATACTGAGTACCCCTGATCCATCTGTACTCTCAGTCTGTTTGAGACACTCTATTGGAGCTCCTGTTAATTTAAGGCCCCTCCCCACAAGGGCCCAGTCTGCGCTATGGAAATTGGTCAGTTCCACACTGCTCTGGGCTGTGTCTTCAACAACTTATTACTCATTCAACAGTCTATGTTCTGCACTGGGCTTTTCAATGGGCTTAAACAGCAGATGAAACAATGGTATGACATCACACTGGTAGGTTTATGGGGGGGGGGGGGGTCATTTCAGGCTGGCTCTGTAAAGAGGGGGGGAGGGAGATGTTCAGATGTCCTGAACTTCTTATCTTGTGCATAGAAGTAATCTATTACCCAGTGGTGACATATAAAACACACTGAAGGAAAGTTGAAACTTTAAAAAGGCATGATATAGGCTCGTTGATTTTTTTTCTTATGTCAAAATGCTTACAGTAAGTCCAACAAATGCACATAATGAAGTTGAGGTAAAATAAATGAGTAATTGGCTTAATATTTGTAATCTCAATATCTAACAAAATAATTGTGGTCTGCGTTTTTGCTGTAATCAAGCAGCCCTAATAAACCCTGGTAAGCTTGACCAAATTACTTTACATACTACACAATCTATTAACATGTTAAGAACCAGTAAACTGGCTGTATGTGAAATGGTGAAAACCATGACAACACATTGTTTATACACTAATCTCAATTTTGTTACAAATGAGATCAGGACTACACCTTTATAACATCTTATAATACCTTTAACCTCGTTTGTTCTATTTCTTCTATGAATTTGTTCTGTTTTTGTTGTACGTCAACCTCTAGTGGACACCAAAGAGTATTCTTAAGAGCACTTTTGCCAGTTTTTGGGACAAGTTCAATGTGTACATGTATGAGTAAATCCTCCCCAAACCACGTTATCTAGGAGTCCCATGTTAGGCGAACATCAAGAAATTCAACCTAGTTAGACCAAACTGTTTTAAAAGCCACTTTAGCTAGCATAACACAATGAATTAGATGTTTTATAGAAGTCATGCAGATATACTGACTGATACTGTATGCCTTGTGTCAGGACTTCCATTAAATTTAATTCAACAGCGGCATTATGAACCCTGTTCTGTTTGTGTGAGGTATACTTACTGTTTTATACAATCTGGTATGGACACATACTCCATTGGAACCATTTCAGCCAGATCTTTCAAGCTGTACACAAACTTAATTTTCTGACTAAATTTGGAGCTGTAAAAAGAAGACAAAACAGCATCAGTAAGTAGCCTTTGTGGAGCTTTATCACATATTTCACTGATTTGTGACATTAAAGTTACCTTATGAATGGTTTTGTAAGTGCCAAGAGGGTGCGAATAAACCAAGAGGGATGAACAATAATCAAAGACTTCAAGTTCTTTCTTAACCTGTACAAGGAGAAAGAAAAAGTCCATTAAATCACATGCTGAATATGCTGTTATGCAGGGATTTGACTGCCTAGTTACTTCACATACTTACCTTCTATCGATCTGCTGATAACACTTTCTAAGCCAGCTGACTGTTGGCATCTTTTTCCGAGAAGTGGCCCCGTTCAAGTACACAATCATATAGTTCTCAGCCACCAGAAGCTCCAATGTGCCAATGACATATCTGTAAAGACAGTAAAGTTTCATTAGTGCTGGTACTTAAGTGTTTGCTCATGAGGCCGGAGGAATTCAAATAAACACTCACTTGAATAAATTGTCCATGATGTATCTGTAATTTGGTTGACTGCTCTCGGGCATAAAGCACACAGCAAACACTATTATAGCATTCAAACCGTCTCCATAGTAACCTACAAGAAAAAACCCACATCAAAATCAATGTTCCAGTCTCAAAACAGCAGTTTAATTGTTCCCTTTTAATTCTTGAAGAAAAAAACAGAATCAGTAATTTCTTAATTAATAGAAAATCATCATATAGCATATGTACTTCATATTATTCAAAAAAAACTTTATCTCTTTGGAAGTCAGAGTATCCTTCATCTAACAAGACATGTTGTATGTTTCCCAACCACATGACCATGCACCTTAGATAGCCAGGGTTTGTTAATTGTTGCCGTGGAAACACTAAATGTTTTGTAAAAGACTGCAAGGAGCCTGCGTCTTAGTTCTGCCATAATGTTTCTATATCTTTTTTTTTTTTTTTGCTGCTCATCACTGATGGACCACATCAGTCTACTAACTGCTGGTGCCCAAGTCTACTAATTTCTGCTGCCCAAGCAGTAACTTGGACTGCTTATGTCGCAAACCAGGAAGTCCACTTTTCTCCCTTATGTAATGAAATTCATCCACTTAATGGTTTGACATTAAGTAAATACACCTTAATTGGTGCCGTTGTCTTCAAATCAAGTCTGCAAGCGAGAGCTCGCTGGCAGAGGATCTTCAATTAAAGAAAGTTGTTTTAAAATGTAAGACAACTGACCCCCATGGCTGATGACCCTCTTGTAAGGTTCGATGGCTTTCATGTCCACTCTATGTTCCTGGTCTCCAAAACGAAACACCCTCCAGCGTCGACCCTCCTCCCTCTCGTCTGCTGCAGAGTATTCCTGCACTGACTCCATACCCTTCTGTAGCAGTTCTGTGGTTTTTGGCTTCGGTAAATCATCTATAAAGCGGAAGAATCTTTGTAAGCGCATAGATGGGCTAAAACATCCTTTGATTTTAATGCAACGCTGTCAAATCAGATTTATTTTGATCAAGTTGTTTGAATGTTTGGATCATTAATAAATCATACAGAACCTTTCAACACATGCGCAGAAATCATCAAACATTATAACACAGCTTAATTATTTTCTTTAATTTTTGTATCTGGACGGCATGCTCTCGCTCAGATTCAACACCAGCAATCACAATTTGGCTCACTGGGTGAGATAACCTGCATGTGCCTGTAATACATAATGAATCAATCACACTCATACACAACAACACACCACTGCTATGAACCCAGAGGACTTGTGCACATCTTTAATGGGATGTATGTGACATCAAGGGTAGGGATAAAATGATCATTTCATCAAACATGCAACAAGCAGCATTCAAAAAAAGAAAAAGATCACACCAACAGTCTGTCATGAGAATGCATAAGGAGAACTGGACCTGATGATCAAAGTTTTTTCTAGCAACAACAGTATGAGCTGCCTGACTGCATTTTTCTTGAAAAGTTATTCATCATTTTTTAAACAAACTACCAAAACAAATATTTAAAACGACAGCCCAAATTGCTGCTTTTCCAGCACACAGCTCCGTCATCAGAGTTGTAACTCTGAGTTCATATCTTATATTTGTTTATGTATTTAATTCTCTGATTATTATTATTCCTCACTATTTTTTCTATTGTTCTAACATTTTAATGTATTTGCTGTCTAATGTAAAAAGGTTCTGTATCTAACTCCATATAGCACTTTTAAGTGCTTGGATTGCGCATGAATAGTGCCGTCTTTTTATGAGGAGGTTTGGACTCTTTGCTCCTTGTTTTTCTGAACACCTTCTTTCTTTTGTATATAAAGTCATTCGGCAAGGCAAAGCAAACAAGTCTGGAGAGCACCATTCATACATACAGCACTTAAAAGTGCTTCAGACTTAAAAAGACATTCTGATAAAAAAAAGCATTGACAGACATGACATCAAGCAAATGTAAGACATTAAAATATAAACTTAATAAATATAAGACAAAAAATGTACAACAAAGAAATTTAAAAGTAAAGATAACCTATAGACAGATAAAAATAAAGCCATGAGCAAATTTCTTATCATATAAAAAACAAGTGGCCAAATGCTATATGCAATACATTTCAGGTTATATTTTAAAACCAACGTGTGCAAAGTTTACTAAGTATAATCATTATGTTACTTAGTGTTTTGGTGATGTGTGCCATTTTATATTAAAAGATAACAAACCAAACAGAGAATATCACACAAGTCCCACATCTGATAACTTCAGCATTGCTGCACAGATAAAATGATTTCCTGACTGATGAAACATGACTGATTATATCGGCAAACAGGAAAAAAACAAGCAAAGCAAAAAAAAAAAAAAAACACATCTTCATGCACAAAACCATGAACTCAAAATGAAGCATATAAAACACAAAACCTTCCCGTGATTTGTTTGAAAGCCGAAGAAAGAACAAATCTGGACAATAGGGGTTGATTGACTGATGGTTGGCAGAAAAAAAAGGCGAAGGGGGCTTTCCAGGAGACCTTACCACTAAGAAGGGAGAAACCTGTAGTTGGCCTGCAGCCTGTTTCCAGGCAGAGAATGGAAACAACTCTTCCAAGCGAAAAGAGGAAGGCAGCAGTGCGGAAACACAAAAACAACAAAGCACATTTTAACTACACTCAAGGCTTTGGGCTTTCGTCCCAAACCTGAACATCAAGGATGTGTAGAAAGATCCAAGTGGAATGAGAAAAAAGACACTTTTCTTTGTCTTATAATATGATAAATCGCAATAAACACAAATTGTCTTTTAGGCAAAAAGAAATACACAACAGTCCTGATCAGTTCTTAATGATCATTTCAACAGCAGAAACTTTCTCCAGGAACCAGGGACATTTAGAGGAACTCTGTGCATAAACTAGGGGCCTTCCCAAAGGGATCATTTTTATACCCATTTTACACAAGTAAAAATGTAATTCATCAGACTCCAGACTACCCAAAAGTTATTCAAGCACTTAGAAAAGGGTCCAAATAGAGCACTCTTTGTTTATCACAGGATCACAGCATATATGTGGCCAGTATTACTGTGGGCAGTGCTTTCAGTGCTAGCTTTTGGCTTTCACTCAGTTTAACTTCCACATTTCTATGCTGAACGTGGTTACTCGCTGCTTAGTTTGTTATGTCCTTATGCAGGTATGACCCCAAACAGCTTCTGTAGCTGTTTGGCATTATACATCCCCTACTAAAATGTGCTGCTCCATTGAGACACCAATGTATTCAGTTGGTTCCACAGCATTCATTCAGTGTCATTGCAATACATGCGGGTTTGACGGCATTTGGTCAATGAGGCAGCAGAGCTTCAGTGGTGACTAGTGGTGGACGGCTGCATTACACTTAGGACAGAGCTTTTCAATGGGATTTCTTGACTGTATTGATGAATAAATAATTAACATAAACAACTTGAAATTTGGTGCCAGTTTTTTGTTACCCAAATTTGACTGCTTATCGATCTATGTGGACATGTGGGGGGTTGTACTTGAGGAGAGGGCCTTTCAGTGCTGAACATTTCTGATCTGTCTAAAGCTTTTTATTCACGCTTTGGATTAACATCATGTCTCCAGTGACGACCTGCAATAGAAATTTAATTTCCACTAACACACACCTCGCAAGGTTTATTTAGTATTACACAGGATCCACTGAATGCATGTTAATGTCAAAACTAGGAAGAAAAGCTGTTAAAAGAGTCAGCGTTAGAATAATATCTCACATCCCGGTCAAATGTGCACTTAACTGGAGCCAGCAACATCAATGAATTGTGAAAAACCAAGGAGTTAAGCTAAGAGTGCTTCTTTAGCAGCTTTTCTCTCTCATTTGGTCATAGACATGCCTTAGATGTTTGATGTGGTGAAATGCCAATCCATTTCAAAGCTAAATGTGAACTACTTATCAAATAGCTTGGTATCCCTGCAAGCTACATGCAGTAAAACCTTTGCATTTCCAATCTTTCTTCAGTTCTACACAAAACAAAACTCAGGCAAAAAATAGTTAAAGATAATAAAATCATAAACAATATCATCAAATGTTTAAGTGCCTACCTTCCCATTCAAACTCATTGCTGTTGTCTGATGGAGTGTCTATTCCATCAAGGTCCAGCTCTGTGCTTTCCTCCAGGTCATCAGAGAGAAGAGAGCTCTCACTGCGGTCGAGTGTGAGACTGATATCTGGAGCTGCAAGCTTCTTCTTTGCCCTCTTGCCATGGTTCATTACATAGCCTGGGTTAACATGTCAAATCAACAGTGATTATATCTATTTGCCAACATTAAATAAATCAATAGAGTTTTTCAGGTCGATCAAACAATATTACTCATGCAGTGAAGCGACATTTTACCAGCAGATCACAGAGCCTGTTTACACAGGAATGCTCTGTGAAATTACGCCAAAATTAATATTAGGTTTCCTTTGGATATGTCAAATATATCTACTGCCATCTCCCATCTCTACTGCTCTGTTCTGTGTCCCAGGGCTGGCTGCTCTGTGTATTATATTGATCTGTTATGTCTCTGACTTGTTAAAAGTGCTGCTGCCTGTCTTGGACAGGGCACTCTTGTAAATGTGATTTCTAATCTTAGAGAATTTTTCCAAGTTGCATAAATCTAAAATAAAAAACGAAAAGGCTGTCGGTATAATAATTATCTTTTGTGTTATAGGTGTATTACAGCAGCTCAGCAAAGAAACTTTAACAAGGATATTGAGCCTCAAGTTCACATAAGAATATACATTATATTAGTTTTAGCCAAATTTTAAAGCATTTCTACAAAAAGAAAAGGAAGAACACCGATAACACCTGCCACATAATTTTCAAGATGTGTACAAGTTCCAGAGACTAGAAGAGTTTAGTAGAGTGATGAGTTGAACTAAGAAAAATGTAAACATATTATTTGTTCTTATGTTGGGTCTTTACAGAAATGTTTTGTATACTGCTGCATTTTCATTACCAGGTTCTCCTTCTTCTGAAGTTCCAGCAAAGAGATCTTCATCAAGCTCCTCTTCCTCTGGGAGGGGTCTTAAAATCAAACAGAGGTGATAATGACTTCAGCAGCTCAGGCCAAGCACAGACAAAGACTTTTATAATCTTAACTGACTTTGAAACAGTGAGACTCCTCATATGAAATAATGTTAGATTTAACTGTTTTGGTCTTGTAGTACATGGTGTGCCACAGAGAGAGACATAGTAAGCCACACACCAACCACCTCATTCAACCTCTCACAGCTTGTAATGTCACGTCACCTAACATGACTTCAGTGTAAACAAACATGGCGGGCAATGTCAGGAGGTGTTGTAGCTAAATGCTGCTAGCAGTTAGCTTCCTATGACATCTTTGAGGGTTACACTGCACAGAGACCCATGTTTTGCCACAAATCAACAATTTTGCTCCTCTGTTTCTGGTGTCCATTAAACTTTATACTTCGCCTTTACTCTTGTTGCCATAGCTACATTTGGTTCCTGCATCAGCCAGCTTGCCCCTTGGTTAGGCTGAAAGGAGATTGGTTTATTCCATTCATTACTCCTCTGCCACAAAAAAGGCCTTAAAAAGTAGTGGGAACATGCCAAATGATAACACATGGGAGAAGCCATGTTTCTCCCCCTCAGACCTGAAGTCTGGTGTGATTCTCAGTCATCACCATGATGATTTACCTTGAAATCTGGATTTAAGTTGCACAGGGATACAGGTGCAGTCAGGTTTTTTGAGTCTCTCAGACTTACACCACTGGTTATAATTTCCTTGACATTACATTTTGAGCAGCAATATTGCACTGTGCAAAACAGCTACAATGAAAGGGAGAAAACGTTTAATGGAGTCAGGTTGTGTTTTGTGTATGATTGTGGTGTCTGCACTTGCTGTAATGATGGTAAGTACATAATCATTTTATACTGGGATTCTGGTTGACTCACATTTAAGCCACATTTAACTTTCTGGGTCACTACACTGGTATTAAAAGGTCTGGATTATATGTTTCCATGCTGATCTTTCAAAGCAGTTTTTTATCCATTATTTTAATTTGAAAAAGATCAGATCTGAACTCATGATCTGCAATTCTGTTGACAAATGAAGGTTCCTGCAGCATTCTAGAATGTAGGAGTAAAGGCAAGAACTAAGGGAACGTCCACATAGAGACGAATTTAGGCTATAATGACAAAAATTACCAGTACAGTTTCTGAGTGTCTGCTCCAAAGTGACACAATGGTCTGCTCTCCTTTGGACTGTACATTTCTGAGGGAAATGAACAGCTCTATGAAATTTTTTCAACAAGTTACTGCATGCTACTGTTAGCCAAAAGAACATGGTATTGGTTGCACAGATTGACAAGCCAGCTCCTTTCTGTGCATGTCCTGGCTTTGAATTACATCATCAGTACAATTTATCAGGCTCTCATTGCGGTGTTTTCAGCTTTAATCCACTAGAATGTAATAATACAGTCCATGGAAATATAAAGCCTATGTATCAACCTAATACTTGAGACACAAAGCTGTAAAAAGTGTTTGCAACATCATGAGTGACTGACAGTACCTTGGGAAGTCTTCATCCTGCCATTCCTCCTTAAGAACAACTCCTTCCATACGAAGGCGGGCCTCCCTTGTGGCAACAGATTCTCTGCGTTCCAGGCTGGGAGGGGAAACACACACAAAAAAAAGATTTTTCTATCTTTTATGTTTAATGATCTAAAGGTTGTTAAAGGCTCTCTTGTATTGTGCATGTCTTAAGAGTCTAGCAGAGATTATCTGTGACAAAAAACACAGAACATAATCAGTTGTCTGTCAACAGTTTCTTGTGACTCTTTCAATCCTTTAAGGATTATGGGGGAAACCTACAAAGAGTCAAAGGCAACTTTTAGTTCACATGTTATTCAGAGGAAGTAAAAAGCTACAAATATTTGAGGATACGTGAAGGAACAGTACAAAGAACTTTTTACAAATGCAATATAGAAGCATCCTATATACAAAGTTAGCTTGGAAAGGGGTCTCAATTTATAAGAATAGCAGGAAGTACAAAAATGCTAAATCCATCCTGAAATTAACTACGTAATCTATCTGGTTAATACTTGGATCTTTACAAATGGAAATGTCCTACAATGTATGTTTTAACAGTTGCTGGTAAAATGCTATATGTTAAGTAATTTATCAGCTGATTTAGTTGGTATTATAGTAGGGGCACATGATATTATTGAAACAACAATAGTATCAACAAATAATTACCTAAAAGTTGATTATCAGTAGATATGAACATTTTTGCTGATACAGCCGATATCTTAGCCGCACATATTGACCCTTTATATCCCATTATTGGCCATAATATTGCCAGAATGTTTTCTCATCATCAGTGAATGTCCATTTTATGTATTATAAGTACCATTTATCAAAACAATAGGGTCATTCCATAAAAGCTCGACCCAAGTCCTGAAATTACGTGGTCACTGACTCAGATTTGGCTAAAAAAATTCTTTTGGTGCCTCTACGTGTATAATGAACACATGCAAAATTTTAGGTGGAAAATCTTAAAGTTTTCTGAACAATACCCATTTAAAACACCCACACACCTGACACAGCTTTGTGTGGATGGCTGTTCATCATGAGACAGGGATCCACATTCAAGATCTCCTACTGCTAAACAGAGGTTTTTTCTTGCCGCCATGATGGATTCATGTTGGGTTTTGGATTGTTGGGTTTTTTGATTGATTGGTTGATTAAAAAAGGGGTAATTTATAAAATATTAAATATGAAGGAGGTGAGAAACAAGCTGGGTTTGTTTTTGGCAAATAATTGTAAGATATGTACAATTATATAGAGAAAGTTTCATGACCATGGGTAGTTGTCCACATGGTGAATGTGCTAGTTAAAATTGTCAAAATGTGCATGTTACAAGCTGGAACCATTTTAAGGGTCCCCTAACTTCTATATTAAGACTTTTGCAGGGTCAGGTTCCCTCCTGCAGACAATCCTGTCTTCAAATTGAAGGAATCCAGCATCAGTAGTATGTTGTAAATTGTTGCAGGCTGACACTGGCACCCTGAAAATGGATTTTTCCATTTTCACACATAACATATTCACCACTTTGGAGACCATTAACTCAGAAACTAGAAGGGATAGGCCTCTGGGCCCAAATTATGCAGGAAACCAAAATTTAACCAGAAATCTTTGCTTGTTTCAGAGAAATTGGCATCCCAAAGTGGCTACACAGGAACATATGCAATTTGCCCATAGTTCAGAAACCCTTAAGATTTGCAAGAGATCTTTTGGTAATTAAAAAGGAGATTTTGAACACTGAAAACAGGGTTTTAGGTAAAAAGTCCCTGATGTACCAAAAATAACCACAATGCCATGTCTATTGGACAGATGTTTATGTTGCCACTGTGCTAATCAATTCATCCTTCAGAATTATAGCTCGCAGCTAGCCACATAATCAGATCACTGGCTTCTTGAACAGCTTACAAGCTTGTGTTAGGGACTTACTTGCTAATGCAGATCATGGTGTCTGTATCTTGACTGTACAGAGCTCCCTTTGATGCAGTAATCACATACATGACTGTATTTGCACTCCAGACACAAAAACATTCAGGGTATTTGGTACCGAACATTTCATAATGCAGCATTTTAGCTTATGTGTAGAGCTAATCCCCACACTACACTGGAAGTTCAACTGAGGGAGGGGGAAGTGCTACAGGAATATGGATTCTCAAAAGTCAGCCTTTGGCCAATTGAGAGGAACTGCACGTGAGTGGCCAAATCAAGGAGACCAATATCAAAGATGGCTGACCTCAATATGCTTAAAAAATATCAATACATATGAAGAAAAGTAGTACATTACTTGGGCTTGTAGCATTTCTGTATTCTGATAATTTTCTTTGTCAGATGGCCAGTTCTGACTGGACGTGTACTGGCTGTGTGACGGCAACATGGCAAGTACATTTTCTTGAAGGCATGCAAAGTAATAAGTGCTTTCAGGCTAAGCGTGGCACCTCATGTGCTAATAATGTAGAGAGATGAAGGCTCACCTATTTTTAGGTGAAACAGGAATATAAACAGAAAGCCATTTTTACAATATGATCTTGGTGGAATATGTCACAGACAAATAATAGTATTATTGTATTATTATAGTGTTAATCAGAATAAAGCCCCAGTTTGGCATTTCTGTGGAGAAAATTCTTTAGTTAGTACAGAATGCCTTTACTTGAGGTTTTTCTTAATCAGTTATACAATATTTCAAGCCATTTTTAGGGATATTCATTGTGGTTCCTTCAAAACTTTATTTACTGTTGAAAACTGGACATTTCATCCATTCCTGTTTGTGATCTTTGACATTTTAAACAAAAAAAACAAACAAAACAATTATCCTTTTTATTCTTTGAGATAAAATTCATGCAGTGAGATGGGGCTGTGGCAGCTGGAAGGCACAGCCAAGACATATGGCATCACACACAGCAGCTGGCACATGCCACAACCATCCCTCAGCCAACTCTTAACCACTGATATAAAAAAGGCCGGTCAAGACGCTGATATTTATTGTTGGTTTGTTGCTTTGTTGATTCAGATCTGATTTCATATTGATGATTTTTGCAGGTCCATTTCTATTTTCTCTTTAAGATGTCCTGCCCTTTGTTACTAACTGTTAAAGGTCTATCCACCACAAAAACTTTGCCCATCAAATAAATGAAGAGCAGAGTCCTGACTTACTCTTTTATGTGTATTAAGATATTATTTGTTATGAGCTGGAGCTGTACATACACAAAATTAACTGACTGATAGATATGATTTCATTTTATTTCTTTTTCTCAAAGTTACACAATAAATTGGAGTTTATTTTTACGTTATCAGTGGCCAACAACTTAATGTGTACTAAGTTGACTTAAGTTTTTATGGTCAGAGCCTCTACTTAGACACTGAACTTTATCTTATCACATATTTTCTGGTCTTTGTTTTAAAAAACATTTTTGAGGAAAATATAATTAATGTGAACATCATAATCAGCTGAGTTTAAAAAAAAAAAAAACAGAGTCTTTATGTGACCGGTCTAGATTGAAGTTAGGTTTACCTCCTTAATCTCTTCTTGAGGCCCAAGTTTATAATCATAGGAAAGAGGGACTGTAAGAATTAGGGCTGTAATGTGTTAGTCAACTGGTCAACTCATTGGTCGATAAGTGCTGGGGCGACCAGAACTCTGATTGGTCGACCAATCGTATTTTTTTTCCCGCGGCGATTTAGAGTCATCAGGAGGAAATTTCCAAGTGCTATTGGGGGTGTTTTCAGACCACCCCGGTTTTCACAGTTAACTTGCCTGTCTCAGAACACCCCCTTGTTTTCACCACTTTGGATTCGCCCACCATCTGGAGACCTGGCTGGAGACAGGAGGATTGAAGAGCGTCTACGTTAGCCTATTCAAGGTCCGGTGGTTTGCTGAGTATTTATTTTTATTTTGAGCATCCTTCTCTACCACCCGCCAAGACGCGCTCCACAGAGCCTCGCTCCGCCGAGCCGCGCTCCGCCGAGCTGCGCCGACCCCGCGCAGCAGGGTTTCCCGTCAGAGTCGAACCCCGCCCCGCAAAGACGCGCTCCGCCGAGCCGTCCCCACGCAGGAGGGTTTCCTGTCAGTGTCGGACCCCGCCCCGCAAAGACGCGCTCCGCTGAGCTGCGCCAACCTCACGCAGGAGGGTTTCCTGACAGAGTAGGACCCCACCCCGCTGAGCTGCGCCGAGCCCCCCCCGATTAGTCGACTTTTGGTCGACAATTTCAGTGTGTCAGTCGACCAACAAATTCTTTGGTTGATTACAGCCCTAGTAAGAATAGCAATAATAAAATTAGTATAGTGCTAGGTAGCAGAACCCAAATTCTTCTGCCCTTTTAATGCTTGAGAAAAAGCCAGTCAAATCGGTTTTGGCAAGGCAAACTTCTACTTAGAGATGGACAGTCAATCAAGTTTCAATTTCAATTAAACTACTACAATTAAACTGCCTCTCACAGTTGTGAAAACACAATCACTGAGATTAAAATATATATGAAACATGACATGTTGCACTTGTTTTATCTTTTTCCATCTATAATTCTTTTTTAGGTATTGTGTTTTAATTTACTGGTTGTTCTTTTTTATTCATATTGATGGCGTTCAGTGCAATTTGGTTCAATAGTTGCATATGGTGTCAGCTGTAAAATTAGTGTTTTATGATTGTGATCTCAAAAACTATTAACAAATATATATTTTGCCATTATTAAGTAGCCTTACCTCTACCTTAAGTTTCTAATCCCTCTTTTAATAAATCTGGTAAATCATATTTATATAATACACCTCAGCATGTAATAACTGAACAAAACAAAAGATGCTGGGCAATTCTCGACATCTCCGAAAGATGCTAAAATACCATCTCTTTGTTGTAAATAAACCACCTTAATGAGTGTTTCTTTCCAGATATAACTCTTCCTTCAGCTGATTTAATAACCCTGACAGAGATCTGCTCATGCTTAAATGAAAAGCCCCACTTGTTTACCAAGAATCACAAGTAGAGAGAATTTTCATCTTCTTCATTAGAATATCAGCCAAATGATTCTTCGTGTATGTGATGTTGCATAGCTGTCCACAGATGTTGCGGTTACCTATCAAGGTTTAAGACAATGGCAGCTTTACCTCTGCAATACTGTGCAGTACAAAAAGGACATGTCCCATACTGCTGTTCATGTCTGAAGGACAAATAGTTTTTAATTTGTAAACGTATGACAGCCCATTACACCTTGTACTAAGGTTTTACTGTGTAATTGGTTGTACTTTTGTGTTTAGGGATCAGCTTTTCATTAGGTTTCTCCAAAATCATGCTTGTTGTTAAGGCAATTGATGACTCTAAATTGCCCTTAGGTGTGAGTGTGAATGGTTGTCTGTCTCTCTATGTAGTCCTGTGATCAGCTGGCAAAGGGTTCAGGGAGTACCCTACCCCTCTCCCAATGTCAGCTGGGATGGGCTTCAGCACCCTGCAACCACAAAAGGGATAAGCTGCATAAAGTAGATGATGGATGGATAGATGCACAGGCCATGTAGGTGCATAGGCCAAATACACTGATCAGGTATAACATTATGACCACAGGCCACCCTGACTGGGGCTCTACAGTCCCATACGCAACACACTGCGATGCACTGTGTATTCTATCAGAACCAACATTAACTTCTTCAGCAATCTGAGCAACAACAGATCGTCTGTTGAATCTGATCACACAGACCAGCCATTGCTTCCCATGAACATCATTGAGCATTAGCTGCCCATGACCCTGTCGCCGGTTCACTGCTGTTCCTTCTTTGGAGCGCTTTTGACAGAAACTGACAACTGCAGACCAGGGACACCCCACAAGAGCTGCAGTTTTGGAGGTGCTCTGACCCTGTCTCTTAAGCATCACAATTTGGCCCTTATCAAACTCCCTTAAATCTGTACACTGGTCAATTTTTCCTGCTTCTAACATCAACTTCGAGGACAAAGTGTTCACTTGCTGCCTCATATATCCCACCCACTAACAGGTGCTCGTGTTATTCCCTCACCTGTCAGTGGTTATAATGTTCTTTCTGATCGATGAATATCCCTGATATCAGCTATTACAGCAGAATGCATATGTGTAACATCATGCCCCCCCCCCCCAAATATCAGCAAAAAAAATCCAACATTGTGCACAAATTATCCTTTTGTTTGGCCATGGCTCAACATGTAATATGACACTGTACATCTATTCTTATTCTTGTGTCAACCTCCTCCACTATTCAGGAAATAAATGTCGTACCAGCTCAGTCTAGCGTCTCCTTCACCTGCTTTTCTGGCCCAGCTAAAACAGCAGACGTGCCAAAAGGTTTGGACAGGATTTTCCTTTTTCTTCTGACATTAATGCTTGTTTGTAGGTTAAGCACTGATTTAGAAAAATGTAGGTAAACATGCTGAAAAGTGGTTGCTCCATAGACAGCATTTGACAGCATCTGAGGTGAACAGCTGGTGTTCTCCCTGAGTTTGGGGTCAGAAAGTTAAGTTTAGCCTGTGAGGCAAAGTCTTGGTTTGAAGAGCTGATCATGGCAAACAGAAGCACACAGCTACAGGCGATGACTGGGGAATCACTGGCCTGTCAAACAACTTTAAAAATCCAGCACAAACCATTCAGACACTTAAACAGAAGCATGAGAGAAACCAGATGTTCTCTAACATTTTGGCGACAAACAGGATAAATCGACAAACATTACAGTACAGACCTTGCAATGGGTGTAGTTGGTGTGCGTGGTTGGGAGAGGCTCCCTGGTGTCGAGCTTCTAGCTCCCGGCTGTCTCTGCTCATTGTCTGGAGTTTTCCTGTCCTGTGGCGTATGTCTTGTTTTTATTGGACTCTCCTGAAGTGCCTCCTCGCCATTTTCAACAGTAGAGGCTGTGCTTTTTAGAAGATCGCCTAAATCCTCATCGTCTCCTTCTCCAGACACCCCAGAGGACGAAGGACTGGATGTCTTTCTGTTTCCAAGCTCACCATGAGTCCTAGATGTGACAAAATCGGCACTACAATTGTTTAAATTCATGTTACTAACACTCTTCAACACTGCTTCACTCTCTATCACATCCGATGCCATAAGTGTCTTCTGTCGCCCTGCTGCTGGAGCGGCTTACAGTCAATGAGTCCGACAAAGGAAAGGCTTTAACTCACCAGTCTGGAGGCCAACATACATTAATTAGAAGGATGAGCCGACTCAAAGAACTTCTGGATATTTAAAATCCAAGACCGAGGCTCCGTTATTCAGCTAACGCTAGCCTAAAAGACTGTTGTTGACAACAGGCTAAAGCACTCCATTAACTTTATTCTGTTAAATGTCACACCGGGTGCACACTTACTCAACTTTTCTAAATGCGTCACAATGACAGAACTCAGGAAACGAAAAATGTGCGCTTGGTTTGCATAAACAGCGATACCCAGCGATCCTCCCGATCAGTTTCCTTCCTTCCTTTAAAGTCAAAATGTTCTGCGGACCTTATGAGAGCTGGTCGCGTTAGCATAGGGGCTAAAGTTAGCTAACTTTGTCTACCTATTTACAAACTGATGGTCTGCACCCCTCGCCGGAGCTAATCCGCAATATGAAGTTCTTATGCAACGAAACAACAAAGGTGCCGCCGTCCCATAGGTCCAAACATGTTAAAAAGTCAGAATCCGCCGAGATGACTTGTAGGTCCCCGGCACCAACTCAGTAATGTAGCCACAGAAGACGGCTGTTTGCTAAAAACGCTAACGAGCTAACTAACTGCTGGCGCATTCTGTTGTTGCCGTGCATTCACGTTATGTCAGAATAATAGGAAAAATGGTTCTCCACGGTTATGCATGTGGCAGCTCCCTTAATATGTCGCGAAGAGGGTACAAGTGTACCAAAGTATCTTGGCTGCTGATGTAAAACACAAAAGATCCACAACCAAGTGGATATTTACTTTTTGTTCGACTTTGAAACGTAAAAATCTTAATCACGTATCCATTGTCAAAAGGGAGAAACACGTTATCCGTTTGTTGCTGTCTGTGATAAGTTCTCTGGTTCAGCTCTTAACCAAAAATTTTTCTCTATTTCCTCCATGTAGGGTGCTCAGTGCAAAAGCACGAGGCAACTGAAAACAGACTTCAAAACTTTAAAACTCCGAGCATCTGAGGAGCACGTGAACGCAGGCTTTCTTACTTCTTAAGCCACCGGCAGCTTGCGGTCTGGAGGAGCCTGTTGTGCTTCAGGTCAGCATGATAAGTTTAATTTATGTAGAACTCAGAAGAAATAGAATTTTTTTATTGCTGGATATATTACTTCAAAATGCTATTATAAATCTTCCAAACGCCTTATGTATTGGTTTTACTTTATTGAAGATTACAATGACAAAACAAATATGGCAATGAAAAAATCGGACATATTTCTCCAAAACAAAAACATTCCTGGGGAACCATATTTTCCATAATAATTTAATAATAATAATGATAATATTATTATTATTATTATTATTATTGTTATTATTATTATTATTATGTATTTATTTATTTATTTATTTGTTTGTTTGTTTGTTTGTTTATTTATATAGCATTCTTAAAACAGATGTTTACAAAGTGATTTAACAGACAAAACAACTGCAGAAAAGAGCAGAACTGGGAACAAAAAAATCAGCAGTCAGATCAAACAGAGACTAAAAGAGTCCAAAGAGAAGGCACACAGGCTCATGTGAAATAAAGCAACAAAAAGAATGGGAATGGTGAAACTGGAGACAATTGGTGTACTATAGGAATAAACTACATTACCACAGATTCAAATGTCAACATGTATATATGAGTAACATTAGTAAAGGAGATTTTTCATTTTATATATAATGGTAAGGAGACATTGAGACAATAAATGGCTAATAGATTGAATGATAGGTGATAGTTGAGGACATTACATCAGGAAGAGGCAAAGACAAGGGTAATAACTTAAGTCTAAGTATCATTACATTCCATTTAAAAGTAAAGTTGTTGGATAAGTTCTTAGTGTTATTTCATCCATTTTTCATCAGTTCATCATTCAATTTTTGTGATCATCTATCTGTGCTGTTCAATATCCACAGTTCACTTAACTTCAGCATTGCTCTGTTTAATTTTCAAAGCAACATAAAAAAACTTATGATCAGTGGGCCTGTCTAAATTATGATTGTGTTCATCATACCAGTAGTTCTTTATCTTCAGTTAGCACGACTCCTCGACTCCACAATCTAAGAAACTAAGACCCATGTAGCCTCAAACTTTCAACCACTGAAACATATTTAGACTTTCTAAAATTCTTCAGTCTGGGCCTTAGAAACAAACAAGATTGAACCAATAGAGGCCAAAACACCTTAAGTTTTACCTTGATTCAAAAGCATTATGTAAAGCATAAAAATGAAAGATAATGGCAGAGTTTTACCTTACTTTATTAAGACATTGTTGATTATGAAAATGTCTGTTTTTGGAACTTTGTGTTTGTTGGTTAAGTCCAGATGTATTCAAAATCTCACCACTTTTCTTCTATATTGAATTACAGATGTATGCAGATAAAAGCACAACCAAAAATACCATACACAGCCAGTAATGTTTTTTGTTTCCCTTGCTCTACTCTGTTCTACTTGCTCTACTGTTCACGTTGGCCAACGATAACAACATAAAAAGTTTAGATCTTAAGAAGACAATCAAAATGTACTTATTTAAGACAATCTGAATAAGTGAATAAAATGTACATGGATATACTGTATGTCCATTAAGGGCTTCTCTACAATGTGAACCTTTTGTCAAAATTCTTTTCAGATGTATGATCATGACGCTCTGACAAAAGCCCCACAACCTACTTTTGGGTCCAGACCCACCAGATGAGAACCACTTGATTGCAATAAAACTCTTTCACCCTTGCTTTTGCCTTGCCGTGACTGGCAAGTGTGACCCTGAAGGCTATTCCTGTAGTTTCAACCATGTTAGGGAGGTTTTGGAATAGAAATCACATGACCACACCTGATAAAAGCCTTCAATTGGAAGACAGGAGTGCAACAAATAGTCTTTTTCAGCCCAAAAAAAAAGATCAATTGAGATGCGCACACTATGAGACATACAAACCAGCACAGTTATCACTAAAAAAACAATAAAAAGGGAAAAATAATAAGAGTCTACATGCTTACAGTCTACTCACGTTAATGAAAATGTTCTAATCAAGTAATACAAAATGTTTAGTAATGTAATACTCACACTCACAAAGGGAACATTTTTTCATATCACAATATTAAACTATTGATACTTTAAGCATATTTTGTTGCATATACAAATACTTAAACATTTTTTTGTGGAAATAAAGTTATGAATTCAGGGTTTGTGTGCAGTATTGCCAAATGTAGCTTAGTATAAGTTTCTCAATTTTGCCTATTTTAATAGTAAGCCTATTAGTGCTCATGTGTTTCCAAAGTCCAAATTTTCAAAAGATTTTGCCACCAGTTTTTACTTTTCAATAACAATGTGCCAAATAAGAGGACAGTTAAATTATTTAGGGGAAGAATGCTTTAAATGTCTTTCTTCCTATACTAACATTTTAAGTGTAATCTTCAGATTTTTTATTTATTTATTTTTTTTGCTGATTATTGCTTTTAAAGTGTAAGCACAGGTTTGTGAATGTGTGTACAGTACGATGCATGATTTTTAAACAAAGGTTATTCCTTTTTTAAATTGATGCATTTTTCATGTTTACATTAATTCCAGAAATTGACATTTAATCCCATTGTAAACGTATCAGAAGTTACCTCAATCATCTTCTGCCCTCAGTAACTACGTGCGGTCACTAGGTGGCAGCAGATACTCACTTAAACGCTGAACAGCGCTGCGAATAATGGAAAAAATGAGATGATAGCTGGAGCGGAGAGACAACAGAAATTTTGCTCTCAAGTATAAGTACAGTTATTTTGCCTCACTCAATAACAAAATTTCCCTCAATTACAAATACGAGTCGCACTTAATGAATCAACTCAAGCAAAAGTAAAATGCTTCAGACTGCAGAATGTGCTCAGTGCCCTGAGTATTTGAAGTGGACTGTCTGTCCTGTGCAAAAAGGACAGCAGCTGGAATTTTAGAGTCAAGAAGTTCTTTATTTCAGTATGTCATAGTAAAATATTCTACATGCTAATAATTGACCTAGATAATGTATAACTATATCACCACATAATAGCAATTTGCCTTAATAAATATGAAATTAGATATTCAAGACACCAGAGAAAATGTGTATTTTACCCTCTTTGAGAAACAGTGTGTCAAATACAGTGTGCCCTCTTTGAGCACACTGTATTTGACTTGTAGAATACAGAATACCTTATATTAGAGGTGCGTATGGGTAAGAATCTAGTGATATAATATGTAGGCTACCTCATTATAGGGGTGATGATGCATTACATCATGATATATTGCAACACTATAAGCAGGATTATATGTCACTTTCTTAGCAGAGTAGTCTTTAAAATATCTTTACTGTATGGTGAACCCACAATACTATAGGGATAAAATTATAGTTTCTAACCAATTATTTATATAAAGCATGGTCACACTGTCACACATGGATAAACTTTGTTCTCAGTCCAAGTGACAGAAATGATAACAATAAATGTAGAGAGACATAGAGATGGAGAGTCAAACAGCTGGATGCCTGCTGCCATACAGCGGCTGGAGGCTGAACTACTGCACAAAACTAATGTCCTGAATTGCTATACATCATTAACTGATAAAGGACTGATATTTCACTCGAAGGTATTGCTACAGTATTGGGCCGCAAAGTGTCTTAATATATTGGTTTATTTATATCTCACATCCCTACCTAATGTGTATATGAATATGAATTAAAATCTTGCTCTGAAAACATGAAATCACTACAATTTCCACAGAAAATTCTTAATATGATAATAAGCTGTAAATTTTAAAATATGACCAAAAGACTAATTGTGAACATCATTTTTCTGATCCATTAGGTATAAAGCATGATATCAGCTTTGTTCAGTTAAAGTAACACTTCAGTATCAAGTATTATGATAGTAAATTTGGCTGGTTTATTATCTTAAATATAATATTCCAAAATGAAAAATGTTGCCATCACCACTCAAGATACTGTAATAATATTTTATTAACCTGTGATGTCTTAGGGCCATGAAATACCCACCCATATCCTCCTGATCATCATGGTTTTGTTTGGTATATTTAATCTTTTTTGGGTTAATCTAATGTTGTTGTTTATGTTGAACAGTGTAATAGTAAAATTAGAAGAGGACAGGTGTTTGTTGAATTCCTCTGATACAAAGCTAACAAAAAGTCTGATAAAATGCATTCAAAGCAGATTTCAGCTGCTGCTTAGGTTATAGAAGAATCTCTTGCAAACAAACATCACATTAACAACAATGTATTAACATCCACAGTAAAGATGAGCCTGGTAAAGAAAACACTTCTGATGTGTGTGCTGTGAAAAAATACAATGGTGAGTAATTGAATATAGTCTATCTACCCTAAGAAGAGGGGAACCACATATTTCTACAAAGTTTGTGGCAAATTTCGTGTATTTACTGGATGTAAAACAGATATTTGGTTGGAAATTCAATAGAGCTGCTTTACTTTTAGTTTAGAGAGGGTAGTTTATTTTTTACACTTAGGACAAGGAGAGAATACAGAATGTGACAACAACACGATGGAGGCATAGATAACAAGCCAGTCTATTCAGTTTTCAAGTGTTTTCCTCACTTTCAAACAGGAGGGAGCAGCAACTGCACTTTAATTTTCCTTTAAGATCATAATAATCATCATTGTGCTGGAGGATCTTATGATTAAAAAAAATGTAGTCTATAGATCTAACATAATGATGCCGCCTGCTTAATTCCCCCTCTGTGCGCTGCGGATCATTCACTGTTTCTAATTAACACATTGCTATTTACTCTGTTGGATCATTAGGCCTCATCACAAAAGGATAATCCAGTCAAATTGAGAGTTTATGCTTGCCTTCTATGGTCCACCATGGTGCTGTTTGCTAATGAGTCATGTAGCAGTTATCCAGCAAATTAAGACAAATGTTCCCTGTTTAGCTATAGATAAATCTATTGAGCACAGCCAGAGCATCAACAGACACAGCAGCACACAAACAGAGTTGTATTTATGTTTGCTTTACATATTTAATTCACATTCATGAACAACTTCTCACAGAAACACTGAAGGGAGGGGTGACATTTTCAAAAGGTATGATTTTGGTATTATTTGTAAGCATTTTATTATTTTAACTTTACTTTTTGCATTCTGATTTTTCAAAATAAACTCAAGAGAATATGACAACAAAAACAACAATAATAATATAAAACAAACCATCATAAATGTTGATAGGAATTTTTCCCTACTCTGATCAGATGTAAAACAAGGAGAAAAGGCTTTTTTAGGGATTTTTTTTGTTTTTTGTTTTTGAAAACAAACTCAAATTTTTTGTTTTTTATTTTATAATGTTCATCAAATTCCTCCAAACAAGAGATCTAAAAATAAATTGATAATAATCCTAATCATTGTTTGTTTAACTGTTATTAACAACAAAAGGCAGTGAATCCCAGACACAAGCAAACACATACCATATAAAAACACATATCTTCATTTATACATGTAAATATTGTTGAGTTTTTATAACTGGTATATTTAATAATTCTGATAATAATGATACCTTTTATCCAAGTTTAGGCCAAAAAGCTTTCAAGTCTGTGAACAACAAAAGCAACAATCAAATTATATTTCTTCATGGATGTCATAAGATATTCACCCCTCTATGGGTTTTTGACAGTATCAAAAAATACCATTTATTTTGATCTAAATGTGTATTTTTACCTTGCATAATAAGTTTCTCCTTTAAATTATGAATTTTAGAATAAAAAAAATCAAAGTTCTTAAGAAAAAGCCTTTTGTAAAATTCAATATGTTAACTTTTCCAGGTACCAAAAAGCTTAATAATTGGTTTCTTCATTTTTTTCCAATGGATTTAAAACATTGTATATTCAGAAAAAAGAAAAATAATTAAAGTAAACAAACAGGAAAAGAGTCAAACAATTAACATAAAGTTACATACTTCACCACTGACCTAACAGATGTTTCAAGCACAGTAATGCTCTCTCATCCTCAGTTCATTATCCAAATTATTAAAGCAACACAGATTCACTGCCTGTATGCGTCAGTGCATTTTTCAGTGCAAATATGGTGATCATCCATCTGTAAATGGTGTATTTTTAATCTTATTTTAATAGTTATTTCCTCTATTATACAAGTTCTACCGACAGCTAATTTCCATGTTGTGGGCTGTAAGATCACAATCAGCTATCTCATACTGCTGTTTGGCTGCTAACTAGCCGAATTAAATTTCTGATGGTAAAAGCTTTGATAAAGTGTATGTTTAGTTTTCTTCAACCTGACTGGACAAAACTGAAAAATTAGGGGTCTGTGGTCAGACATGCAAAATCCATGAAATGTAGTTGTTTTAGGATACATGCATTTGTTTTTTCCAACAATTGAAAGCGCAGGTCATGTTACAAATATGCTGACTCACTGTTTCTTTGAATAACAGCTAAGCGTTAAAAGAGGCATCAGTTAAAACTCTTTAGCAAAGCAAGATTTCATAAGTGTAGCGATCATATCAATATCTTATCAATAAACATAACCAATTGAGAAAATAATCCATTACAAGTAAAAGTCCTTCATTCAAGGTGTGTCAGTTTTTTCATCAGTTTATCTTTATTCGCCTCAAGTACAGGTAGTGCATTAACACAAGTGAAATATTGTTCAATTACATTCATTTTACTCTTTAAGGGCCCATTTTTGTCTTAATTCGGGTTCATATATTAAATTCGGATGACTGATAAAGTATTTTTACAATCGCTAATGCTCAACAAAACCCTTGAGTTTTCACATACTGAGTACCCCTGATCCACCTGTATTCTCAGTCTGTCTGAGACTCTCTGTTGGCCCCTTACCCATGAGGGCTTGGCCACTCTGATTAAACTGGTCTACTCTGTAGTAACTGGTCAGTCAAGCACTGCTCAGCAACATGTTACAGCTCTTCATTTATTCTATGGTCTTCGCTCTGCACTGGGTTAGCCACTCTAAGCCACTGGGCTTAAATTGCAGATGTAACAACAGTAAGGCATCACACTGGTAGATCTTTTGGAGGGGGCAGGGGCAACAGGCGATTTAATGAAGCTACTGGCATTGTAAACAGGGGGAGAGGGAGAAGTCCTAATGCTGCAGACCTTTTGTCTTGTGCATAGACGTACTATATCATGCAGAGGAGGCAGTTTAAAAAATAACACAATACGGGCTCTTTAAAGACAGACCACGTGACTTATCTGTGAGGACTTTTGTGGACTACAACTCATCTATAAGGTTTCCTTTAAATGTTATAAGCTAGCATATGTGAGTAAAACTGTCACACATTTTTATTGTAAGTCTATGACTAAATCTGTATCAGCTGGAAAATTTGCATTGAGTAGATGTAAATGTTGTGTTAAGTAAATACAGTATCTTTCTAAAAAACTTTACCAGGGAAGAGCCGTTCCAAACAAGTAAGCACAGTGTACCTTACCAAAAATACTCTGTATCTTTTTTCATTGGGAATCATTTTTGAACAGATATAAGGTGGGGGTAGCAAAATTTGATAAAAAAAACAAAAAAAAAGAGAGAGAGGGCCACATAAATTTAAGCCTCTCTTCTTGAGGGCTTAAATATTGTAGGATACTCTCTTTGGCTAGAAGTGGTCAATCAAATGGATTGGGTGTGGTTTCTGTACACCATTTGCAGGCTTCCACCATTCCCACACACATGCTTTGGTAAATATATTTTTGTCTGCAGTGTGTTTCTTTAACTGTGTAGAATAAATCAAATGAGATAGGTCTTCGTGGAAGAATATTGATTTGATTTATATTACTCCTCTGTGAATTTACATTGCATTTGTTAATTGATAAAAAATAAACAATTAACACTTCAATTTATGAAATCATTCTCACATTACAATATTTTTCTTTTCTATATTTTTTTTCCAACCTGATGTGGATGATGCCTCCTTTTTAAAGGAATTCAAGAACTCTATCCCTGAGCTCAGATGCTGCCACAGACCCCTCCACTAATGATGAAAGACGGGATGAACGTTCAGATCACAGACCGAAGCTGTAACCTATTTGTGAAGCAGAATCATTAAGGAAGGCTCTCCAACCAATTTCCATAAGTGGGGTACAGCGGGAAGTATTTAGGCTACTCGAAGTATATCACTAATGAGAAAAGACAAAAAGGATTCATGTGCATGTTTTATGCAATCCCTTTCTGGGTGTAGATGAATAATTATTTATGATTGCAAAGCCCTAAAAGGGAGGCAAAAAGATAGCAACTGCAAAGAGACTGGTAAAAAATTTAAAGAGGAAGTTAAATGAATATTTAAGAGAAGATGAAATATTTAATGGAAACAAATGAGCAAAACATTTAAAACGGCATGATAAATAGTAGTGAGTGCCATTAAAATGACCCTCCTCATTTGTGCTATTTGCTGCAGCCGCCATAAGGTTTCACTCATTCTTGCAATGAAGTGAAACAGAGACTAAGACGCTTGTTTTTAACATGCCAGTCACTATTTGAGGACACTGTGTCTGTAACCCAGGGCTGACCTCAGAGCGGAGAAATATTAGCCTTTGATTTACTGAAGTTTGTACTAATGCCACCGGGCAGAAACAATTCATGTTTTATTGACCTCCTCAAGTGAAGGTTAGCGCTCTGAAAAAAATACATAATGACATAAATTCTGAACACTGCTTCAGCTAATTTCTCAAGAGACACTTTGCATTAAGATTACTTACAGGGTGGAAAGTCACTAATTACCAAGGGTGGAAGGAGTGCAGAGGTATAGTGTTTTTGTAACTTAAAGAAAGTTTTACTTAAACACAAGTAGAAGTTACATTGTATCTATCTACTCAAGGATAGTAAGCAGCACTTCACTTAAAGTGTTCCCAAAGTGACTAGCAAAAAAGACAAAATATGAAACCTAAACTAGGTTGTTTTATTTATTAAGATGAACACCTTCACATCACATGATGCAATGCTGCAGCAGTTAGCTAATATTTGATTTAATATGCTGTGTTTCTTCTGAATATCCTCCATAGCATTTAAACACTTAAGTCTTTCCTGTCTGTCAGGTGGTGGGCTTTTGTATGTGAGCTGACCATTTTCATGCAGTAAAATGAAAGGCATTGATAGGTTGATCTTTTAATTAATTCAGTTTTTATTTCTCCGCACAGAGATGCTTTGTGAAATATGGCGAAGAACAACAACTCCCAAAGAAATCTTCAAGTATAATATAACATGACAATGCAGAACATACTTTACAATACCATAGTATACGTCTACACAACAATACAATGTGACACAAAGCCAGAAAAAGACAAGATTCAATACAATATAATACAAAATAATACAGCACAAAATGATGCAATGCACAATGCAATACAATGTTTGTTTGTTTTTTTTTGAGAATTTTTTTGTTGGTAATGGACCTTGTGTATGTTGTGTGTCATGTGTTTTTAGTCCAATTTCACATTGTTGTTACTTCTAATATTTTTAAACAATGTACTGTGTCTTTGTGTATTCTGAAAAGAGCTTTGTGGATAAACTGTAGCATCATTATTATCACAAGTTTTATTATTATTCATTTTGTTATTGCTAATATTTTTGTTATTATTATTTTATGTTGTTGTTGTAGCATTTACATGATATAATACATTCGAAACAGTATGACACACTAAGTCCAAATATGACACAAAATCATTTAATACAACACATTACAAAAATACAGAATAGTTTAGGATAAAACACACTATAATACAATATTCACAGTATGACACAGAATGATCCAGTACTCTGCAGTATGACACAGTGCAATACAGTCAGACTACATTATACAAAAGGGCATGATATATACTATATAGTATAAAATCATATAACACCATACAGTGGAATAGAACAAAATATGATACAATACAATGCATCCATCCACCCACCACCAATAAAAGAAAACACAATCTGGAGTATGTTCTGGCACACTTCATTTGTTTTCTAAATGCAGAAATAATTAAATCAGCAAACAAATAATTATTCAAGTCAATGAGAACAATTATCCCACAGACGCCTCTGAGACTTGGATGTGCGAGCTGAATTGATTAATTAGCCTGCCAAAGATAATTGAGTTAGATGTTTGACTGCTTCCCCTCAACACGCTCTGGCCTCCGTTTTTGATCTCAAGAGTATCATGTCCACAGTCATGATGTAAACACTTATCCTGTTCCAGTGACTGATAACTCTCAGATAGCTGTGGGATGAGGAAGCAGACACATATAGACACATTTTCTTAAGGGTAACAAGTCATTTCTGATTATTTTCCTGAGATGTTTATATATATATATTTTTTTTTATCTTAAAATCGGAGCAGCAAAAGCAAAACAAAAACAAAAAAACATAAGAAAAATTCACATAACATGCCCTATGAGTTTTGGCAATGCCAGCATGACATGGTCTGGCCTGTCCCAGTGACCAGTTTTGTTTTCTGGATCAATATTTTTCTAAATTGACATCCTGACTAGGGTTGGGCAGTATATTGAGTTTCTGGGATATCGGCATATCAATATATTTAAAGATAATATACATAGTAAAACATTAGTGTTTATATTTGTATAGTTAGTTATACCTTATGATACCGCAAATTATAAAAGGAAAACAATAAAACAAGACTAATACCCTTAAGATTTCAATTTCTGCTTCATATTGAAATTCATGTAAACTATTTTCATGCCAATTTCAACTCTTTTAATCCATCAGGGGCGGATCTGTGGATTGGCCTGTGCATTTCCAGGCTCAAATTTACCACATTGGCAGGTGGCCAAACAAATCAGAGTCATAAAAATAATAATATACGAATAAATGAAAAAAAAAAAATGAAACAATATATGACTCAATTTTAGGTTCAATTATATTTATTTCTTAATAAAATACTGATCTTGAAAAAAAGCAGGGCAGGTACTGAAAGTAATTAATATAACATCTCTTAATTAAAAATAGATTTTTTTTTGTTATTTTTTAGATTAAAAGAAAAGTATTTCAGCTTTTGAAACAAACTGGTTTAATTATTCTTGTGTTACTGTTAATGTGAATTCGTTCAAACGTGTTTAAAAGTTAATTTTACTGCAATTGAATGTTCAGGGATTGGATAAACTGTCTCATTACATTTTAATTCTATTGTCAAGGTATTTCTAAAGAACAGCATGATGAAAATGGGGTGTACCAGTTTGAGTTCATGATGCTCTGACATTATTATGACAAAGAGAAAGATTTATTACCATTATACAGAAAGTTAGAAGGGAAGGATTTTTATTAATACCATCAACGATAATCAGCTAAATCAATTCTGTCTTTTTGTGATGTATCACCTCAAACCAAAATGTCACACCAAGCGCACTGAGTGACAGAAGTAGGAACATTTCAAAACTGCCATAAAATGATTGTATCACTCACTACTTTCATGGCATCTAACATGTTCATTTCTTTTACATGGCAGTTTTTGTGCACTAAGCACTAATGTTTCTATGAAGAAAAAAAACTTAAAAGAATTACGGAAAGCACATTGCATCCCAAAAAGTATAAATTTTAAAAAATATATATAAAATTCCCACATATAACACTCCTAATTTGTACTTTACTGCATCATAATTCTTGTTGATAAATAAAAAAATTAAAAAAAGATAATTTCTAGAACTTTTACACTTTGTATGCCATTTTTTTGTACAATATGTGCCTGATGTGTATATCAAAATGACTGTCAGGTAAAATGGTTTTGGTGTATTTTTGGTTATTATGCTGCAAAAGGTTAATGAAAATTTCACATATGGTACATTGCAGCCTCAAAGTTGAAACATAAAAATCCCTTAAAAGGACCTGAAGTATTACTGTTAATCTTTCTGTTGTTGCATTAGATAGTCTCACCCCCTTGAGCCCTGTTTACAAATAGGAAGTAATTCATTATTTTCAAACTTAAACCCTTCATATGCCAGATTTTGTACAATCTACCCCTTATATTTACATGGAAATAAATACAAAAATGGCTGATTTCTACACACACAACACTAAATGGAAATAAAATTGGAAATTGTGTCAGTGACTGAAACCCCCTGTTTAAACTCCTGGCCATGTGAAAAACTGCATATTTTTGGGCTACTAAATGGGGAAGGGGGACATCTGCTGGAGGATGGTAAAAAGTACAAGTTTTAAGCCTGGCGTGAAAATTAAGAGCATATTTTAAGACATTATGTGGTTTTATATGCTGCAGGATCCATATGGTCAAAGATGTTGCTTATAATGGGTTTAAATGTTACAGTTTAGGCTTTATGTTATTTTTCCAGTGATACTGAACATTTTAGTCATCACAATAGAAGCTCTTTTTTTTCTTTTCTTATTTTTTTTAGAAGAAAGCATATCTCTGCCATATTACACTTCAAACTGATTATCAAAGGAAAAAATACCTTAAAAAACACAAGCATGCTTGACCGAAAAGGACCAATACGGCTTTACAGTTTGGAAAAATAACACCAGTAATAATGGGGGAACAAGTTTTGTTAAAGTTGGCTGTCATTTCAGATCAGATACTTGAAAAATCAGCTTTGTGCTGATTAGGGATGGGTATTGATAAGATTTTAGGGACACCAATGCCATTAACGATTCTGCTTATCAATCTGTTTATTTAACGATTCCCTTATTGAGTCTGGTTCATTTTTGTGTGGGAATAAGTTGGCCTATAAGATTTTCAGTGGAAACCATGTCAAACACATTGCACTCCTAATATTCAGTGCCATAATGCTGCATAAATTCTTTTGCAAGTGGTTGGTGTTTCCACTTACTGAATTTATACAGTAAGTAAGCTTGGTCTTGGTCAGCTCAGGGCCTTGGTAGGTCTAACAATTTTCATTCAGCTCTTTTTCTCTCAACTTCCTTCTTGGATCATAAAAAAGTTAAACCTGCAATCAAAATATTCTTATCTCCTACTTCATGAACCTTTATTCATACATTATATTCAAATTTTAATTAAATTGTATATCAAAGGTG
Organism: Cetoscarus ocellatus; assembly: GCA_037902135.1. NCBI lineage: Eukaryota > Metazoa > Chordata > Actinopteri > Labriformes > Labridae > Cetoscarus > Cetoscarus ocellatus. The sequence goes on along the minus strand of JBAMNC010000254.1, from coordinate 257,732 downwards.
TTAAAAACTTGCCGAGTTTTCCCGTCCAAGTCGTCACGGCTGCTGTGTCACGCCCTCACAAACCCACGGGGCAGACTATTACTTACTCCCCAGCCAGACAGAGATCATTACCTCTGTGAATGATGGCAAGGTAGCCTGAGCCCAACAGCTTTATTTCCCAGCTCAACTGGGCGCACGCAAGCCATCACATCCTGTTAACAATGCCATGGCTCCACCATAAAGATGAGCTCTCTCAATCAGCCCCGTCTGTCTCCGTCTCCACCGCGGGACCATCAGTCATCACCACGGCCTGGAGAGAGTGGGGGTGCCCTCCATATCCATATGTGATTGACACCATTTAGAAGATTCAGTCAGGATCACTGGGTTGTTTGTTTTCTACATTAACCAGAGTGATGCTCTCTTATGAGGAGAGTGGTGTGTATTAAGGCTGCTATTCATGAATTAGTCTTTGGACAAAAATGTGTTGCGGTTTTAGTCGTATTTCTATGGAGGACCTAGAGTATACAAACCAATGACAATGGAAATTACAACAACATATCAAAAAATTAAACACCACAATAAACCAATTCCACAAAAAACACAAATAAAATAACTTAGAAAAGCAATGGCAAAAAAGAAACACCACACATAAAGTCACAACTGTTGTTTTTGTTTGTGTGTTGTGTTCATTTATTTGCCATTTTGCTTCATTTTTTGTTGTGCTGATCTTCCTTGTTATATTTTAGTGTTGTGGCATTTTTTTTGACTGTTGTGTTTTCTTACTTATGTTGCTGTTTGGCATTTATCATTGGGTTTCTTGATTAGTTGTTTGTTCGCTTTTGCTATTTTGTTCTTTCACTTGTCTTTGTTTAGTTCTTACTCCTTGTGTTTTAATTTTTTTTTATTCCAGTGTTTTTTTGTTTGTTTTTTGTTGTTGTTTTGTTTTCTGAAATGTATTTATGTTATTCATTTTGTAATTGTTTTTCTTTTTATTTGTGGTTGATTTTTTTATTTGTAGTTGTATCTTTGTTCATCATAGTGCTACTTAAATGTTGTTATGTATTTTATTTATCATGTAGTTGTCATTTGTTGTTGTGTTCTTTTATTTGAAGAGGTATTAATGCCTTGCTGTATTTTGCATTTGTCATTGTATTTTTTTTTTCATTTTTAATTGTCATGTTATTATTTGTTATTGTGTTGTCTTACTTGTTGTTCTGCATTGCACTTCGGGCAACCATACAGTTTTGTGATGTTTATATTTAAAGTTTTGAAAAACATTTTTGTTCAGTTCTAGTCAATAAGAAACAGTGCTGATTTCATCAACAAAAGGTATGAACAAACTTATTTGCCGATTCTCGCTCTTTAGAGACAAAAAAGAAGCAATTTTAAGCTGAAAGTACATTTTTGATCAACAAAACCCTTTTCATCTTGACCCCAGCAAAAATTTTTACATGCCATAGATTTGTATTGTCCCACTGCCCTGTCCTAACATTTTAAACTCTTCTTGTTTGGTGACTTAACATAAAAATTCCCTGCATCAGGTTTTATAAATCAAAAAAGATTTATTCAAAGTTATTGTTGTCTCTAATAAGTTAGAGAAAAATGTAGATGACTAACGCTTTCAGTTGTATTTTTCATTGGAAGGACCAACACTATAGGGGTGTCTGTGAGATATTTATTTTGCTATTAGCAGATTCCACAATCAATCTTCCTTCCCTGAGCAAATATTGGTCCATTTCATGTGGAATCTTCCAAATGCCGAGACGAATAAAGTCAGAGGCTTTGACATTTTAATCAGAGGGAACATAAAAAGCCAATTGTCACTGTCAAACCACATGAAGGTCATTTCACTTGTTAAAGATATGCTCGCCGCTACATCCTAATGATTCGTTTACATGTGAGACTAGGTTGATATTTTATGTATTAGCACTCATTCTATTCAAGGCCTTTTATTCTATTAACCTGTCCTGTCTTTATTAGATCCTTTCTCAGAGAATTCCCATACGGCTTAGCCTTTGATAAATATGCTTTTAGGTCTATCTAATTAATGCATTCTGCCGTGATTTTACTCACTTGTCACCCACTCTTTAACCTCACAGCACAGGAACAGACTTTTCCTACTCAAATTAAAGGTCCTTTGAGATGCTGTACATGTGTGAGCTAATGATGTAGAGAGCCGTACAGCCTCCTTTCCTCTCTTGGGGGGCCTTGTTGAAATGTTTTGAGTAGATATGAATTATATGACCTCACTTTTATGGAGTGTGGGTATATTTCAAGCACACATGTTTAGTTTATTGTGTCTGTAGTATCAACTCAGAGTTTGTTGTTTGATGCAGAAAGGAAGCGATAGGATTTTACTCATGCAACTGCCATCAATTTGCTCAAGCAAACCAAGTCTTTATTGATTCCTGTAGCTTTTCTGTGTGAATTAGGCCTTCACAGACTTTCTTCATCTAAAATTTCACACTTCTTCAGTCGAGTGCAGAGTTTGGGTAAATTCCACTTGACGAGGAGAATGCCAAGACTTAAGACACTGGAGACTATGAGAAACTAAATGAGATTTTTTGGGAGACTTATTTCAATACAGATGGGTGTTACCTCTTTGGCAAGGTAAATGAACACATCAATCAGTCCCTGTTTGATACAAACAACCTGTAATAAGTCTGGTGTCTTCTGTGGTCTGCTGTAAACACTGGCATGCATTTAAAGCCCCTCTTCTTAGTTCAATGAGTTTGTTAACATTCATATCATAAGGTGTGTCACAGACATTGATGTGTTCATCTGTGAAACTGTTTATAAAACATTTGATTTCCTCTATTGAACAATGACATGTTTTGTAGATAGCTTAGCCTGCTAACTTCCTACCCTTAATGGATAATACCACTCAAAGTCACCTTATAATCATAACAACATTGGCTATGAAATAATGATGTTAGGTCAACCCTGCCTGCTCAGTGTGTGATAAAATACTGCAGTGCAAACGTGAAACAATCCAAAGGACATGCACAAATTTGTTATGTTTTTTTTTTCTTTTTCCCAATTGAATCAGAACAATTGCTGAGCTGTAGGTGTGAAAACCTCATAAACGAATGGGTTTATCAACATCACTCGCCTATGGGTTAATGCTGTACTCTCTAAACCTACAGTAGATAAATAGCAATTGAGAGTGACCTGGTCAAAAAGAATGACCACCATTGTGAGTGTGTAGGAGAACAAGTCAGTGGTCACTCACACAAACTCCCACTGACGGGATAGCTTTGCAATCTTCTAGGAAGCTTAGGGGACATCTTCACAATGCATACATTGTGACAAAAGAGGCATTAGGTGACACATTCACCAGCCTTGGAGATAAGTTGTACTCAGGTGGCAACCACCGGGACTGACAATGGAGGCCCATGTAGAAGTGCCAAAACCCGTAGTACCCAGAGTGTCCACTTGAGGCTGGCTGCTTCTTCAATGAAAGCCTTAAGTCCCACCTCAACACAGCCTCTCTGTCTGCGAGGAGGTTGAGATAAAGTTCAGTTGAGATAGCACATACAGTATGGTAGTGTCCATAGGAGGGCATCAGAGGCTCTAAAGGCTTCTATGAAAATCAAAAGGTGATGTCACATGGCTTTGTTAAGTTTTTTGGTCTGTGGTTGTACTATTTTGCTTTCGATTAGTTTAGCGGCAAAACAGGAGTCACTGCTGAACTCCTTGATGACCACAGGACAGATGGATGATGATTTTCCACATTACCCCTTGTGAGTATTGATGTTCCTTTGGGCTAGACCCATACTGAAATCAAATTTTAAAGAGTAAAAAAGGCTAAATAAGAACTATGAAATGACAAATTGAGCACTCTTCATTCAAAACAGGATCACAACTTCATAACAATATGAAGTTAGCTTGTACAGTGGATTTTGGCTAATATTAGCATCCCTTGCACTTCTAGCCTTCAGTTTTTATTTCAGATTAACGTCCATATTTTGTTACTGAATGCTGTCACTTTTGCAGCTTAGGTTGGGTGGTTTGTAAGCAACACAGCCTTTGTGCAACAGAGTTTCCACGTTTTAAATCAAAACACCGCCAAACAGTTCTGTTCCTATGAGACACTGCTTATGCTACACCGTAATTTTTTTGTCTATTTAATGTCTATAAAGGTAGATCTCTAGTATGTCATAACACCCTTGAGAAGGGGCAAGTCAATACATGTTGATTTCATTTTTAATGTTTCTTGCCCCATGAACTAACGGCTTTATATGTTTTTATACCATCCTGTCTTCCTGGACCTGCATTACTTATGCCTGCTTTTTGGGTTTTAAGATTTCTTCATCCTCGAAGTTTTTCCTTCCATAAGTACCATTGGTTATAGGGACACCAGAGGCACTCCAGCAGCCTCTTATAAATCTCTCTTATGATCTATCTGCAACCCTTTACCTTAATTTGAGTACAATAGGAATAAATGTGCTGAGGCAAGGCTACATTTAATTGTATTGTGCTTGAAACAGTATAGTGATGACCTGGTGTTGAGACCGCATTTATTAAGCACACAAGAGGATCGGCCACACTATTGCAGTCTACTATATACCCAAATTAATTAGAACAATTCAGCATTTTATTCTATTCATTTTTATCTTTTACCTCCAGCATAATTAAGTTTCCTGCTATGTGACCAAGGGACCATTCAGAGACATAATAAGTGTGATATGATGGTCATCAGCACAACTGCTGCAATTTTCATATTAGCGCAGTGGGAGAAAGACCAGCTGCACTCCTCAAACACAATTACACAGTGCAAATGTCTTTACAGGTTTAGAATTTAGTAAAATATGCATTATCATGGTTTGCAACGGTACTTTTTGAACATTTCCAACCCTGTTCTAATTGATCCAGCTGTCACCTTGTGATGAAAAGGATAACATCTTTTAAAGATACCATAGGATTTGTTGTCTATTGCCATGGTAACAAGGTCCAGGTCCCAGTGCTCAAGCAGAGCCTTACAAACAGTAAACACAGAATGTATACACACTCAAAGCAAAGGTTGTCAGGGAGAAACATCTCAGTTTCTTGGGTGGTCAGACTGTGGGTTTGATTTACAAACAAATAAAGCAAATAAAGGAGCCTCTCAGTGGGTTTAAGATCATCATGACAAAACAAGGAGACTGATTGTTTTGACATCTTTTCTAGTATCATAACAGCCTCATAAGGTTCAAGCTTAGTAGTGCTAAAATAATGTCTATTTAGTTTAGTAACAGGACTGTTGGTGTGTTATAAAGATATATACAGTAGTTTTGATACTTAGTGACCATAATCTTTGTTTTGTTTTTTTTCCTACGTCAACAAACAGTTTATCTCATTTCTTTGTACAATTGGATTTTAGATTCTTTTTTAACATGTGTGAGTCCACATAATCATTCTCATTACAAGACCCAGCCAGAATCCAGAGGGCCAGTCCTAAACACCACTGAGAGCTTATTCACTGAACCCTCAAGGGCTTTAAAGGTGTCAGGTCCACAGTATTTGAGTATTTGAGTCCACATTAACCTCAGACTGTTTTTAAGAGGTATAATGGGGCTCACAGTCATGACATCACACACTGCTTAGAAAAAGGACAACATAAAGAGGGGCTCATTTCATGTGATATTTTGTGTTTCTGTTATGAAATTATGTATTTCAGCTTAATGTAAAACATAACAACATAAGCCTAGATATAAAATTAATTATGCACATTTGACTGGAAAAGACGGGTAATTCTTCAAATGTGCTGGAAACAATCACAAATGCATAATCTTGTGATGTTTTCCGGTAACATCTGTGTTTGCATCAATGATTTTGGTGTTAATACTACTACTACTACTAATGAAAATAATAATAATAATAACAATAACAACGATAGTTATTATTATAAAAAATATTATTTCTATTAATTTCTTTTCAACATTGCCTCAATCTGTGACCACTTGTTTACACTGATCTGGGGGCTTGACTTTCACGTCCTTCACATCACTAGTTTTCAAATTTAACTCTAAGTTAGGAATCCCACAGATTTGCAGACTCTTAAAAGTGCATCATTTACCATCGAGCTGTCCACAATAGAGCCCTGGTGGACTTGAATATGTAAAAATGGATGATCCTCTTATCATTTATTCAAAGTTCTGTTAAAGTAATTTAAAGCATCCTTGAAATATTACATTTACAGACAGGGATGTCTACAATGCTCCATTACATTGACCTTTGACCTCCAAAATGTAATAAGTTAATTCTTGAGAGTGAATATTTGTACAAGTTCAATGAAAATATCAGTGGAGTAATCTTTAAACACTGCACTCATAAGATGACATACATATGAAAAAGATTATCATGAGGCTCCTTGACCCTTTGTCCCATGACCCCTGAAATTTAAGTTCATCACAGAATCTAAGTGGACATTTTAGAGTTTGAGCAAAATTTTTCAGAAGCATTCTTGTGATTTTGTGCTGCAAGACTACTTTTACAAGAAAAGGATGTTAATAAGGCGCCATGACTTTAGTCATTTACCCATTGCCCTGAAAATCTGCTCAGGTTACTCTACACATTTCACAACTACTTGCATTTCAAGTAAAAGATGCCTACAAGCCTTCTTCACCTTGACTTTTGGCCTATGACCTCAAAAATGCAATCAGTTCATCCTTGATTTAGAGCAACATTTGTGCAAAGTTTAGTTAAAATCACTTCAAATGTTTTTAAAATGTTAAATTCACAAGAAAAAGATGATCACAGGGCTCTTTGACATTGACATTTGTTCTATTACCTCCAAAATCTAATTAGGTCATGACACTGGACATGTTTTAATTAGTTACATATTTTATTCCTTATTATCAAGGTTACACTGACCTCAGATGCCTCTAGATTGTGTTTTCAGAGTAACTTGCAAAAAATTCTCTCAGCTGGCTCCAGCTTTTCAGGGTGCTCTAATGTTTACTGGGTCTAGACAGATATGCTATTGCATCATCTGACTGGCCTCTAATGGATGTGATTGAAAGAATGATCGTCCAATCACCTGCCAGATATACTTTGAAAGGTTCCATCCATTCCCAAACATTTTCTATGGCTCTCACTCAGATGGACTAGTGAAATATACTGAACAGTCTTCTTAGTGTGTCAGGTTAGGTGGGGGTGGCGTGACCCCTGATGACATTATTAAGGGATTTTAAAAGGAAAAAACAGACTGTTTTGGACAGAGGGATTGGATGGATTTTCATCATTTTGGGGACATTGTTGGCAGGCCAAGGAAAGATTTTTTGTTAAAAAATACAGAAAAGAGAATTTTGTGTAATATGTTACCTTTTGAGTCTAAAGGAAATCCCCCAAATTGCTTTTGATATATCTTGTCCACAAGAATCAGCCTATGTGGATGGATTAATAGATGTAAAGACAACCTGAAAATATAATGTCACTGGCCTCAGCTGTTGTTGGCATGGGGACATAAGAAAACCCTAAGACTTTAAGACAATAGAATCAAGAGTGTTTAAATGCTAAATTATTTCTACATTTTAGGATTTATTACTGCACCACTCTACTGCTTAAATTATTAGTTCTTGTTCAAATGAGGGAAAGAAAAGATAGTTTTTTTTAAAAAGGAGGCCCAGTTGTTGCTTCACTTTGGATTAAAAAATTAGGCAACAACAGATGTTCAGACAATCTGATTTACTGTGTCATTGAACAGATTTTTCATTGAATTGAGTTCTTGTTATTTTAGAGTTATTTGTAGCTAAATAGAATCAGATCAGTTCACTTTTTGGTCACATTTTGATGTGTGTATAGCACAGCATTAAACCTGCTGCTGCATGAGGGTTCACTGAGGACACCTATTCTAAAGATGAGTAGACTTAAGATTGCTCAAACGAGATATCATGTTATTTATGCAAAACACAGTTTTGACACTTCACTGAGCTATCAAACAAGCCATGCTACCTTTATTGTCAAGATGCCAAGAATGTTTCAGAATCACAGATTGATCAACCCCTCAGCCAACATGAAGCGCTTTGAAGCAGCCTTTTTAATTTTCCTGTGTCAGCCTACTAGTAACTGTCAGAGCATGCATCTTACATCCTGTGAGAGATGAATAGAAGCAAAACTTATAATTACTCTTTCTGTCACTTTCTGATGATAAATGTTTAAGTTACCATCCACACAAAACAATAAATACGTGTACAAAATGCTGCAATTTTCCCACTCTGACTCCAAGCCCTCTGAAGAATTCATACACCATTACAGCCACACAGTGTAACTACAAAAATACTTTTCCTTGTCTTTAGAAGAGATGAAATATTTTCTCTGCTCTGTAATTCTCCTCTCTGTATTTCGAGAGATACTGACCTAAAAAGGTTGATCAAAGACTGTTGGAACTCTACAGCCTCCAGCAACCAATAAATTGGTCCATTCGATGTTTTGCACTGACAAATTATTCTCCAGAGTGCTAACATTCTTGGTAGCAACTCAATTAGCAAGAGACAGATGTAGCAAGAATTCACATTTATGTTTCATAGACCTTTCAATATTTTATTATTTCACTGCTTGTTGGTACGGAGCCTTTTATGTCACAGAAATGGTTTATATTTGCTAATTCTCACTTAAAGTGATAGTTGTTTTGGTGCCTTCTGCAGATATGTGGGGATGAACGACACTCCCTTCAGGCTTTCACACAATGTTAGGATGGCCTTGAGCATCCAGATGCTTTAAAGTGGTTGTTAAAAGCCAATATTTCATACTATTGCTGAGGGGAGACCTATCCAGCACACTGTCGATTTTAAGAGAAATGTCGACAAAGGAGAATGGAGAAAAAAATCACCTAGGAGAAAATCACTTATTAATGTAACCCTTTGTGAAGTTTATATATTTAAACTTTATGAGTTCAGTTTGTTTCAGTCTACCAAGCAAAAGGATAGCTGTTCCTCTGAAAATTGACTGTAGCAGTTTGTGCCATATTGTATAATACTTTTACTTTTAGTCTTTTATTATCCTACAGTGTATTGAGATCACCAAGGGTCGAGCTAAGAAGTAACTACCTGAAACCTCTGCTCTCTGGCTAGCAGTGATGTTTACTGAAGACATCCCAAATTACAAAAAATGTTTTACAGGTCTGCTCCCATATATTACTTCTATGTATAAAGCAGATTTTGGCAGTATTATCAGAGTACAGAATGTTGCTTTGATATTTCAAACAAAACTAAAATAATAAATATGAAATCCAGCACTTTATGAGCTGTGTGATGCAAACAAATAAGATGCATTACAATGAAAATTAGCTAACCTAGCATCGTAGCTACATCCACCTGAGTCTGTAATCAGACAGATTCATTCTGCCAAGCTCCAAACTACAACAGTTATGAGCAGCTCAAAGCAGCACAGCCCAATCAGTGTCCTTTAGAGCAAAAAGAGGTGGGAGCTACGGGCGAGAGATGACAGCATGGAGTGGCAGTTCATACAGAGATTAGCATAGCATGCTAACAGCTTCAGCAGGCAGTTGGATCAATCATCCAACCGGTTCCAATCACCTGAAAGGTTCTACCCATTTTCAAACACTTTCTATGGGCTCCCTCACAGATGGGCTAGTAAAATACATTGAAATGTCCATCTAGGTGGTCAGGTAAAAAATAAGCGCATGCACAGGTACTTACTGCAGTGGCCGACGAGGGCAAAAGCTTGATGCAGTTCAATAAGAGGAAAACACCTGCAAGAGCAGAAACGTGCTGCAAGTTAGAAATGAAACAAAGCCCAAAACAATCCAACCCAAAGAACACCGTAGCTTTCAATATGGATGTATGACACATTGTCTTAACATGTCCAGTGGTGGCTAAAAAGGGATATGCATCAAACTCAGAATTGATACACTGAAGGTTCAAAAGCAGATTGGTGCTGAATATATTTCCCTTTGCTCTCATGGTACATAGATTTGACTGGTGCATTCTCCCTTGTTAATTATATGCTGTTTTATCAGTTATTTAAGCCCCAACTTTAGATATGAAATTATTTGAACACTGTTTAAGTAATGAATAAACAAACAAAAAAATCAAACAATTCATTGTAGCCAACAGTATTAAATAAATCTGATGGTTTTCAAATTCAGGGATGAAGACAGGAAGTCACCAGGGCCAATCCCAGAAATCTGATGGGCAACCATGGCTACTCCAAAATTCATAACTATCATTGTTTTTTTGCTTGTCAGAAGTGGGACTTGTGTTTGAATAAACTGTTATGGCTGTTAAAAAAGTCGTAAAAGTTGTAGTCTTTATTACCTTCATTAAACGCTGTTAATATCCAGTGTCACTGCTTTAACTGTTTTTGTCATTCTGAAACTGTTTTTGTTGGATACTAATGATTTTTTTAAAAAAGGCTGGCGTTCATTATTTTCTCTTCTTAAGTTTTCACTTTAAATGTTGACGTCAGAAGTGAGTGTAAAAGTGTTAACTGGCTCTTTTAACAATAATTTCCATCAAATTCAAGAAAAGCAGATGTGTGGTCCAACGTAAGGATTTATTCATGAAAATAATATATATATATATATATTATCAACTCCAGTGTTCTTTCATCATGAAATCACAATAGTGTTTCCTCAGTCCTCAGCTGTTAAATTGAGGTCCCTCTATTTTTGTTCAGTATGGCTTTGTTCGTTCTAATTGGTTTTATTTATGTTTGCGTTGCACATACATGTTGGTGTTATTTATTTTCTGTTTACGTAAAGCACACTGTGCTATGTGTTGTATGAAAAGTGCTTTACAAATAAAGTTTGATTGATTGATTAAACAACAAATATTTGAGTCTATATAGAGATACATTTGAGACTTAATCCTGTTAGCCACTCCTTGCCTCCATTTATGGAAATCTTTGTACATCATGTTGTCTTTGAAGGATTACAGTGGTTTGTCATCTCCCTGGTTTCTTTGCACAGGGGAATAAAGAGTGTCATTAATATGCTCTGGTCCCTCTTGTCTCTGTTTGGGCATTTGGTATTAACCCTCAAAAACAGCGGTGACCTTTTGCATGAAACCATATGGTTAACAGTGAGTGATCTCCCTGCTGTTCAAGCTTCATTTACCTCAGAGGAGAAGACACAAAAAAGAGGGCATCACTGCACTATTCAGTGAAGGTGGAAAACATGCAAGACAGAATTCAGTTACCTATGTAGTTGAAGTAATTCAGATATAGACAAACCTTGGTTACATTTTTATTATTGATCCTTTAATTTCATTTAGCGATGATGACCTGGGGGTTAGCAAAGATTAGGTTCATTGTTAATTTGAACTATAACTGTTTTTAACCTCAATATATTTATTCCTCTTAAACAACAAAATTACCCACTTTATTTATTGTTGTGTCAGAAAAATGTAGCTTGTTTGAAAGTATAGTTCTCTTTTTAAAGGTTTCTTAACTCCTAAAATCAGGAGATCAAAAAACTAGAGAGGAAAATTAGATTGAAGACTTGGATTTGGCCTTGACAGTTCCAAATCTTGGCTGATACTGATGTAAGTGATCCAACACTCCCACTAATGTCATGAAACTGTGGAGAAGGCACATTTATCAGACTATTCTGGCAATAATCTTAAACATGAAAATTATTAAATTTTCCTGACATTAAATTTACTAATATCTAAAGTTAAACCTAGAGTTTTCTTACAATGTCCACAATTTTATTATCAATTACTGTTTTTTCTTTTGTTTCCTCCAATAGTCATCTGCCTCAGAAATAACAGTAATTAACCAGAGGCCTAACAGAACACTATAACACTGAAAGTACAGAATATTTTCAGTGTTTTTTTCTTTATTACATTTAAAACATATATCTTTGTTTTGATATAGAATAAAACACAGATTTTAAAGTGATTACTGTAAGTATTTAGTACTTTTATGACCTCTGTATGACCTCCCCCAGTGGCCCCTTGAAGATCTGTCACCACTGTGGTTGTGACCATGGTGACAATGGCAAACTAAGAATATCTTTAATAATAACAAACATCAACAACATAAACATATTATTACAGAAGCTATTGTATTATGCCACAGTAAATTTATCCAGGGTGGTATGGTGTACAGATAAATCTTCCAAATGGATACAAATAATTGCAGCATAACCCTCTGTGTGTGATGGCAGTCACAAAACACATGGTGCCTTTTGTGTTTGTGTTATGCAAATATAAAATGGAGCCATAGCACATCAGCTTTATAGTCTCACTGTACATTTACTGTTACATCTGAGAATACCATGACTGCATAATTAATTACCAATGAAATGCCCCCTTGTGTCAGTCCTCTGCTTTATTAACAAAGTAATGCTGTTATTCTTAATTGGCCATTTCACTTTAAATTGAATTAGAAAATTACATGGACACACGTGCTGCTTTTTCACCTTTAATTATGGGCTTTGTGACACAATATACACACAATATTTTTCTCACACGCAGTTACTGATATTACCCCCAGTTATTTGTTTTGTGTAACTGTTCACATTACTTAAACTGTAATAGAAAAAAAAAATTTAATCTGTAACTAGATTATTCACAGATGTAATGACATTACAGTGACGTGATGACGATGACATTATTTGCACTTAAGGGATGTAATATGACAAGTATTCATGGGATCCCCATTAAGTATGTTTTAACATAATTTGGAATTGTTATGCACAATGGTAAACAAAAAAAAGGTATTTTGAATTTGAGCCCCATCCTTAAAAACATCAAGAAGAAATTCAATCTATGGTCAAGAGATTTATTTTTGTATGTTCATCTTTTATTATCCAAAGTAGAAGGGATCTACAGAGACTTATGTTGCTCTCTCTCTTGAAATACCACAGACAGTTATCAAGGTTTTGGCTTAAGTACTTCCTAATTTCATTTGGAAGAATTAGTCCCACAATAATGATAATAAAAATAATGATAATAAAAAAAAAAATAAAATAAATAATAATGATAATAATAATTTATTTTTTGTTCAGCTCATAATTATTTAACACTTTTCATGGGCTGTATTGTGAACAAAGTCAGCCATCATAACAGCAGTTAGCACAACTGCAAGCTGGCTACTGGTGTTTTTTCTCTGAAAAACAAAACAAAACAAAACAAAAAGTTAGTGTGAGGACAGAGCTGAGAACAGCAAACCCTGAGGAAATTTAATTTAACAGTATTTATGAAGTCATTGTGACACAGTATAAATACGTAAGATGTGTCTAATTTTCCATGTATAGCATTTCAGAATGTTGAATTAACAGCCCTTAGAGTAAATACGAGAGAGAGAGTGAACACAGAGCTGGGAGCTAGGAGCCAGAGGGACTTACCCTCTATTTTGATGCCATTTCATATGAATTTACATTGGGTTTGCCTTCTTTTTATATACTAAAATCAAATTCCTCCTGTAAGCTGAAAACTAGTCAGTGTGAAAGGAGAAGCTTTCTCAAGTGTTACCTCTATAGTAAACATAATTAGTAATCACCTGCTTTACCTTTGTTTTGATAATAGGCAAGACGGAGAGTGATGATGTCATTGGCAACTCTAACATGGAGGAAGCTATAAGGGGAATTTACGTGACGTCATCTCCTCTTCCAGTTTTACCGATAGCAAGGGATCCCCTGCTAAACTCCATTGAGTTTATATGGACCTCCAGGATCTCCAGATAAAGAACGTTCAATTTCGAAAGATATAGTGAAGATTAATATTATTTTGTTGTTATCTGTGTTTTGAAGTACACTATTATGTGTATAACAATAACACATTTCTACTTCTTTTTTGATTTTTTTTTTTTTTTTTTTTACAAATATAGACTCAATATACAATACAGTATATAACACAGACAATAAAGACTAGAAATGTAAACAGCACGAGGTGCAGTCACATATTTTTAAGCTAAAATGATAACACAAACTAGAATAGCACTCTGAGAGCGCAGACCTCCGCCAATCAGCTTCAGTCCACCCCTAACACAATCTCCGAATGACAAAGTAACCCTCAAAATAAATTCCTGGATCTATCCAACCATTTTTTAGTGGAGTTATATGCACAAATGCCGAAAATGGTCCTATCTCGCAATGTTAAAGAATCCTTAAAAAAGGATCATTCCCAAAATCTAATCATTTGTTCCTTATCCCATTCCACACATTTCCTGAAAATTTCATCCAAATCCCTCCACAACTTTTCAAGTTATTTTATTTATTTATTTTTATTCAACTATTCTATCATTATTCTATTATTCAAATAAAGTCAACAGTAAAAGGATTCTAGTTTTAAAACAAAACCGACTCCCTGGCATCGCCACTTGATCGTCTATAAATTAAAGAAATTGACAAAAATAAGTCTGATGCACACAAGCAGACAACAGCAGCATCGCTAGCACTGGTTTAGCGTACATTCCCAGCCGAATTTAAGATAATTTCCGAATGGTTACGTAGAAAAGACGGATAACATTATCAAAAAAAGATAGTGAAACAGAAAACAGTATTTAAATATCGTGTGTTGGATTCTGGAGCAGTGCATTGAATCTCCATAGAAGAAATCCAGCCGATATCCTGCAATGGCTAACCCGGAAGTAAAGCACTAGTTGAGCGACATCAGTGTGAATTCCCGCTATGTGGTGGAGTTTTTGACAAGGAGGCAAACTTCCACGAGCTTCTTCAGTACTGTAAGTTTATTTATTTTTAAAAAAAGCTATCTCTATTTTGTGTATTTCACAACAAGCTAACAAGCTTCAGCTAGCTAGCTAGCTTGAGCTGGTCATGGATATTTCCTGAATACTGCCCATTAAACATGCTCTGCAATAAGTTATTTAATTTTAACAAATGCCATAGTCATTTGTGAGCAATAAAAGACACTTTTGCTGTTACTAAATGGTTGACACACTTTCTGTGCATTTTTCCTAGTAATTACGCAAATGAAGGTGTGCTTGCATTTTACATTTGGCAACAAGCATTTGACATGTAAACCTGTGACATGCTTTTTTCCCCCTCTATATTTTGCGGTAAAATTCTGTCCTTTTGATTAAGGAGATGGTATGGCAAATAAAGGCAATATTTGGGTAAAATAAGCAAGTCAGACGTTTTTTTTATATTGGAAATGTCTGTATTTTTGTGTTATAAAGGTTTTTTCTCCAGTCAGGAAGCCTTTAGATAGAAGAGAAGTTAATATTTGAAAGACACCCTTTATTATGCTAAGGAGAGCTACTATAAATAATTAAAAAACAATCTGATCAAATATTTTATTTGCAAGTAGTTGATTTTTTGATTTGTTTATGTGCACAACAGGGAAAATACTGATTATAATTTTGTCACTGTTTTTTCCCTTTACTGACATTTAATGCAGTTATATCATGTATGAAAAAACAAAATAGTATATTTGCATCTTTCCAAGTGGTGTGCCAAAACCTCATATCCTCAAAAAAAGGAAAGCCATATTATGGATTTGGTTATACTTTTAAATATTTAATTGATTTACAATTTATAAACAAACTGAAAAATGTGGAAGATGACCAATGACACTGGTATAACTATACAAACACAATTTTTTTCTTTTTTTGGTGAAAACTTTTAGTTGTCATCCAAGACGTGTTTTATGCCCACCATTACAGTTTCAGTGCTTGCCACAGTTGAAGTTTTAAACAGTGACAAATTCAGAACAAAAGTTTAAGAGCAGGATTTGCCTTTTGTGCCACCACATGGAACTTTTTGAAGATGACAACCAGGGAGTTGATAAGTCATTGTTTCCCCTTTAAAATAATCTGTATGTGTTGGGCAGGTCATCCTGCCATGCTTCATCCCTTGGGTTTGAGTTTAGTGTGTTTCTTTGAGAATACTTTGTCGCTCTCTGGCACAAACCCTCTACCTCCAAAATTACTACTTTTCAGGATCAGAAAAATGCTGTACTACTGATAAATATTGTATTGTTCTGATAACAAATCATTATTATTTTATATTAAATTGGTCACAATTTCAGGACTTCAAACAAGAGAAAACTAAGAAAAAACAAAAGCTAGAGAGACCCAAATGCAGATAAAAACAAAAGGCTTTATTATTAACTGAAAAGGGAATCAAAAACTCCAAAAATGAGTCCATTACAAAAAGTAAAGAAAAATCTCTTACAAAGTATCAAGATATAAAACAAAAATCTCTAACAAAGTCACTAAAAAGTTTAACAAAAACCAGACAAACTTAAATCACTAAGGAACACAAAAGACACTGGAGACTTACACTGTGGCTGTTACATGGAGAGGAATAAACCCACAAAGACAAGGGGAAACATGAAGACTAATACACTGGGGAGTAATCAGACACAGGTGAGACAATCACACAGGTGGAGGGAATCATAATCAGAGGCATGCAGAAGGGAGGGCAGGAAAACACCAAATGGAACAGAGGGATTTCAAAATAAAACAGGAAACGCATGACAAGACACAAAACATGAACACAACATGGGTAACTTAAACTAAGACAAAGAGCAGGATCATGACAGTAACACGGGAAACACAAGACAACAGGAACACGAGGCCTAAACAAGAAATACAAGGAAAAGGCATACAAAATAAAACAGAACTGGCTGTATCATGACAGAAACACAAGGAAAAAGCATACTAAATAAAACAGAACTAGCGGTATCATGACACTCAAAATTATAAAACACACTCACCTGCATGAAAGATGACCAATAGCACCGTTTTATGAGAAAAAATTAAAATCATAAAAATGGAGATAGGAGGTTCATAACCTTTGACGCAATATTTTATGACATCTTTCAAAACACATTACACATACTCTGAAACAGTTAAGTAGATATTCAGTAATCCCAGCCGGGGAGCTGTTATTGTATTGGTTTGTTGTTTAGGTAACAGTTTCAATCAGACACAGTGGATGCAGAAAACATCAAAGGGAGGCAGAGAAAGAAAATGTTGTCTTGGTGGTATAAGAATCCTCTTTTTTTGTTTTACCAGGAAATTGCTCTGAAGTTGGTGCATCTGCAGCACTAAAGTATAGATATCCCCCTTGTGAGCAGATGGCTATGTCTGCATTTTTTTTAATTGAGAGAACTGGTTCAAAAACATATAAGGATGGAGGGATTTATTTACCTGGATGGTCCACTCAATACTGTATTTTGTTGGCAGAGACTTCAGATAACATGTCACCCTCACAAGCAGGGAGGCACTGCTTTCCTAACCATAGACCTCTCTCCAAATGGATCATTAGCATTGTGCCAAAGATGGATGGCAACTTTCTGCACGGCTTGCTGGCCTGCCCTCGTATGGGCAAGGCGAGGGCTCTCCTCTGGTTCCCTGGCCTGCCTGCCTGCTGACCTGCTCCTGGGTCTTAGTTAACATTCAGGGGGCCCTGACCTGAAAAGCAGGCTTGGCAGCAGGACCAAGGTCCCACCCTCCCCAAAGAAATTAGAGGTGGTAATCTTTCAGGAGCAACTTGCTAATCTTCTCAGACCATGTAAATGTAATGGATGCAGCTGATTTCCCTGCCTCTGTTTTGCTGCCCTTCTGTGTCTCCCCGTCAGTGGCCATGGCAGATTGTGTCCAATTTGTGTGCATTTGACAGCTCGGAGAAGACAAATGATGGCAAGGGCTAAGAGAAGGTTACATTTAAACACAGCACAGGTCAATGGGGTAGGTACCTGACTGCTAAATCATTGTCAGGGAAAGTAATGATACAACATTATAAGACAACAGGACACAGTAAAAGATAAAGTGCAGCATGTCATGCTTATATTATACTCAACCAATGTCTGCTTTAACTGCACATTCATCTTGATTTTGCATAGACATTCACATATTCCAGTTGTTACTGAATAGCAACTACAAGGAATCCCTTAAAATGTACGTTCCTGAAATATTTAGTGTGGCACACAATCACATTATACATGTTGGCCACTGCATTAAGTATACCTGTTCAATTACTTATTTAGCCAGGTAGCTATTTAGCCAATTACATGGCTGCAACTGAATGCTTTTAGGCATGTAGACATAATCAAGAGGACATTCTGAAGCTCAAATTAAGCAACAGAAAGGGTGATTTAAGTGACTTTGAACATGCCGTGGTTGACGGTGTTAGGCAGGCTCGTTTGAGTGTTTGGTCTGTTAAGCCTGATGGTCTGAGGAGTCTCGATTTCTGCTGCTAATTTCAGGTGGTAAGGTCAGATTTGGTGGAGAAAAACCTGAAAGCATGGATTGTGTTGGGCATGGTTTGATTGCAGCAGCTTACCTTAGGAGTAGTAGTTGCTCTGCATGCCTTGCAAATGAAGGATGTCACACTGTCATCAGATGTAGTCAGCAGAAATGACAACAGAGTCAACAGTGTACTCATGGCAGACGGGAAGCAGAAGTAGTTAAAATTATGTCAAAATGGACCAAAATCTCTGAGGAATGTTGCCAGCACTTGGTTAATCTATGCCACAAAGAATTGAGACACACTATTAAATTCACCAGGTATCAACAGGTTTTTATGAGGCTTTTGTGGTGCATGACAGTTAAATATTTGTAAAATTATAGTATTTCATTGTGGCATGCATACTGTAAATTCACAGGAATAGGCCACTGACTTGTAGTAATTAAACAATAGCAATTTTTAATTACAAGTGACTATTGGGAGCACAAGTCAGTGCCATACTGTAATTTTACAATAGGCTCTGGGATTTCACTGTCATGTTTGTTCAGATTACTGTAAAATCACAGTTAATTATTGTGAATCCACGGTACTCTTACCTCCACCAAAGAGGTAATGTTTGCCTGTGTTTGTCTTTTTGTCTGTTTTTTTTTTTTTTAGCAAGATACCTCAAAAACTTATGAATGGGTTTTGATTATATTTTCAGGAAATGTTGGTCATGGCAAAAGGGAGTGGTGATTTAATTTTGGTGGTGATCAGAATCCAGATGTGGATCCAGGATTTCTTTCAAGGATTTGTTAACAGTGTGGGATAGGGAAATTTTCCACATTTCTGACAACAACTTGCCTGGCAGTGTTGGAAATGCCTTAGCAGAGGTTTGCAGTCTCGTAGCACTTCTATTTTTACGATGTAATATTGCAACGTTACAACACTTTACTGAAATTTTACAGTAATATGTCTGAGTCACTTTAAAATCACAGTGTTATACTGCAAAATGCTTTCCTAGTACTGTGTATTCACAAGTTACTGTGATGTACACTGCAATTTTACAGTATATATGAGTGAAGGTTGCTTTGAAAACACAACAACTTATTCTAATTTTCGTTTATTACTGTGAACAACTAAATGTGAAATCACTTTAATTAATTGTAAGTAATTTACTGTGAAATTATGGTGATATTTTTAAGAGTGTAGCTCTGAGGGCAAAAGGGGGTCTAACCCAGTACTAGCAAGGTGGACCTGATAAAATAGCTGGTGAGTATATTGGAGCCGGAATGTATTAACCATGAACTGTACAGCCTACTCTCTTAAGCACTTCAGGGACCATTCCTGTTTCACCATAATTAAAAGACAAAACACACTTTGCTAAGCATTGGAAACAAATATTTAATTCGGTATGTCCAAGATCTGCTGCACCTGCTGCAGCAATTTCAAAAACACACAGGAAGTGTGAATAACAAACAGAGAAAGAGCCTGGGAACCGAAGCACGAGTTGTGGCATCTTGACAAGTCTTTAAGTAATTCTTACAAGAACAAACACCCCAAGGCTCACTTGCTTCATTGCTTAAATCTAAACAGAGAGAATGTGCGGCAGTAAGGCAGAAATTAGATAAAAGTAAGAAAAAAAAGGACAAATGCTTATCATCATTCAGGAAAAATAAGACTCTTGTTACATCTTAATACAATAACATTATGATCACATTATTTTAATCTTGCTGTTGCTTGTGCAGTATATATCGACATTACCGGAACATTTACAACATTATTTCATTGTGTGATTTTTTTTTTCTCTTCACAAGGATATACCAGCTCGGCAGCTAATAAAGACCATTAGTACAACCATGTAGCTGGAGGTTATGTGGACATGGAGTGTCCAGGAAGCTCAAGGACGCCTCACACTCCCAGGTTAAACAACATTCACTCTCTGTCAAACCCACAGCTCCCAAAACTGCCAAGCCAGAGGAAAATGAGCCCCCACACGACCCTCGCTGTGGATGACAGGATAAAACACAAGACAGTTGTGCCTGAAGGAGACCCAGGATAACGAAATAATCTTTAATCTCTGTCCCTTCCAGGCACTTTCAACACCTGTTATTCTTGATGGCGGTGAGAGAGAGGGCAGCTCGCAGATTCATTTTAAGCCTGGTAATTATTACACTAATTATTCACTTCGGTGTGGGGTGATTACCAGTCCTCGTTCAGGTGAATACTCGTCCGCTTGTACACCAGCTGAGGCCAGAGCAGCTCGGTGGAACAGTTGTTCCACTCCTATTTCCCTCGCAGATATTTGACCTCTTGTCATGTTTGCAATCTGTACTTTGGGGGGAGGGAGGAAAAACAGCCAGAAACTTTTAATTGCTCGACAGAAACAGGAGTGTAAAACAGAGGTTTGGCCATCTGTTCAGCCCACACCATCTCTTTAGCGAAGAAACTTGTTTTTAAACAGGTTGCATGTGTTCCTTTATCCTGTCTGATGGATCTTTTGGGACGACGGTGGTTAGAGTTGTTGCTATGCTGTTCTACGTAACTACAAGACATTATGTCTCTTAAATTAATGAGAAGCCATAGTATTTCTTTTGATTCTCTCCTGACTCATCAATTATTAATGAATCAAGATATAGTCTTTCATTTAATAGGATGCATTTGTAATCACAGCTTAGGGGCCTTAAAGCCTTAAAGACAAATATTTCTGTTCTTTGACTAGATTTAATTCAATTAGTAGAAATGCAACATCAAATACTATGCCTCCATTAACAGATCTTTCATGTTAAAAATGAGTGTCATGAATATTGTATTCATAGTTATATGAAAACAATTATTCTCTCATATAGTTAGGGAAGAATATGTACAATTAATAGCCTGATTCTCTAGGTAATGATTGTTGTGAAGTTTCCTCAAACAAAAAAGGACAAAACTGTTATATATTTTTTTGTAGATATGATTACTATTATCAGTTTCCCTTATCAATAAAAAATATGTGTTTTCTTCACTGGCACTCGTGGATTTCTGTGTGAAAGACAGTCAGCTTTTATAGGTTTTCTGTGTCAACAATGTCAAACTCATGGCACATCTGATATTTAATGCAGTGCTTTGTTTGCAAATGCTGTGGCATGTTGCACTGATTTTGCTTAAAACATAGCCATGTTACAGGCTGCTTACAGGCTGCTTCTGTACTTATTTTATTTATTTATTGTGAATAAATGTATTCATTGTACTTATTTTTATTTAATAGTTGACTGTTGAAAGTATTAAAATTACATCTGCCATATGCAAGAGGTGCAAAATATTACACATAGATCTAGTGTGTGTGTGAAGTTTAGGTAAAAATAAAAATGCCCTGGTGGAAATATTCAAGTGTTAAGACCTTTACTGGACCTTTTCATCTTATCACTGTAACTGATGTTAATGACTTTAGCAGATTAATGATTCATTAATAATAAAGTTATGACAAAAATCTCCTTTTACATCCAAAATGTCAAAGAACAGAGCGCTGGTGTGTCTTTAATAATTTAAGTATTTACATACAAGGAAAATATCTAGAAATGTTATTAATTCTTTTGTTATGCAAACAGATTAGAAATAATGTCCACAGTCTTCAGACATTCTGAAACAACCCATTACCCTTTAGGAAACTTGATGGCATAAACAATCTTTTAAAAGTTTGAAAAAAAAGGAAATGGAAGGAATTCTTTTTCAGACCTCCTAAAGGTCAGGCTCCACTGTCTCCAGAAACACGGCTGAAATATAAATGATCTAACACCTTGTCTGCTGATTGCTTTACTCTCTGGGCAATGTCAATTTTGTGGAAACACTTGCAGATTAAGTCGGCAGGACGTCAAGGGCCCTTGTAGAGGCTGCTATCTTGTCTTAGCGAAGGGTCCGAAAGCCCTTGTCTATTACCAGAGACACCCCAAGGACAGATGTTTTAGGCTTGGAGGGGGAGTTGGAGAATAATAGCGCATTAGGTTTCTAATGTCTCTCAGATGCAGGACTCGGGGGAGACAGAACTCCTGGGTAATCCAAAATTCATCTCTCTCACTTCCCCATGTCTCTCTCTCTCTCTCTCTCCCCCTCATTTCCTCCTTTCTTTCTTCTCTGTCTTCGCTCTAACAGGAGTTGGGTCCTCTTCTCCTCTTGAGGTGCTGAATCCTAGCCTGCAGCTACAAGCTACACAGTCCATTCATCAAAATGTGACTCTCCCTGGTGAGAGATGGGATGCTATGGACTAATGAACAGAGTGCATGGCAGGTAAGTATGTGTGTCATATCTCTGTGCATATGGGGGAGAATCTTTACTTATTTAAAGCCCGCACAGAGCACGAGCACCTTTATTTAAGACAATAAAGCTCTCTTTGACTATATGAAATTAACTCATCCAAAGGTACCGTACTTTGGATTTCATAAACATGAAAGACAGAAAGAGGATGTTTTTTCCTCTTAAGGGTCTAAGTTTTGTTGCTCAAACTTTTTCCCCACAAAGCCCTCAGCCTAGTAAACATATTGCCATAAAGCTAATATGTGATGAACAGCGCTGTGGTCGCATTCCCCTCTGGAGTTTTTTTATTGTCATACATCATATGTAAATTGGGGATGAAAGGATTCTCTTTTTTTCTGTCCCAGCATGAATTTTCATTGTACTAAATACATGCTAGTAATATAAAAATCCCTGCCCCCACACCCCCCTCACCACCCCTCATTTCCAACCCCAGGCCAAGGGTACACCTTGATGAAGTGAAGAGGGAGGCTAATTCAGTCCTCGGGCTTAATTAATCCTATGTCTTATTTGATGAATGACTCCCAAATTGTGCTGTAATAGTGGTATTTTTTTCTCATGGAGGGGGCTGTGGGAGCGATGTGTTGACATGGAGCTAGGAGAAAGTCAAAGTCGAGACTTGCGAGCAGCCGGACTTGGGGCTTTGTTTGCAAAGTTACAGTCCTCTGTGGACAGTTTAAGGCCTGTCCTCTGACGTCAGGCTGGCTGCAGAGAGTGATGGTGCGCTGCAGGGAACATGTGTTTAATATCACTGTAGGAGTCCACGGCCTTTGTCTCATGCTGAGTGTGTCAGTTTTGACAAACATGATTTGTTGTCTGTAAATACCCAGAATGCCCTGCAACATTGTGTCTGTTTTGCATGAATATTTGCCTTGGGGGGCCAACGCATTACAATGATAAATCCTGTGTTTGATTTTCTAATGAGAGGTGCCTAAACTAGTGAAAACCAAATGTTTTTTTAGACTTGTTTCTGGTGCTAAATTGTTTAGGCAGGGCTCAAAATAAGACATTAGTGGAACCCTTTGTTCCATGTTCACATGGATGTGGCGTGTAAGTACTGGCTCAAACAAACACTTTGACAAATAATGTTGGAAATTCTAACACGTGTAAGCGATGACGAAAAATTCTTACATTAAAGACCTATTTAGTTACACAAACAGACATGCCTTCTTTAAAACTAAATATGATATGAAATAATTGCTCCAGTGTTCATCTTCACAGTTATATATTAAGTTTAATAATTAATTTTTAATAAATGAAATTACCTTTAAATGAGTCTGAAGAAAGGGTATGAATATGTTCCACATTCCAACATTCTGTTCATTCTTGATTGGGGTTGAAAATTTGATCATAGTATATTCACTATGTGCATAGAAAGATGTTAGCTTCAGGATCAGAGGCTCGGAGTCTGCATAACACGATTCAACATTAAAAGGCACAAAAAATCCTGCTAAGCAGACAAAGAGAGAGGAGAGAGGGGTTACATGGTTGAAAACCAAAACAGCAGGTTTTCTGTGAACAACTGCTGTTGAAGATGTACTTCTTTATCAGTTTATTATAAATTTATTATATTTATTAAGGGAAGTACGTAAGTAGCTCTACCAAAATTGATTCATGGATAATGTGAATCAATTCAGAATCTTTTGAAAGAATTGGATAGTTTCAAATGCAGAGGTTTGAGGAAAATTAATGACAGAAAGACATATTTCTCTGTCTGTCAATAATTCTTTTCTCCTGCCTGTGCCTGATATGTGTATATATATATATATATATATTTATATATGCATGTATGTATATATATATATAAGGCAAATGACAGATCTTGTTTCTATTCTTTTCCAAAATATAGGAAACCATAAAAGCAACAACATTTTTAACATTTAAGTAGCCAAATTCAAATCT
The DNA here is from genome assembly GCA_037902135.1 of Cetoscarus ocellatus. Taxonomy (NCBI): domain Eukaryota; kingdom Metazoa; phylum Chordata; class Actinopteri; order Labriformes; family Labridae; genus Cetoscarus; species Cetoscarus ocellatus. The sequence continues at coordinate 233,479 of JBAMNC010000254.1, read as the reverse complement.
GTTTAATGTACAGTATACACTGTTATCACCCAGTCCTTGGCTCATAGTAAATCTTTTAGACATGTTATTTTTAGGTAGACTTGTTCAGACCTGCCGTAATTTTTGCCTGTTTTTATGCAGCTGTTCCAATGATTAAGCCCTTCTGGTAAGATACTACGTACTTTTTCCTTATTGTTCTTATTGTTTTTTTTCCTGTTTGATTTGGTTTTTGAACATGTTTATACCTCTGAGGTTGTGTTTAGCAACTGATTTGATATCATAAGTCTTTTTTACTGGACAATTCTCCTCTCAGTTCCTTCTGCTTTTTTGCATGCCTTAAAAATCAAGGATAACATTCTGTCATTAGAGGAAGTCAGCAAAAATGATAACAGAGAAATTAAAAATCAAACCATGGCAGACAAGACAGGGAAGTCTGGGCTTCCCTGCTTAGGCTGCTGCCCCTGCGACTCGACCACGGATAAGCGGAGAAAGATGGATGGCAGACAAGAGACAGGAGTGGTCAAAATTATGGTTCAATTTTTTGACAAAAATATGCTTGCTGCATGATGTTGGTAGGTGAAAACACCAGAAACATTCATTTTTGCAGCATGGTATCATGTTTGACGTTGTTGCCACTGAAAACATGTATAGATCCATTGTTGAGCATTCAGAAAGTGTGGACAAAACAATTATATGATTAAAAACTTGAGTGGATACGCCTGAATTTGCCGGCCCCTCAGAGAAGGTCAGCCTGTGGTACAAAATCAGGTTGTTTGCTATCACCAAATTTTTAATGCTGGAAAATCCCTGTCCAGGTTATATTGAAAAGTATGATTTACCTGCTGCATGCCATATGTCCCGTTCTTAAGTAAATATGTCTTTTTATTGGACAATTTCATTGTTATAGGCACATTTCCAGCACAACCGTTATGTAATATAATCATTACTAAGAGTGCTTCCACATATGATATGAGTCTGCCCACAGATTCACACGAGACTCTTGTTTTACCCGTTTAATATGACTCCTTTTGTCACTGAGGGCTCTGCTTTAAGTATGCATTGTCCTAACAGGGCGAGCACTTAAAACTAACGATGTTATAAATTTTTCGGGCTAACATGGCAGGTGTAGAGGGGTTCTCCGGCGGGTGAGGTGAGGGTCTGGTGATTTCAGAGGAGGGATGATGAGATTCGGCGGCCCAGCCCAGGCAATGAACTTGATTAAACTAATCTCATCTCTATCAAAGCATCACTGGGACCCCCCTCATGCCATTATTCATGGCAATGGGATAATTACACTGAGATGCACGGGGCCAGACAGACAGCGGCGTGACACAGGCCCTCAGACCCTGGGCGATGCTTTCACTCGTATGTGGCCCATTCGCTTTAAACACAGATTAATTATGGTCAATGGGATGGTTCACATCTGTCACTCTTGGTGAGAAAAATGGAAATGATTGCCCTGGAGATGACAGAGGATGTATATTAAGTCATCTGCTAGTTTGAGGTTCAGTAGGGATGAATACCATCAGCATTTTAATTTTGAAATCAGCACTTTGAGTGTCAGAGTAATGTGAATTAACGGCCACAGTAGATTTGATCAAATAAATGTTTGCAGCCATTGTTCCAGAAAACTCACTACATTGTCTTTTAAAACCAAAATATACAGAGAAAATGTCAAGTGACTCCTCTATTTTCTGCCCGTCTACACCTGAGCATACTGTTTGTTAGTATGTGTGGCAGAGTGTGTATTATACACTTAGTGCTTTTATGCACTAATGTTATGTGTTTAATGGTCAAATACTTTTACAAATGCTGGCACGTTGTGGCAGGGCACTATTTATGGAATTTTTAAGTTTTATTTATGTTTTTTTTAAGAGATAAACAATGACTGATGAAGATAAACAATAAAGACAGATTTGTCTATATGAATGGAGTTTCAGTTGATTTGCAAATGAAAAAACAGCACAGGACAATAAAAGGCACATATGATGTTTAGACTGTTAAAAGATTTTTTACAATACATTCCAGCAACATTTTTATGCTAATTGACCATGAACAATTTTATCTAAAATTTTTAGGCTGCTCAGGTAATTTGTACCTCCACCGAGGAGGTATATTTTGCCTGTGTTTGTTTGTTTGTTTGTTTGTAAGCAAGATAACTGAAAAGATTTTTACAGATTTTAATACAATTTTCAGGGAACGTTAGTCATAGCACGAGGAAGAACTGATAAGATTCTGGTGGTCATTCGAATACAGATCTGGATCCAGGAATTCATTTACAGGATTTGTTAACTTTACACCAGAAGACAGTTATTCACATTTTTACTCATAACTCAGGTAAGAATATCAGAAAGGCCTTGGCAGAGCTTTGTGCTCTTGGAGCATCTACTGCTTTTTTTTTAAATTTGTTTCATTTTGTTTAAGGAGTGTTATTATTAGTAAGAAAATCAAATGATGTTGATATCCCTAGTATGGAGGTATCATAAAAACATAATTCCAAGATACCCAACAGTAGGTATATATTTTTTTTAGTTATCAAAAATGGCTGGCAAAGTCCTGCACACTGTTCACGATGCACAAATAAACAATTGCTCCATTTGGAAACTTTTCCAAAGTGCCACATATTTGTGGAATTTAATCGGCACACTCTCTTTTAATAAAAAACAAAACAAAAACAGAAAACCCCCCAAAAATCTTAAAGATCCAAAAATGTCTGTACTTACTGATTTCATTCATCTTGAAAATAATCAAGATTTGATTCTTTTGAACACATGGTATGTAGAGCCTCATTCATGCTGCTTTTTCAAGCCGCAGTTTATATACACTTTTTGCTGAGTGAGGTTGTTTTAGTGTGTTTGTGAAACGTGTTGTTTCTTTTGCACCTTTATTGCTTTAAGATACTGTAAGTAAATGCAGATTGAACATTCTGGTGGAAGAAATGTGGACATATTAAGTTGTAATGATGGTGGAGCTTAATTTTGAGTGAATGCATTGTGAAAAGGACTAAAGAGTCTAGATGGTGTTGCCAGTGATTTTGTACAGTTCAAAATGCATGGAGGTGTTTGTCAGATTTTTTTGTAAACAAAATAATAAAAAAAATCTGCCAGGCAATTTTTTAATCAAACACCAATCACAATTATGGCTTCTCATATTTATCAAAACAAGATAATGTAGATTAAAAGATTCCTGTAACCACAGATCATTCCTTTTTTAACACATACATTTTCACATTTCACTGCTTTTATATATTTCTGTTTTTATCTCATTGTCAAAGGGTTCACATCTTAGAAATATTCAAAAACAGTAAATATGTAATATATACATGCAATATACGTATGATCAGTGGGTTCATGCTTTATAATACATATCTCATTATTTTCCAAACACTTGTAATTTTGAGTTTTTTTCATAATTGAGCAGCCTTATTGCCCAACATCAGGTGTCTTTTTGGTTGCTGTGAAATCAAACACAAATCCAAATCATTGATTTTTACTTGAATCAAATCTAAGTCTATAACCCCAAGGCAACCATTTGTGAAAACCAGAACCAGACGCATGTTGCTAAGGCTGTGTTAGAGGTGTGATGCCATCCTGATTACAGCAGTTGGAAGGAAGCAGATTGGTGAATGTTTATGTCATTTCTCCTTAATGAAATCATGAACATACACAATATCAGTGACTCATGAATCATGTTCACTCAAATGCCTTTGTTAATGTGCTGATTAATTATGAAGTCATGCGTGAGATTCTGTTAGTACCGGTGGTGCAGTGATAGTAAATACAAGGCCAATCCCGATGCATTTTTTTAAATGAACAATTTAGCCAACGGTCAATACCAAAGCAGGTGCTTTTCAGTGTATATTTTTGTTTAGGTTAACGCCAACATATTCCTACAACTCTGATTATGGAAAAAGTTTTTCAAAGGTTTACTCTCCTCTGAATCAGCCGTTTGTTGTACTTAATACCAGCACTCAAATGATGCTACACATCATGTTGACGTTTGCTACTGACATCTGTTCAACTCACATTAGTTGCCATTACAGTGCCTGTTAGAAGGGCTTGTACAACAAACTGATGCATGTGTGCATCCCATGATGATACACGGGTATCGCTGATGTTTTGTCATAAATTCACAGACCATACTAAAGCCATCAGAAGAAAAAGTCCCTTTGAGCCTAAAGGTCTTGGACAATTTTGCTGATTTAACAGTATAAAAAGCCTTTAGTCCTGCTTTACGATAACAGCATATATATTTGTTTGGATTTTTGACTTTTTTTAGGTTTGATTTTTAGATTGTAAAATGAAAAACACAACGTTTCACTAGTTAAAGTCTGCTTCTATTTATCATACACAGGATGTGTGATTACACATATAAATATTTTTTTATCAAGTAAAATGTTTTTAATTAATAAGGCATAAATTATTGAATAATGCAGTGTTTATGTATTCAACTCAGAGGTGTTTGTTGTAAAACGCCCACACACTTCAGTAGTTTATATAACACACTATCTTTACAGGCAATGCATCCTCTGGGTGACTTTTATATTGGATATTTTCTTTAGCTGAAAATTAATATAACCTCCAGCTGCTTAATTTCATGTGGAGTGTTTTGACAGAGTTTGTGTCTTTGTGTCTTATTTTATTCTTGTTTGGACGACTGTGTCAAACACAGGCGGTTCATTTTTGTATGACAAAGCAGTGAGAGGTGCTTTCACTGTTGGCTTTTAGGTCCCCGCCAAGACACACACACACACACACACACACCCACACAGACGCACACACACACACCCACACGTGCATACACAGCCCAGGGGAATACTGTGGGACAACAGGGAGCAGTGAACAGACACGAGCTGTAGACACCCAGCCTGTGTAATTATCTCCTGGAGTGCTGTGTGCAGTCAGTGAGCTCTGCTCCACCGCGGTCAGGGTGGTGTGGCCCTCAGTGCTCGTCTGCAGGTTGTTTTTACCACCACAGTGATTGGGCTGCTTCCTCTCAAAGCCCCAAGGATGTTTTTCTCCAGTTCAGCCTTTTAGCTCTGTCCCCGAGGACTGACATCAAGTCACCAGCAACTGACCGTAAAACTCCAAACTAACAAGATTATGTTGCTGCACGGTGTTTCAGCTTTCATTTTCTGTCAGCTTATTCTGAAGTCTTTGTTACCTGAGTAGATGTTAGCCTCAGATCAAAACCTGCTCCTCATCAAACTACGGCTGTAAAAAAGGTTTATTATGATAAACCAGGCCGAGCCCCGGTGTCTGCAGCAGACATGTTTATCTTCTTCTTCGGGGGTTTATATATTGAATTAAAAGTGCATGTTAATTAACACCCCTTTCTTTGTGTTGTGATTCCTCTTATTTGGATTTGATCCAGCCTAGTAAATATGCTCTCAGATGCAAATGTTTATTACCGTGTTGTTTGTTAAAGTCCCCTTTCATTAAACCTGCATTTTATGTGCTTTAACACAACAGCTATTGATTCAAAAATTAGGAATATTTTAACTCTTATTAAAGGAAGTGGAATATATATGAAAGCAACACTTTAATACAATCCTGATAAAAAATTTTATAGTTTTTTTTCATCATCACTATCATCTATTGTGCATAAATTTGAACTAACAAGGTCTGGATTCTCCTCAACATCCCTTGATTCTGTTGGACAACATTGGTAGACAAAGATAGTAAGCACAAAAATGTTTTTATTTAATCTCAAAAGTTTCTTTAGGGCACTCATTTCATAAAATCAGATTATGTAGTTGACTTGAATGTATCAACCATTCAGTGGACTTCTTTTGTTTACTTTGAGCTCAACTACAGTCCTGACACACAGAAAATATAGTTTTGGAGATTAAAGTTGATGATTCAGTTATCATAAACAGAAAAGATCTGACTTATCCTTCATTACTAAAGCTGAAGAGTTTCTTCCTCATCCTCTTCTTCTTCAACTTTCTCTATTTATTCTAAGTCTTTTTTTTTGCTCTGGTATCTTTATTTGGATAGAGAAGTGGATAGTGTTGGAAATCAGTGATAGGGGAGAAAAACATGGAAGAAGGAAGCCCCAATTCAGAACTATACCTGGGTCATCTGCTTGGATGATTAGCTTCTTCACATGGGCTGAACCTCACCAATTGCCCTCTTCCCCTTCTTTGTTCTATACTTTTGGAGAAATTAAGACACAACAACCAGCAATACAGGAAAACAAATCTTTCTGCCCTCTTAGTCTAGCAACACCCTTGGTGATTTTCTGCTTTGAATTAAAAATGTAGAAAACCACAGATAGGAGGAAAGTTTTGACCAGTTTGATCCTCAGAGCCCACACACTGGATGAGACAACAAGACTGCACACCTGCCATCAAGATTTCACAGTGGAGAGGACTCTGAGATGCTATTGTGATCAAGGGCGAGTTAAGAAGGAAAATAAATAAGGACCAGTGATGTTTGCTTACTGTCCTGAAATAAATCCTGTTTTGTAACAAAAACAGAATATGAGGAAAGACTGTGTACAAAATGCTACCTGAGAAAGGGTAGCATTGCCTTGCCCAGCCTTGATATATTTAACGTTAGTGTTTTCCGGACTGTTCATTTGGTGTGGCAGACCACCACTCTAACTAAACCCCCCTCCCAAAAAAGGCTTTGAAGCTTGATGAAGATTATGTGATTTCTGTGCACTGGTATTATGTAAGCATTTTAGCATTAACATTTCTATGTCTGGGGTGGCACGGTGGAGCAGCAGATAGTGCGCATGTCTCGCAGCAAGGAGGTTGCTGGTTTGATCCCTGTGTCGGTCAGTGCCTTTCCATGTGGAGTTTGCATGTTCTTCCTGCACCTTCATCGGTTCTCCCTGGGCACTCCAGCTTCCTCCCACAGACCAAAAATTGGTTGTTTGGTGATTTCAAATTGCCCTTAGATATGAGTGTGAGCATAAATGGTTGTCTGTTTCTCTAAGTGGCACTGTGCTTGGCTGGTGACTGGTTTAGGGTGTGCCCTGCCTCTTGCCCAATGTCAGCCGGGCAGCCCATGACCCCAAAATGGATAAGCAGTGTAGATGATGGATGGATGGATGGATTTCGTTGTCTGGTCAGTCTGTACAACTCGAGCCTCTAGCCCAACGGTTATAGCAGTTTCATTTTCTCATATCATATTCTACTTGCTTCTTTTAAAAATCTTTCTCTGATCCGTTACGCAAACGAGACCTGCGTTGACCTTAATATGTTTATTGACATACATGAAGGTGAATGCTGCAATGTGCTGCTTTTTAGTGCCAAAACAAACATGAACTAGAAAAGCACTCAGAGAGCGCAGACCTCCGCCAAGCAGCTTCGGTCCACTTTGGCGAAAATGGTCCTATCTGGCAATGTTAAAGAATCCTTTAAAAAATTCCTGGATCCAGATGGTGATCCGGATCACCCCCAAAATTTAATCAGTTCTTCCATATCCCATTTCCGACAATTCCTGAAAATTTCATCCAAATCCGTCCAGAACTTTTCAAGTTATTTTGAACACAAAAGGACAGACAGATAAACACAGGCAAAAACATAACCTCCTTGGCGGAGGTAATTATGTTTACTGAAACACCACATTTTTACAACACTGAAGTTTTTGCTCTGTTTAAAGAAAATATTGATAGATCATTAGATTAAAGTGCTATCATTGATTGAATAATTAGTGGTACTTGAATTATAGAAGGGCAAATGGGTGATCTATTTTTGCTTTTGATAAGAGAGAAAGCAGTGCACAGTATGGTCTTTTAATGAGATAGTTTCAACTAACAAAAGAATTGTAGACAGTTAGACCAGGCAGAGACCCTTAGCACTACCTCTTGTCTTTTTGTCAGTGAGTTTGTGTCAGATTGATTTAGAAAAGAAATAAAAAACTTTACCAAGATGAATTTAACTTCCTGTCCTTCTCCTTTTGCCTGTCCTGTCCACAGTATAAACAGAACCTTTAGTTCACCATCCGAGCCCTCTGTACTGCTGCTGTCTAAAACAATGTAACAAGCCTGTAACTATGTAAATTCAACACGCATGGGTGGTCCAGACTTTCTGTGTTTCAGACCCTGACCTTTGTTGTACACATTAAGTTTTTGCTGTTGCTGCACAACATGAAAATGTGGGCTAGACTTTTTGACCCATCTTCAATGGAGAAAAAAATGAATTCTTAAATGGTAAAAGAGCATGCTGACATTACCATTAAAGATCATAAGGTCATGAGGATTTGTGTAACATTGCATCTAGCATGAACCGCATTTTAAGTTGCCTCTAACTGGATGTGTATTAGCTGCATGATGGCATGTGCATGTTAAATTTCATGTTGGAAGGCATATTATGACGCCATGGCTTTTAGTCTGCTGACTCTGCTGTCATATCTCAAACTTGTTTTGTGCTTGGAATTTAAAGGATACAGGGTGAGCCTTTTTTTTGTCACAATCTGCGAGTGAATCTTGGCTAATATGACAGGAAAATTCTTAAGAGAGTTACATGTGTACCCATATTTGTAGAATACGTACCTGTTAGTGCTGTTCAAAGTAAAAGTGCAATAACTGTTGGCATTACCGTTATTCTGAACTTTTTCCAGGCCAGCTATTCAATAGCTTTAGTCACTTGTTGGGAAACTCTCTCTAAACTTTTTATTACACAATTAATTACTGTAAATACTTTTTGTGATCTGTCATGTAAAATAATTTGAAAATATATCCTTTATTGTCTTTACTGAGGTAAAATTTATGAAGAAAGACAGTGCTATGGCAAAATGTGGCACACAGACACTTGGTGTGAAAGTATCACAAGCTGGAGCTGACATGCCACACAACCAACACGCAGTCAGTGTGTTAAAACCACAAGTAATATGCTGCATCTGCTGTCCAGGCAGGGTGGGACATACTTGTGACTTTACATGGATGCATATAGATTTGACTGCTTCCACGTTCAGTCTCCAAGTTTTGGTTCAGTTCAGTATAATTTCATTGGACTTATTCACACTCCATGCCAAGCTGGGATGTTATTCAATGCTGCAGACACATGTTTACACACCCTCTCATACCTGTCAGACCAAAAGTGTCATGCTTCTGAGTAAATTCTTTCTACAAACACAGAGAGGCGTAGCGAGTTAACAGCCAGTGTGCACTCCCTTATACGACATAAAAATATTGAAAATGTTTAATATTTATAGCCATAAAATAACATATGCAGCTCATCTTTGCTTTTTGGGCCGTCTACGTGTGCTTTAGATATTTTTGAACTTGGATCATCTCCTGAGTAAATCAATAAGTCTGTCAAGCCATTAACAGCAGCGTCCTTTCATTCCCCTTTTCTCCATCAATCCACACTAATCCTGATTTACACAGTTTAAAACCTTGGCCACATCCCTTACCTTCCAAGGAGATGGGGTAATTAAATTGGTACTTTTTACAAGTCGTACTCAATAAATCTGAATAAATTAACAAGGCATTACTAAGACTGCTACATTAAATTTGCATAGTGTGTTTAATGAATATGCAACTGCAAGTGAAAAGGTCTGCTACTGTGAACTCTTGAAATTAGCATAACTACTTCCAGCATGTTTCTTAAATAATGCTCTCATTTGCACATCACTGAGTTGGCTAATTCTAACTTCAGTCAGTGAAGCCTCATAATTAAGACTCTAGCTTTAATTTTTAATGAAGTTTATGTTACATCAATCCTGACAGTAATGAGAGGGACATGGAAACAAAAAGGCTGCTAATAATTAAATTCACCAACCAGTTTGAGGCGTAGTAATTCCTGAGGAGGAATTACATGACTAATTATTAATTTGATATTCATACCAGTCTATAAGCAGACTCATAACTGCCTGTCCTGGTGCCAGATCTGCTGAAATGCAAAATGCCTCTTCACCAGCCCCATGACTGGAAGGTCTCACATGGATTTTAGTGCACAATTAATCATGTTGACACTCACGATTAAATGCTTTTTATTGGTCCAGATTTATTAGGCCTTATTACCTGAGTTGGTTTAACGCCTGTTGGAGTCTGTCAGTGAGACGAGGACATAAACAGAGTAATGATTGAATAACAGAGCTGATTTGACGGCAGTTTAAGAGTGGCAGGTGACTTTCAGGATTTTGGTTTAACCAAAGAAATACTGACTTCAAAGGTCCCATATTATCCAAAATACAGAGCCCACAGGTGGTCCCAGAGGAAGGAGCGTGTTTAGACGTACCTGTGCAGCCTCAGTGAACATTAGAGCACAGTACTGGAAAGTCTAAGCCACATGATCTTCTTCAGAGGGGTGTGGTTAGACACAGCTCATCTGGATTGACACTAAAACAGTCTGTTCTTAGCAGGGCAGAAACATAGGGTTTTATTGGCATACCAAAATCTAATGTCTGAGAGGATATTTAAGGTAAAAATATCCAAAATCATTTCCTGGAATATCTGGGACCAATATGAGTTTGTTATAAAGGAGTAAAATATGGAACCTTGAAATACAAGACAAGAATTACTTATTTAAAGGCTGTAGTCATTTGCTATTTACATGTACTATTAAATATTTTAAATCTGTGTTTACAAAAGAACATGCAGCTCAAAACTTACAGATAATTATGAATGGGGTATGATAAGATTTTATTGATACCAATGTCAATATAAAGTAGGTTTATCATCCAGTCCTTTGTCAGTTTTCCTACTAATTATTGTGGATTTTCAGCAAGTGTAAGCTAGTGTAAATCTATTTATGTTTAAAACCAATATGATGTTGGCTTTAAATTGTGTAAAATTAAGCCACAGTTTAGATAGCCTTTGTACTACAAAGAGCTTCTCTAAAAAATAAAAATAAAAAATGATCTGTAAAATTACAAGAGAAAACTTTTTGGGAACCACTTTGCTGATTTTTTTTAAAAAATTTACCAGAAACAACACTTGAAAACTAAGAATATAAAGTATGAATAGCCTATTGCATGAAAGAAAATCATATCAGATAGAGTCATTGTGTAACTCGAGCCATGCCTGCAGGTGAATGTCTGATCAAATTACACTTTTTACTCAGACAGAAATACTTTTTGTGTATAGCCTGTGTTGAATTATTACACTGTCATGTCTCTGTCCCTACATGTTACTTTTCCCCACCTCACTAAAAGAGTGGCAGCACCTGAGCATCATCACGGTATCCAGGAGAATACTTTCAGTGAACAAGCATTTTTAGTTTCAATTCCATAAAATTTAGGGCATAAATCTTTGACTTCATAAAGTCATAAACTCACTATCTTTTAAGCTGTAGATGTTTGACTTCCTCTTTTCTTAAGAACACATGTTTTCTATTAAATTAACAACCTTATAAACTAGAAAATACTGAGAATTTTTCAAATAAAAAAATAAAATACTCATCATTTAAAAAGGGGCCCTAATATGCTGTAGTGCAACTGTGTCCTGTTTGTCATGATGGGGCATGAGGCTGTGTTAGATTTAAGGTTTTCAAAACTAGGTTTACATATTTTATCTAAAATTAGAGTAGCCACTAACTACATACTTTAGACTCATTTGGTGGGAACTAGCTTGTGTTGCCTTATTTCATTAGTGTTTTACTGATGAAAACAATTAAAAGTTATGCTAATCTTGGACAATCATGTATCTTTTTTTTGTCGTAGGAACAGGGTTAACTAGTCAACTTTATTGTTGTGTGATGACATGTTTCTTTTCCTTTAAGCAGGGGAGTAAGTAAGTATTGATATACCAATTTACAGCAATATTTTGCAGCACAATGCTGTATGGATATTTTACACCACAATATTTTTTTTCTTTTATCATTTGTTCATGAAAATCTGGGAAATTACTTCTGTATTCCTCTTGTTGCTAGCTGACAACTGGCATTCATCCAACTGACCCTCTGTCTGTGTCATATATTACCAGTGTTTCTGTTACTGAGACAGACAGTAAAGTTCATCCATGTTGCAGGCTCCATGCTTTAGATAAAATACATTAACTAGAAACTATCTTTGTTTACATAATATTGTGAGTTCCTGAAACAGTTTACAATGTTCAAAAAGTAAACAATTAAGTAAAAAGTAGTGATATATGCTGCTTGTAGTTTAACAATATATTATGCTATATTGCATTGTCACCCCTGTGTTGTGATGGGTATCGTTTTGCCAGATATTTGCAAATACATACCCATTTTCATAATGCATCTTTATGTTACTTTTGCTAACATCTGCTGTGCTATGATTATTCTGAACTCATCACAAATACCCATATTTCTGTTTGACAGTAACCAGTCTTTACTTAACCAAAATGAAAGTTTTCCTTACACTGTGTCAGTTTATTTGTGTCATAAACAGATGTAAAATAAGGAAAATCATTTAAGTCTCTAAAATTCATACTGTTGTTTTTTTTAATGTAGACATTTAATGATTGTAAGGAGAAGCATTATGGTATTATCATTTATCCTGCCAATATTTCTGCCACTATAAGGGAGATAAATGGCCAATATATGTGGTCAATATATTGGCTGTTTATATAGGCAGAAGTTTTTAAATGTGTGTTTACCAATATATAACTTTATGAGCTATTATTTACCAATATCTATATCATACTGATATTCTGCATCCATAACATCTAAGAAAAAAACTCCTTTTGAATTCGGTGTTGATGACTATTCTGCATAGATACATCATCATTATTATCTGATGTCTGTTGAGAATACCACCAGACTTTTAGATGAGTGAACAGACATAGGACCAGGTTTTTGTTCATGTTTTGAACAGACCTATTCTCAGTGCATTTCTTTTCACTGAGTTGTCGTGACAGCTGCCTATTGTGCTGAAAGTTAATTATTTGGGATTGTAATAGCTTTGGTTTAGACATGGGAGCTGAGCATTTCCCCAGCTGATAAAGCTGATAATACTCAGTCTGTGCCCACAGTCGCTGAGACAGATAAAGATTTTCCCTCGCATGCAGGGGCACTTGACATTTCATGGGATTCTTTCAGTGCTTTTCCATCAGAGCATTGTAATAGCATAAACTTCAACTCCAGATTAAATTTGTTTGATAGAAATGTAATTGCATTCTCCTGTGTGCATGCAGTCTGTGTATATTTCCCACCTTTAATTCAAATGCCTTGTCACAGCTGAAGTACTTGCTCCTGAACAGGTCAGAGTCAACAACATTATTTTCAAGTGTGGACTCTTGAGGCAACAGTAATCAACATCGCAGTTCATCACTACTATAACTACTATCCTTCAAAATAAATCTTCTCATATGCCAGCTACAATGCTGATTCAAGAACCCTTAATCAACAAGAAATCAGACACGTAAATACATATTTTTCTCCAGATATTAGATACGCTTTGCAGGGTCCTTGGCTGCCAGCTTTGGGTTGTTTCCTCACACTGACAGAGGCAAAATAGTCTGGTGGAATAATGATGACAAGTCTGCGCTGTGTCTGCCCTTCCTTATGAACACGCTTTTATAGACACGCAAACATTCAAGCTGCCTTGTAATTAATATGAAAATATCCTTCTGTGGGGTTGTTTCCTGCGCCCTTTTGATTAGCTGTGGATTAACAGGACCTTTATGTTTTCCTCACTGCACTCGTGTTTTTCAGCACAGGTTAGCTCCCCTATTACTAAACAAATGAATCAGTGCCTGGAAATGTGTCATGCATATTACCTTTCAGCAGGAGGCACATTGTGCTGGTCAACCATAAAGGAGCAGTGCCACAGTGCTTGTTTTTCTCTTTAAGGCTCTCTGTGATTTAGTGGGAGGCCTGTTTGTGCTTAGCAATGCAAATTCTTCTTCTTACAGCAGCATATATCACACACCAATTAATATATATCAATAGAGGTGGCACTTGGTGATTGGTCATTGTGTTAGTCACCCGTGAGCAAAGAGCTGAACACCCTTTTGGTTTGCTGCAGCACCATCTTGTAAAATGCAAATCAGGAATGCATACGACATATGGCCAGCATTGGCCAATCATGGCTTTGTATTTGAATATTAGCATTTTTGTGAAAATGACAGGCTGAAAAGATTTCCCTGTAATGATGTCATTTACACCTACGCAGCTGTTTTGTGGAGGTCAGACTGCACAATTTTTATGTCTGTTTCGATGGTCATGTACTAGAGTAGGCAATCATAGAGCAATAAATCCATTCAGGACTTAGCCAACAAGCATGACAGACATCATGGTAATACCTGATTTTAAAATACTTTGGGATTTTCATTGGTTTGTAACCTTTTTGATTTTGACTTTTTGTCTTCAGTTCAGCTCAGTCTACACATTTTTAATGTTGGTTTAATTAAGAGTTTGTTTGGTGAAAATGCAAAGTTTTCGTTTAATTTTTATTCTATTTAGTTTTAGTTTTTTGTAATATAGGGTAGGTGTCCTTGTAAGAGGTAAGACCCAAAATGGTTATTATGTTGGCTATCAAGTGTACACCATTTTATATAAGAATGTAAGGTTTTAAATACTACTTACATTTACCTTTATTTATTCAGATTTCATGTTTTGATGTAATTCAAGTCCTATTCTTTGTAATGAAGTCTTGACCAAGTAAGTCGGGCCATTTCACTCTAACTCATGGTTTGGGTAGTGAGGGCTGGAACTTAGTGGCCAACCATATTTTATTTTAAGAAGTTTTTTTGGTACATTTTGTGTTGGTTTTAACCTTGTATCCGACCAATCATCATGACCAAAGGAAGAGGGTTTCCACTAAAACACCTGAGAACAGAGTGTAGGCAAACTGTTTCCAGTATTACACGGAGTTTGTCTATTAAAATGCTATTGCCAAAGCTTGAAAACTTTTTCTGCTGTCACTTAGTTCCACCTTGCACCATTAATGTCATCATTCTTCATTCACTTTACTCTTTAAAAACATTTATGTAGCGTAATAGTCAACATGTTTCCCAAAATCGTCATGCAGCCTTATTAGAAATATTAGCTAACTTTACATTTTGGCGCATGACCTCATTTAAGATACAAGAGCACGTTTGAGATGTAGGTCAGGAAGAGCAATTAAAGTGCTTTTAACTTGCTGTCCACACATAAATTCTGTTTGCAAACTTTTTAAAACCTCTTCTGTCTTTTCATTCTGTTACCTTCCCCATGGGTGTCACCAGCATTAGCCGTGTGTTTTTGTTTATGCGTGTTGTAAACACTGCTTTATTGTTATTGTGTATTGTGTTGTTCTGGTCTTTGGCTCTGTTCACCGTCCTTAGAGACTGTGGCATCTCCCTGATGTATAAGATAAAAGACAGAACAAAAATGCCCCTCATTTGGTCCCAGTTGGTTAAGTGTGTTCTGATCACTGCCAAGGTCTGGATGAACATGAGCCACAAACACTCACACACACACAAGCTCACGCACAGAGGGCCGTGCCTCCTAACCACACTCGCTCACACTAACAAGGATTTTCCTCCATTAGCTGTGTTGCACCCTAACCCCCAGAGGACAGGCGTGGTGGTGTTACTGGGGACATTTCTAATAATAAACAACAATGTCTACTTCATTTGAATTGATCCTGAAGTCCAATGCTTTTGATGCTCAGTTATCAGTTACTCAGTTACTAGTTAATTAGGGCACATATCATACCTCAATATTTTCTGGCTGGATGATGAAAGCAATATCTCTTTTTTATGTATTAAAAAAACTGCAGATGTGCATCACTGTACCTGAAGTATAAACATTAAAATCATATCAGTAAACTCAAGCAATGTTGATCCCCATTTGATGTATTATGGCAACAATATAAGTCTTAGACACTTCTTTTTTTTTGCATTTTTTTTTAACAAAAATTGTGGACAAACTCCCACTGACTAAGTTGAACAAAACATTGTCAACAAGTTCGAGGTTAGGAGTGGGAATCACCAGTGGCCCCAGAATATGGCATTATTATGATACTTGAGTCTCCATTTGATTTTATTGAGTTTCTAAGTATTTTATGATGTGCTGTATCTTTTGATACTTAACACTGGAAAAATTGGGATGCACAACTTTTTCTTGATGGCATGTACTATCTTATATTTTGTTTGATATATACTGTATCTTAAATAATGTTAGATGTCTTTTTTGTACATCTTTCAAAAATCAAGATCTTCCCCAGCCCTGTAGGCTCAGACAAACAGATAATGAATCTTGTCTATCATTATTAATTAGTGTACATATATATATATATATATATATATATATATATATATATATATATATATATATATATATATATATATATATATATATATATATATATATATATATATATATATATATATATATATATATATATATGTATATATATATATATATATATATATATATATATATATATATATATATATATATATATATATATGAAGTAATAGAAACCTTACAGAAAGGTGAAAGGTCTAATGGTAAACATATTGAGCTTAAGCTTGTCATTTCATTTTGAGTGACCCCATGTATTGATCCAGTCTGAGGGTATTGATCACCTGTCACAACATGATTCAAGGCAGTGTTACCTTTAAAATTCTCTTTATCTCTCCATTAACAGAACTTGCTTCTGTGATCTTTTCCCCATCGTGAATCTGCACAGATTCATGCATCTCAAAGCTCTCCACCTTGACTTTAGTCTTTGTGAGTCTTCAATAGCACCATGTTAATTTATACCGGGTGTTCTGCATAATACACCTTTAATCTTCCCTCTTCAAGGTGAGAGTTCACTCTTCTGTAGAGTTTATTGTTAATATGTTATGATCTCAGCTGTATGTTGCATTATTCTCTCATTTTTCAGAAATATGTGCAGAGAGAGAGGGTTTCTGTGATTATTGTTCATATGAAACAAGCTCATTATAATACACAGTGTAGTAACCAGGCTTCTGCATTTTCCTTTCAATATTGAATTGGACTCTGTCATTGTTATTCTGTTTCCTCTCTCATCTTCCACACATTTACATTTTTCTGTCTTTGAGGCCACTTCCTTCTTCTCCTTCTTTTTCCTCTTCTTCTTTTGCTCCTCTCTCTTTGTATCTGTCAGCCTCTTTCAGTACAGTGTGTGAAGTTTAACACGACTTTTTGTTGTCACCGAGTCATCCATCACAAAAAAGCTAAATGATGAAATGAGAGTGCGTGCCACTGTCTTGTCTGTAATGAATTATGCGGGGGGGGGGGGGGGGGGGAGTCAGGGGGCCTCTGTTGTGGTTACAGTCCACAGCACAAACACGGACCTCAGGTAGTGCTCTCATCAGTCCTGCTGTTTCCCACCATATGGAGTCAATGAACTGGGACACCCTCCTACACACACTCAAACATACACACACACTCACACTGCGTACGCGTGCCTGAAGACAGAATTTTATCATAATACAGTAGATTGATGGTGATATGTATTTGTTTTTAATATCTGCAAATAGACCCTTCAAAATAAAGTCAGCCATTTGCCTTTTATACCTCTAAAATCTGAGATGGATAATATGGGTGGGCATTATATTGGCACTTTCAGATTCACCTGTTTTCTAAAAAGCAGGTATCAGACATCACTTCAGCTAATGCTGATGTTGATTTATTGAAAGGAAGATGTTAGGCTTAAAATATAAAAAGATTTTCTGAAGTACCAACTACTTACAATTGCTTGATTATTGACCACATACCAATCTAAAAAGTTTTGTCAAGATTAGGAATAATCATTTTATTTTAGTATTTTTGAAAAGGGTCATTAGCTGTTTTCATATACAGGTTGACATTGTGCAGCTGGCTGTCAATCAAAACTGACGAATGCATTTTGTTTATATTGTAGAAGTGATTTTGTTTTGATTATTTCTATAACCTGGATTTGTCAAATTCCATGACTGTCATCAGGCAGAACCATCTTGCAAATTTAAAACCCTTGTTCCCAGTCAGAAAATGACTGTGCCAGTCAGTGTCCTATGAAGAGAAAGAGGCGGTGGTGCTGTGAGTGTACCTCACCTTTGAAAGAAAGGTGCCTGCAACCCTGTGATTGGCCCGATGTGACTGATATTCATGTTTTATCGACTGGCAGGACATTTTTTTCAACTACCTTCAAACTGTTGTTTCTCTTCCTATATACAGTCCAGTCCATCCAAGTCAAAATGTATTTATAAAGCACATTTAAAAACAACTTATGTAAACCAAAGTACAGTACAGCCAAAAGAGACAAACAAAACAGGAAAACAGCAATGTGAACCACCATAAGGCATAAAACAAATAAAACTAAAAGAGCCAAATAGGATGAGAAAACACAAAAGCTAAGGGCAAATAACATAAAAACGAAAGCCATAAAACCAACATGATAATAAAACAATTAAAACCAATCTAAGAGTCTATCTAAAATATGTCAAAATACAAGAAAACAGAACGCTCAGGCTAATTTAATTGGAGGTCAGTCCGATGTTGCCCAGATGAATGTGAAATATATCCCACTGGTATGTGAAACAGTCCATATGTCATCTTATTTGATCTGCACTGAAAAGCTGTTAAATGTACATGCTGCATTGCAGTTTACCAAATATATATATATATAGAGAGAGAGAAATATGTAGGTATAGATATATAAAAGAAGAGATATATGTATATATGAAATATAGAAATTAAATGGAAATGAACTTGAGGTCTTTTGTTTCTTTTCTAGTCTCTAGACTACCCAAAGCAGCTTTACACCCCAGGTCAAGTCTACCAGTTCACACCCATTCACTCAGTGATGTTTGGGAGTATCAACTAACATGTTCACACCCTTTCATGCCCATTTACACGCCACTGACTGGTTAAGTGTCTTGCCCAAGGACACATGGCACTATCAGATGACGCCACCAATGTTCAAATGTACACTGACACTTTGGAAAATTGGAAAATGATAATTTTTTTTAATGCTTATATGGTGTGAAGACAAACATGGTGAAAGAATAAATTCTAGTTAAAGCTTTATATATAAATATTTTTATTCTATTATTTTTTTATTGTTGTAATTATTATTATCATTTTTTATCATTAATAGTATATTAATATTATTATAATTGTCTTGTGCATAATGCCCTATGATTTTAACAATTTTCTGCCCTGGCAGTTTCATTGAGAAAAATCACCCCCACTGGTTACCACAGTCCCCATTCCTAACCTTAAAACCTGTCCCCATCTGATGGTCACAGAGTGAAACTGCTGCTGAGGTAACTTGTCAAAAAAAAAAAAAGATAAAATGATATAAAAATAAAAAGATACATCAAATGAACTCTTCAAACTCCTTGAGTGTCCAGCACTTAAAGAAGGATTGCTAATAAAAACAAAAGTCTTCTTCTTCTGTCTAACTGGCTGAGAGGATTCTCAGTCAAATTGAATTACAAGTTCCCGCCTCCGTACAATTGAGATATCTGTTACAGAGCATGTGCCGTATAATGAATGCCTAATTTATGTAATTAGACCATTAAGCATAATCCGAGCATATGTTGTAAATGCCCTGAGGTCTTCATGCAGGTACTCCCTCTGATGTCACCAGACACAGCTAATGGAGGGGACTGTCCCGACTGTCATCATGCTCTTTAAAAGAATGAATGATAAATGCTGATTTTCTCTGTTTAGATTTTGACATCTTCAGTAGATGAGTTACAATGTATGATTTAGGACAAGTCTATATTCTGGTTTAAAAAGAATATCATATGTGGGCTCATTCAAAAGAGGGGGGGGCAAGTTAAGTTGGCCTTTAAGTAGTGCGGTGTATCCCGTCAGATCGTCTAAATTTTCCATCGAGGGGTCTGCTGAGAGCTCTCTCCTGCTAATTAATTGTCACTCTGCTGAATATTCATACCTTCTCATCAGCACGTCCTTAATTGCACCGTAAAGCTTCTCTGGGGGCTCAAACCACCGCGGACTTCATTAGCAGAGCAGCTCCATTGGCTGGGTTAGTCTGCACACTGCTGAGCTACTTATACCAAAATACAGTATGCACCTGCTTAAACCAAAATACAGTATATTCCTGTTTATACCAAAATACAGTATATTCCTGCTTATATAAAAATTCATTATACGCCTGCCTATTTCAAAATACAGTATATTCCTGCTTATATGAAAATTCAGTACACACCTGTTTTTAGAAAAATACAGTATATTCCTGTTTATATAAAAATACAGTATATTCCTGCTTATATCAAAATACAGTATACACCTGCCTATTTCAAATACAGTATATTCCTGCTTATATCAAATTACAGTACAAACCTGTTTTTATGAAAATACGGTATATTCTTATTTATATTAAAAATACAGTACATTCCTGCTTGTACCAAAATGCAGCATACACCTGCTTATAGCAAAACACAATATACGCCTGCTTATACCAAAATGCAGTGAACACCTAACTTTACCAAAATACAGTATTCACCTGCTTATACCAAAATACAGCTTACACCTGTTTTTACCAAAATACAGTATACACCTGCTTTTACCAAAATACAGTATATTCCTGCATATACCAAATTACAGTATACACCTGCTTATACCAAAATACAGCATACACCTGCTTATATCAAAATACAGTAAACACCTGATTTTACCAAAATACAGCATACACCTGCTTATACCAAAATACAGCATACACCTGCTGACAACATTATACAGTTTACACCTGCTTGTATCAAAATATAGTACACACATGCATATAACAAAATACAGTATGCACCTGCTCACAACAAGATAAAGTATACACCTGGTTAAACCAAAATAAGTATACACCCGCTTTTACCAAAATACAATATACATCTGCCTATTTCAAAATACAGTATACACCTGCTGACACCAAAATAAAGTGTACCCCCGCTTATACCACAATAGAGTATACTCCTGCATATACAAAATACAGTATACACCTGCTTATATCAAAACACAGTACACACTGGCCTATATCAAAATACAATATACATCCGCTGACAACAAAATACAGTATTCACCTGCTTATACCAAAATACAGTATATATCTGCTTATGCCAAAATACAGTATACACCTGCTCACAACAAAATACAGTATACATCTGCTTACACCAAAATACAGTATATACCTGCTTACAACAGAATACAGTATTCATCTGCTTATACCACAATAGAGTATACACCTGGTTACAACAAAACACAGTATACACCTGCTTATACCAAAATACTGTATACATCTGCTGACAACAAAATACAGTATACACCTGCTTATACCAAAACACAGTATACACCTCCTCACAACAAGATACAGTATACACCTGCTAATACCAAAATACAGTATACGCCTCCTCACAACGAAATACAGTATACATCTGCTTATACCAAAATACAGTATACACCTGCTGACAACAAAATACAGTATACACCTGCTTATACCAAAATACTGTATACATCTGCTGACAACAAAATACAGTATACACCTGCTTATACCAAAACACAGTATACACCTCCTCACAACAAGATAAAGTATACACCTGCTTATACCAAAATACAGTATACACCTCCTCACAACGAAATACAGTATACATCTGCTTATACCAAAATACAGTATACACCTGCTGACAACAAAATACTGTATACACCTGCTTATACCAAAATACTGTATACATCTGCTGACAACAAAATACAGTATACACCTGCTTATACCAAAACACAGTATACACCTCCTCACAACAAGATACAGTATACACCTGCTAATACCAAAATACAGTATACACCTCCTCACAACGAAATACAGTATACATCTGCTTATACCAAAATACAGTATACACCTGCTGACAACAAAATACAGTATACACCTGCTCACAACAAAATACAGTATTCACCTGCTTATACCAAAATACAGTATATATCTGCTTATGCCAAAATACAGTATACACCTGCTCACAACAAAATACAGTATACATCTGCTTACACCAAAATACAGTATATACCTGCTTACAACAAAATACAGTATTCATCTGCTTATACGAAAATACAGTATACACCTGCTTACAACAAAACACAGTATACACCTGCTTATACCAAAATACTGTATACATCTGCTGACAACAAAATACAGTATACACCTGCTTATACCAAAACACAGTATACACCTCCTCACAACAAGATAAAGTATACACCTGCTTATACCAAAATACAGTATACACCTCCTCACAACGAAATACAGTATACATCTGCTTATACCAAAATACAGTATACACCTGCTGACAACAAAATACAGTGTACATCTGCTTATACCAAAACACAGTATACACCTACTCACAACAAAATACAGTATACACCTGCTCACAACAAAATACATAGTACACCTGCTTATTCCAACATACAGTATACACGTGCTTATACCAAAATACAGTGTACACCTGCTTATTTCAACATACAGTATACACCTGCTCATACCAAAATACATAATACCCCTACTTATACCAAAATACAGCATACACCTGCTCATACCAAAATACAAAACACACCTACTTATACCAAAATACAATATACACCTGCTTAGGCTGTACCAAAATACAGTATACACCTCCTTTTACCAAAAGAGAGTATACACCTGCTTACAACAAAGTACAGTATACACTTGCTTATTTCATAATACAATATACACCTGCGTATATCAAAATACACTATACACCTGCTCACAACAAAATACAGTATACACTTGTCACACCAAAATACATACCTGCTTACAGCATGCTTTACATGTGCACAGGAGATATAGATTAGAAATATATTTGTATGCGGTGGGAAAAACTGAAATAACTGGAATAGAAAAAGGTGGAAATGAATACCCATAATTCACCTGATAATCATACTTGATTTAAAATTGGGTAAATGATGCATTTTTATTTAATCACATATCCAATTACATATGTTTAGATAGCTCTATTTATTTCTTCACAATAATAAGACCCTTCAAAATAAAATTATTTCTGCTCTTTTGAACCTTGACTCTTCAAAATAAATTATTTCTATTTTAATATTATATTAAACTTCAAAATTAAAGTCAGCTCAAAAATCATTTTAATTTCAATGACTTTCTTATTTGACCCATCAAAATAAAAGTCCCATGCAAAAAAAGTTAATGTATGGGTTGATTGAAACTATATTTAGTGTGTAATTTGACCCTTTAAAATAAAAATATATATCCGTAATTAAGTAATTTGACCCTGCGAAGTGTTTCAAAGTCATATAGTTCGTCCCTTCAAAATAAAAGTCATTTTAAAGGTATAAGATAGATAGAACATAGTCATTTAAAAACAATGTCATTTGACATTCAGAGTATAATTATTCCGTTGATAATGTTACATGACCCCTCAAATAAAAGTCACTCAAAATTGAGGGGTCAATTTAAATAATTTTGATGATATATTTTAACCCTTGAAAATAGAATAATCTGGTTATATAACATGACCCTTCAAAATAAAAGTACCATATAAAATGAAAAGTAGACATTAAATTCCACGATACATTATAACAATGTTCAAAATAGAAAATGAAACTACAAAATAAAAATAATTATATGGATAGGTAGATTATAGTTGTTTCTGTAATGTTATCTTTTCAAAATAAAAATGTTATGATAATGTATTGTATTTCAGAATAAAAGTTATTTATAGGTAGATAGGTAGACAGATGGATAGGTAGACAAATTTAAAAAATCAGAATCTTTCATGAGTGCATGATTTATGACTGTTTTTGAAGAAAATGTGTTTGCTCAAGTCTTTTATTCAAGGAGTGGATTGGATCACTGTCACCTGTAAATTTATGAATATATTTATGTTGTGAGATATTTTAAGGCGTGTAAAAATGATCTAAGTTTCAAATCACTGTAGAAACAAAACCTGTTTAATTTTGGCGTCAGAAAGAGAGGCCTATGGCATTAGCTGTCATAAAATCTTGTTCGTAGGCATTTTTTTTTAAATTATTTTCAGTATTGGTCTTCATGTCCAGTCTTTCCTTGAGGCTTTGACTTTCTGTTTTCGTGATAATAAACATCACAGTCCGAATCGCTCCCTGAAAAGCAGATTTTTTGGTCTCCTCCGCAGGTCTGGGTGGCAGCAGATCTCAACTTGCTTCACTGTGACAATATTGTTTGGCTATCATTCGCTGCTTTAGGCTGAATGGCATCGATCCTCTTTTAACAACATTTGTTTCCTATTGTGCGCTGGGGGCGCAGCAGAGGAGGGCAGACGTGTGAAAGTGGCTGTTTGATTCTCTTTTTCATCCCCATGACCTCAGCTTTTGTGTCTCGTCACCCTGGGAATGTCACGCCTCACTACTCTACTTTAAGATGTTTTAGAAAGTGCCCTTTGTTTTCGCTCCTCTTTTTTTTACTCTTAAAGCTCACACAAAATTGTTCTTGGTCCCCCCTTCGTGTTCTAAAGGATACTTCAGGCTGAGGCACGGTTCACAAGTGCAATGCAATTTGGCTTATCCCAACCTTTGTCCGCGCTTCTACAAATGACCAAACATAGTGCAGACTTGATCTACTGCTGCTTGAACTCCGCAGTTTGAGAGCAGCAGCAAAAAAACCTTCCTATTCAGATTCAGAGTCATGGTGGTATTTTCACTGTGTGCATTGGACGGGGACAAAAGGGCCTACCAATATCCCATAACCCTGCAGCTCAAAAAGCCACACCGTGTGTGTGAGAGGAAAGAGAAAAGTCTGCGCTGCTGTGAGGCTGGTTAAAGCAAGTGTTGGAGGTTAACTTGCAACATGTAAACTGATTTGAAAAAGGGCACAAGTGAATTAAAAACAATTTATTTCAAAACGAAAATGGTCAGGTATAAATAAGTAATGATAAGAGGGAGATTTTTTAGTGGTGCTCTTTGAAAAAAAGAACAAAAATTTCAATAGACGTCGGGATGTCTAGAATTTGGTTGAAAAAGTAAAGTCGACTTTTTATTTTTGCTTCATTGTAGACTTTTCCACTTATTCCCTCGAAGTCTGAATAAAAAATATTACCTTCTTTTTTTCTCTTGTAGTTGCGTAAAACTGTACTGTTTCAAATCGTGCGTAAAATGGCACAAAATTTGCGACCGTGCGTAAAATGGCACGCCTCACCTTTTAAATTTATAGCTAATTAAAGCTGCAACAGAGACACGTAAAAGCCGTTTCAACAATAGTGCTGTCAAAATAATTAATATCTTTCTCATAATTAAATAGTGCAGTCAAATAACAAATTAATTTCGATTATTTAACAAGTTAAAAATGTAAAAACCGTGCGTAAATTTGCACGCCTCTGCTGTCATTCTAACAACCAATGTAAGAGAATTCTGGAGCATCTTAAGGTTAAATAGTTATAGATATGAATTGATATTAAAACTAGAAGTGCTGTCAAAATAAGAAATCAGATTTGATTAACAGGAGAAATACCATTAAACAAATGTAGTCTAATTAATCGCCCTCTGACGTCACACAACACAACCACAACTGCTTTGTAAATTAAGGAAATCACGTGACAAAATGACCCACGCTTCACTTATTATTTTTTTTATCCCCGAAGTCAATGTCAAATCTATACATTTTGCAACTTAAAGGAAGTTAATTGATTAAATTTAAATTGTTAGTTAAATACTGATTAGGTGAAAAATGAGTAATAGGCTATTTAAATTATTCAGTTAATATGATCACAAGAGAAAATTTCAAGCACCTTTAATGCAATCCACGGATATAGTTGATATGTAATTGCAAAGTATTTGATTTTTTTGTATTTGATGAACAGCTCAACGTCATTCACAAATACCGAAGTTTAATCGTGGATGAATTGGCGCGCATTTGCATCGCTTTTTTTTTAAATAGCTTTTTACGCACATTTCACAATCATAATTCAAATACCAAGCTCTTTCAGTCACAACTCAGGATGATTCTCATTTCTTTGTATATAAAGCGAGAGCTAAACATAACTTTTAAATGACTGAATGGGTGAATAAATCGGTGAATAGGGCAGATGTCAGAAGATGTTTGGCACTTGGCAGTGTGTTGTCATTATCCGCGGTGTGTGAGATGGGTCGACTGGGCCACTTCCTTTTGGACTCAACCTTTAGAGCTAAACATTAATGTGAGATGACAGGTGGTAAAAGGCACTCTGCTGGGACAAAAAGTGAAAGTGCTGCATGTCAAAGATGCCAAGTACTGAAAATTAGAAGAAGAAAAAACAATTATTTTACGGTGGTCAGAAACCAAAATCTCAGTTTATTTTTAAATTATGAGACACATTTAGTACTTTGGTTTGAAGCCCGCTCCTGTTCCTGGGTTGGAAAAAAATAGCTCGGTGTCCCCCTGCAATGCGATTCTTTTCGTAATCCGTCAGACTGGTGATGGGGTGCATTGTGGATTTATGGGGGGAAATTAGCATAAATTATGAGCAAATCTGCTGTGTGCGTGTGTGTGGTCCCCGGCATTGCGAACCCTCCAAGCGGAAAGGTGGCCCTGGCCAAAAGCTTGAATAGCGTTTGCTCAAAGTAGGCTTCCCATTTGGTTTTCACATTCATATAATTGACTTATGGATATTTTATACAGTTTTCAGCACACCATCCTCAAGGGTTTATTTGCATTTGTGAAGTACTCTGGAATCTTCTTTACATAAACACAATGGACCTGCTCGCCTCATGAAGTTTCAGTTTGAATAAGGTTGTTTGCATTGTGTTGATGTTTTCATATCGGTGCTTCCTCTGCTCAGTCAACTGAGAAAAAATCATAAATATGCTCAGCAATATATTATCATGTGGAAGATAATTTTACATGACATTAAGCAGGCAAAATGAGACTGGAAACAGATTTACATGCGTTTAATTCTTATATTTAGAGTCCATTTCATCTGTTTTAATTGAGAAAAACGATTTTAAACATGCGCAAATGTTTGGAAAACCAACACATTGGGTACATCAGGTTAACATGTTTTCTCAGCAAATATACAATAAGGCTTTTCCCAAAGATTTCATGAAATTACATATAAAATGTACAACCATCAGCATTCCATATCTACTCGTGAGTCGTTAAATAAAACCTCCGCTGAAGAATCTTTTTGCGCATACCTTCACACACCGAGTGCCATCGCAGTTCGATTCCGGTTGCCGAGCCTTTTCACCCCTTTTTCTGTCTTCAAATGGAAATGATTTCCATTGGCCCAAGGTGTCCATGTAAATAGGTGTAAATGAAACCAGATTATGCCTTCCTCCCGGCCCCCCCTCCTCCCATGGCAATTGTCATGTGATAGCAAAGAGGTGGCACATTAATGGAGCGCCTCTACAGGGGTCTTTTCTACTCATGTCACTACATAAAACTATCAGATGGTTAGAGGAAGGCCATGGAGGCAGCCACTTAGCTCGGACGCCCAATGAAGTCCATTCAGCTCTGCTATAGCGGGACAAGCTGACTTACTTTTGCGAGAAGAGACTTACAGCAGCCGTCAGTCCATAAATGCGCACCAACCGGCGCACGACCTGGCTCTTTTTACGCACGACGCAACTCAAGCTTCGCTTGCTCTTAAACTTTCCTCAGCGACTGTTTTCATGAAACGAGACAAGCCTTCACTAAGGAGCTAAAGAAGGACTACTTTATATTGATTTTTTTGTCCAGAGAAATTATCAAGGATGCCTCGTCCAGGGAGAAACACATACAGCGATCAGAAGCCTCCTTACTCCTACATCTCCCTCACTGCCATGGCGATCCAGAGCTGCCCGGAGAAGATGCTCCCCCTGAGTGAAATTTACAAGTTCATCATGGATAGATTCCCCTACTACAGAGAAAACACTCAGCGGTGGCAGAACTCCCTGCGCCATAATCTCTCCTTCAACGACTGTTTCATTAAAATCCCGCGGCGTCCGGATCAGCCAGGTAAGGGCAGCTTCTGGGCACTGCACCCCAGCTGCGGGGACATGTTTGAGAATGGAAGTTTCCTGAGACGCCGAAAGAGGTTCAAAGTCTTAACTTCATCCGATCACTTGGCTCCCAGTAAGCAATCCGATGCTGCGCATTACCTCCAGCAGCAAGCCAAGCTGAGGCTGAGCGCACTGGCGGCCACCGGCACTCACCTGCCCCAGATGTCAACCTACAACCTGGGAGTGACTCAAACGTCAACTTTTAAGCACCCCTTCGCCATCGAGAACATCATCGCCAGAGAGTACAAAGTCCCAGGCAGCCTGGCCTTCTCCACCATGCAGTCCATGTCCGCAGGTTACCCCCTCCACAACCAGCTGACCACAGCCTGGCCGCACATGTACAACACCAGCGTGATTGACACCGCCGCTCCGATC
This sequence comes from Cetoscarus ocellatus, assembly GCA_037902135.1. NCBI lineage: Eukaryota > Metazoa > Chordata > Actinopteri > Labriformes > Labridae > Cetoscarus > Cetoscarus ocellatus. Next base: position 205,299 of record JBAMNC010000254.1, on the reverse strand, counting down.
TCCATGGCGAGCAGCGACTACAGCGCGTACGGCATGCCCATCAAGTCGCTGTGCCACGGGGGGCAGTCCTTACCCGCCATCCCGGTACCCATCAAGCCCACCCCGACCTCCATGGCGGGCTTCTCAGCGTTACCCCCGCACATCCCCGCCTTTCTATCAAACTCTCCTCAGTCTCTGAGCCCGACCTCCCCACAGACAGCGACGAGCCAAAGCAGCCCCGCGACCCCGAGCGAGACTCTCACAAACCCGTCCACACTGCAGTCTGTGGCGGTGCACTGACAACATAAACTGTCCCGATATTTATGAAAGAAAAGGACTTGCTCAGCTGGCTGGCTCCCAGGCCCCTTTATGATCCAAAGTGTATATTTTCTGTCGTCGGAAACTATCAAGGCGAGTTGCAGCTGCATATCCATTTATTTGTGTATGTGTTGAATGTGTCGCTTTAAAAAAAAAGAATAAATCGTGTCATAGAAGTCCAGCACAGAATCGCACAGCGAAGTATTGCTCTTGAAAAAATAAATTATTTGATAGTTCTATTTTTCAGTTTATTGTGACATGTGAGTGTTTGGAGGGAGTTTGTTTTGACACCATCAACTCTGTTCCTGTGGCTGATTTTTAGTTTGTTTTCCAGTTTGATCAAAAAGCAAATCTTTTGCACCGTTTCTGTGTGACCACTGTAATGTCAATGAAATAACCAGGCTCTGTGTTTCTATTGGAGGAGGATAAACCAAATAGGAATAGATTTGTTCTTACCAACCTTGTAAAAAAAAATAAGAGAGCAAAATGAAATCTTTTCTAGATGGAAAAAAATATTGTGAGACATCCTCAAAAATGCAAGATGTGAATATTTGCAAATACTGAAATGTTGTAAAATGCACTTTTTAGTTTTATGTTTTAGATATCTATTTTCCAGATAATGTTCTGTGAAGCATTTTATTTAAAAGGCTGTGGTGACCATGTGTATCAGATGATGTACATTTGTACTCTTTTTTAGGTAAAAGCATGCATTCTAAAAATAATTTGTGTTTGTATTGTTGTTATTATTGTTGTTTTGGTTTTGTTTGTTTTCTTTTATTTTGCAAGCATGCGTGCTTTTGAAAAATGTGCAAACAGTCTTTAATGAATTGGATAAAAAATGGTCATCGAATTATTTTCTGATTAAAAGTGAAGTAAACAATCAAAAATGTTTGTGAGGAGTCAATGACAGAAGATGACACCTGTTCGTGCGTAAATTTATTTTTGTTATTGATACAAATCTGATAATATATTATAATGTTATTATTAGTAGTAACATAATAATACTAATTTAAATAATAATAATAATAATAATAATAATGATAACAATACTATGGAGACCTGTTTGAGTTAAATATAGTCCTTGGTTCGGAGCTTCATTGCGCACAGAGATGGATGAATCACTCACTGCATTAGGATGCATGAAGCTGCGGTGCCATGGTCACAGCGCAGACAACTGAGTTCATTCATCAAGCTGCCGGCTAAACACAATTAAACCCCAAAAATAAACAATTAAAGAAACTGCACACACATTTATATTTTTGCATTTTTAGAGTGATCAGATCACTGTTGCGCTTTTACTTTTACGCACAGACTATACGCTGTTTTCATAAACGCGAAGAAACAAAGCGCAACAGGTTATTAAATGCAAAGAGGAAAAAAGGCATGACCATTTTATTTACTTACTACGATTTTTTTTATAATACGTTACATAACAGAAAATAATCCAGTCTTGCTTTTCCTCCGCAGTAAAAAGCAGCAGCCCATCTCGGGGTATTAAACAAATACATTAGAATTCCGTCACTTTATGCAATCGAGTAGATCAAATAAAGGCTCTCGGGCCACTCCATTCTCCCTCATTCACTTGAATTGAAAGTGCAAAGAATAGCAAAGTTAGACTGGGCCACCAATGTAGATTTAGCCTTTTTTCAGCGAGACAAAAAGACTGATTTTTTCACAAACACATTGCTGACTGGGGAACTAGGAAACGAGCTGCAAGACCCTTTTGGAATTTAAATCCACCCCTCCCCCCTCCGCGGACTGTTTGGACAACAGTGTTAGTTTTTTTTTCCTCCCACTTTGTGGCATTTGTGAGTGTAGCATTAATTCTGACTCTGGGTGATTAGATGTATTCAGACTGCAAGGCCACATTATAAGATTTATTCTGAAACGAATTGAATTTGATCTGTCTGGTCTTTACAGTTACATTAAAAGCACACAAGATTTTTATTTTAACAGACCACAAAAACAGCTGAATCCAACTGTTTCCATTTATTGAAATATAACATCAAATATAATAAAAATGAACTTGAATGAAATTAAACAATTTTTCGGTTAGTAGGTACATAAGATAATATATGTTGTTCATCTTGGAAATAAAAGTAATTTCTTGTTCATTTTGCAATGTAAATCTTTAAATATTTCATGCATTATAAGAGTTACACAGAAGTTAATACTTAAGAGCATTCATTTAAGACAATCCTGTAATTTTTTTGTTCTTTGAATTTTTTTTCTGTCAGCTGGCAAAAATCCAGGTAAATAATTGAAATGTTGCCGTAAACATTTTCCACTGTCTTAGTGATTTTTTTTCCTGGCACTCAGGCTGTGTTAGCACTAAAGAGCAAAATGACCTGAATCTGTCTTTTCCTTGTACATGAATATTACATTAATTTAAAAAGAAGTTCATTAAAAAACACAAAAAACAAACAAAAAGAAAAAAACCAAAGGCCATTTTAGAATCTGTGCAGAGCTAAAACAAGAAAGAAGCCCAGTAATTGTAAAATATTCTGTATTCAGCCATGTAAAATAAATTATTTTCATTCTACACAAATACAGTGCACATTAGATTGCTATTTTAAATTATGGTTTCATGCAGCATTTCTCCTTTTTTTCATGCTTTACTCTGACATTTAATGTTTTTATTACTGTCATGATGTCAGTGCTTTACCCATTTTGCCTTCAGGATTTTTTAAAACTCATATCTCAATTTGATTGCATGTATATATATATAATATTTTTACGAAACATTTTCTGCCACTTGTGAAATATGGATCCATGTGGTTTAAAGAAGTCTGATAAACATGGATGAAAAGAGTTGGAGTTGAGCATTAAGCTTTCAGTGTAAATACATTAAGAGTTGGTTCATTACCAGTAACTTAAAAAAACATTTCATTTTTAGTTGTTTTAATTGATATTATTTTATCCTCCCTTATTTTAAGACAAGCTCATTTAACCCCAAGGCAAAAATGTCCCAGGGATCAATTTGAATAATAATAATAATAATAATAATAATGATAATAATAGAAAAAAAAATAAAATATATACATGTATATATATATGTATATTCTGAGGATTCAAACACCACATGTTGCACACACCTCTAAACTGATCCAGTCAGATTGGCCCAGTTCCAGACCCATGCAGTTCAAACAGGAGCCTGATGCAGATCACAGTTAAAAAACGACATGAACAAACAATCAACCAGTCAGACAACAACAAAGAATAGTGTTGAGTAAAGCTTGCTTAAAGCTATGTGACTGCAGCCTAAGATTAAGTACTAATAAATATATCCTATAAACTTTATAAGCATGGCCAAATTAAGCACAAGGCTCGAAAAAAAAACTGTGATCTCAATTTTTGTCATGGCAGGTTTCACACCATGAGTCACACTTGAACGTGTGTTTGTTTGTTTTTTTCCTCCTGAGACAGATTTGGGCCACTTTCACAAAAGGATCCACAAAGTTCAATCAGGAGATAAACAGGCTACAATTCAAAGAGAACAGAGAGTAAACAATCCAACAACAGTAGACAGAAAACAAAGATTTGCGCAATAAATAGAGCATCGTGTTTGCAGTGTGAATGCAGCCTTTGTTCTATTTCCAAAAAAATGTTAAAAGAACAAAACAATGACTTCTTAAAAGCCAAAATAATCTAAAGGCTGTCATAAAATACAGTGGATCGGCTTCTGACTGTTTTTATTTTACTCAGATTTTATTTTATTTTTTTTTTTTTGCATGACAATTTGAGCAACAAAAGTCAAATTAAATTCTGACCTGAACAAAATGTGGGCCTCTTTATTTGGTAACAAAAAAAAAATAAAATTATTATATTGAAAAAAACAAAAAACAAAAATATGAGTAGAGAACTGAGTCTTCTCTGTCAATGCAGCTTTGATTCCATTGGCAGTAATTCAAATAATGTTTAATATCTGTATCTTTTTAATGTAAACCTATTTAACCACGAGGCTTAAGTGTCCTTTTCACAAAATCAATAATGCTTTACTTTCTTTCTTTTCTACTTAGATCTGATCTTTTCATGGCAGTTTGAAATCATAAAACTGTAATTTTAGTGTGATATTTTTCAGTCAACTTTTTGCCACCGACATATGTGGTTCCATAAAGTTTAAAATGGCCTCGATAAATTAAAAATATCAGAGATGAACCTTGAGCTGCAGTGTGAATGCAGCAATGATTCCATTACCTATAAATACAACAGAACCCATACAGTAACTAAGCTTTTTTAAGCAAGCAAATTTATCCCAAAGTATCTCTGGCATCTCATCTTCCCCCCTTGGACTGAGCTCTCATTTTTTCATGGCATTGTGAACGTTATGTCTGATATTTTCTAAACAAATTTTTGCCACTTTGACATTGAATCTGTGAAGTTTAAACGTCTGATAGAGGCCATAACTCAAAAAGATTTGTGCATGGACAAACAAAAAGGAAGAAAAGTGGAAAAAAATAATTGTGAATCTAAGCTTGCAGTGAGTACAGCATTAATTTGTCCATCCATAAATATACTGTCTTTACAAATCTATCCCCTTTGAGTAGGGCTGGGCAATATAGTGATTTATTTTGAATGTTTTGTTGGAGGAGATTTGAAAAAAAATAAATATAGAGGTTTTTTTTTGTCTCCTTGTTTTACTCCATCTCTCATGTCGCCCCCTCCCTTAGACACAGGATAACAATTTATATTGTTCGGAGATAGAAATGCTGAAATTTTCACTGTTTTCTCAATGGTAAGCCCTGCTGTTTTTGGCAATGGCACGTTCTTAAGCTTCTATTTGCTATTTTTTTCAAAATGAGAATAAATAAAAAGATAATTTCACTCTGACATATAGATTAGCACCGTCTCCCAAACTACATGATGTATGTTTGATAACAATGTGACAGCATTTACTTTAATACTTAGATGAAAATTCACTTTAGTTTTGGGACACATTTTCAAAACATCAAAGGAAATCCTGTTTTATGGGTTTTTTTTATGTCATTTGTTTTTTTTTCTTTGAGGGGCAAAAAAATCAATTAAAATCGAAAATCAAATTTTGTGAGGAACAAAAACTGGGATTTTATTTGAAGGCCATATTAGCCAGCCCTGCTTTTGGGGTTGCAGGTCTGGATCCTAGTCCCTGCTGACATTTTGCCAGAAGCGGGTTACACCGTGGATTGGCCACCAGCCAATCACAGGGCAGACATAGAGAGACAGACAACCATTTACACACACACTTACTCCTTTGGGCAATTCAGAGTCACCATTCAACCTAATGAGCACGATCTTTGTCCGTGGGAGGAACCAGAGTTAAAAAAAAAAAAAAAAATGCACAAACTCCACAGAGACCTGAGGCGTTGGATCCATTATCAAGAAATAAAAAACTTTTTGAAGCAAACAAATTTAACCTCCTGGAGTGTCTTGGCATAATGTCCACTTGGCAGGCTTTTCTTGAAATTTCCTTTCCTGGATTTTTTGTTTTTATTTTTGTGTTCTTGTTTTTTTGTGACAGTTTGATCAACACAAATCATATGAAAATCTGACCTCTACCACTTTTTAAATGTGCTTGTATTAGACTGTACAATACTATTTTGTAATATGATGGGACCATCAAAAAATTAAATAAGACAAAAATGAAAAATAAAATACATTTAGCACTTAGGTCCATCTATAAACCACAAAAAACAACATATTTTTACATAAAATTCATCAGCAGGTGATCAAGGGGAGATTAAAATTACATATTACACTAAATGAGAATCTCTTACATAACACCCACAAAGTACATAAACGTTCTGTGCAGCACATTTTTCAACCTCTCTGCAAATACATACACTTCAATCCTCTCACTTGACCCCACAGTAAAACTACAGTCATTCTTCCCTGGAATGATACGAGTGATATAATTCCCTTCTATTTCTGTCTTGCACAGACATCATTTCCTTAAGCATCAGTGTAAACTTAGACGTATAACCCACGTCTGCATCGTCCTTGTTCCCTCCACCAGGCTCCACTCAGACAAAGAAGAAGGTCATCTCAGGCAGGGGATAAAATATAGACCACATGCAAACCCTCAATGTTGTAGTTTAATTAAAATAATTCATTAAAGTGGAGGCCCTGGGTAATTAGCATGTATAATTTATGATTTGCTTAATGCATGCAGGCAGTGGCCTCCGCAATAAACTCAACTTAACCTCAAGCAGGGAAGTGATACGGACAGACTACTGTTATTTACTGTGTGTTTACTGTTTGGATATTTGTCAAGAGGAAGCAAGTGTTTCATAGAATTTAATAAATAAGTGAATAAATAAATAAATGGCTGGTATCCAGCCTCCACTGCATGTAAACAACTTATTTGTTTATGAGTTTATCTTGTGGATTTATGCTCACACAGAAGACGAGCTGTCAGGTTTACAGTGAAGGAGAAATATTGAGACGTTTTCATGTGTATATTTTAGGCACATATGTGATCATAGATATCCTTGTGGTCACTGGTGTTGAAAATAGTTCCTGCTGGCTCTCTTAACAGACAGAATGAGGACACAGCACAAAGGTAGCAGACTGTCAGCGCTGACTTTTTAAGAAGAAGAAGAGGAAGCCAAATAATCAGCGATAGACAAAACCTACATTAATTATACTCTGCAAATGTGCCAATCCCTGACAGGCCTCTGACATTTTCCAGCATGGCCAGTGGCTATATTTGATTATTTCGTGCAAGAACATGTAGTTTTTTTTTCTTTTTTATAAAAACAACAAAGTAAAACAAATATTTTTAGACAGAGCTTTGGGCCATGGCAAGCAGGTTTATTTTAGTGCTAAACAGACAGAATGTAGAGCTCTCCTGAAGGATGGGAGAGGAGCTACTGAATGATAGTAGTAGTAGTGGGTCAAAATAACAGATTTATTTAAACTAAACACAGGAAAAACTTGAATTAAAAATGTATATAGAGTAGGGATGCACAATATTATCAACTTCTTTGGCATTATTAGCTGATAAAAGTTTAGAAGGTTGATTATTGGTATTTGAGGATATAAACATTTCTGTTATTGAAGCCCCATACATTGGCCTGACTATCTGGCAGCAGGTTATTACAGTGCTGTCAGTAGATCTAAGCTTGGTTTGACCTTTATTGCTACTGTTTTCAGCTACAGAGTGGTGCAGGAATGAGTCCAAAAACACGAGTTAGCATTTACTACTTCTCGGTTCCCAAGGCCCAAAGTGTATGGGATCAAAGAATACCTTTTTCAGAAAATACCTGAGATAAGGTTTGTGATGAACACGTATATGAGATTTTAATGTTGTATTTGAAATAATAAAGGATGGTTGCTAACAAACTGCTAAAAAGAACTAGAAAAATGGCCATGGACCCCACTGCAAGCATTTCGGATCAATTTTTAATAAACACTAATTTTTACACTTTTGCCACATTCAGGAGGACCAACTTCTTAAATAAGAGGTCAAAACAAGACGTTACACATTGGAAATATTAAAGGATCTACTACGTCAAGCCGTCATTTTGTTCTTCCATAGTAGCTTGATAAGAGCTTTTTACTCTCACTGATTACGTTTAAGCTTAAAAAGATGGTGAAAACTAGGTTAGTTTGTTGAGATTGTGGCAAATTAAGAAGCTTAAATGACTGAGGAAAACATTTTAGTTACAGACCTTATTATTAGCAGTGATCCAAAATGCAGTGAAAAATCACATAGGCTTTTAGTCAAGAGGACCAGCACGATACTAATTTCCATATTAGTCAACAAAAAAAATCATCCCTACACCATTTTACAAGGTAAACTTTTATTTCAAACGCTAGTTCCTGAAATGATCCTTTTTTTCAGAAATGATGCATTACTACCATTGGTGAACAAAGTACATGACTTCTGTACTTAAGCAAAAGCATAGTTCCTCCTGATTAACCATTGCTCCAACACAGGTAAAAGTTGCTCAGTCAAATTATTACTTCAGTTAGAGTACTGTAGTACTTGTTTTTCAGACTATTTAAACATTATATTCCCATGATGCATGAGTACAGTCAAGACTGTAAACCTACGGGTAAATCCATAAACTATCCCCCTATAGATTAAATATGGCAGCTGTGTTAAACTGATGCATCTGTTCATCACTCTTTGTGTTATAAAACAGGTTTCATTGTGAGGATTATTCTTTCTGAAATTACATTACAAATTTTGAGTATTACAATTGCTGACATTGTTTGCCAAAATGTAATTTGAACCAGCACACACATACATAATACACATATGCATGCAAACAAGGTAAGAAAAACCTCCAACACCTAAATAATATCCAGTTAAACTATTAATTGGTGAGTCTCATAATATTTTATGGTCATTACAGTTTATACAACTTTATAAACATTCAAACTTCAAAATGAACTGACGTGGCAGTCATTTTTACATCCCTATGATAACTTTGTATGTTTAACTCCTCAGTCATAATGTGCTTGTGTGACTCTGAGGATAAATACATTACATGGCTGTGTCCGAGGTCAAATGTCAGGTATAAAAGGCAGCTGCAGCCTGCAGCCGCAGGCAGGGGAATGCAGCAGCAGCAGCATTCAAGGCTGGCTCAGCCAAACACCCATGTGTGCATGAAATTAGAGTGTCAGCATCTGATTCATGCTGCTGGGTGGTGACTGTGAAACAAATTATGTCAGCGGGTGGCAGCGGCACAAATTCCAGCGAGCTGCACCAGACTGGCTGCGTGCTCGATGCAGCAGGCTGTAGATCCTGATTTTTAAACAGTGAAGAAACTTTGTTGTTTAGCGGAGGAAATGTTCAGGCTCAAAGTTCATATCCAGGCTTGTCATTTAAATTTGTGAAAATATTTCAAAAAGTTGTGCCGTTACTGTAATCCCGGGCAGTTCTCGTGGATTCTTTAAGGTCTGTAATGGAAGAACAGGCGTCACAATGATCAGATGGTTCCAGGAAATGGGGTGATAATTGTTATTCGAGATAAGGATGCTGATTGTCACAGACAGGCTGTGTGAGGTGCAAATGAGAGCTACTGTGGCATGTCAGTGGCAAAACAAGAAAATGTATTATATTCAGGAAACACTGGAGTCATCTAAAGTGCCATTTTAAGTCTAAAAAAATACAAACAGAAATCTCTCCTCTGCTGCTTTTGACATCCCTATTTTTTTGCCCATGGTCTTGATTATGAAGTGCCTCATAATTTGTGAGGCTACCTTAAGATAGAGGGGACCACACCTAACAAGCATGTAAATCAATAATTTAAAGTTTGCATCAAATAAATTAATTGACTTTATGAAGCTAACAATTTAAGATGAATGATGATACTAACAGGTATAAAATTATTCTTGATCATTTAAGCCGTTGTATTGACTATAAATATCAGTATGATGTGCTCAGAAATGTGTGCAGTTAAAAGCAAAATGAACACCTAAACTGAGGTTTACTTCCTTTTATCCATCTCCATAATGTAAACATCCAAGGGGGCTTTAGAAGTTTTAGGCCTGAATTTAAAGAATCAACCTGAAAATCTGTTGATTTGTCAGGAATGTATGAGCTACAGAGTTTCTTTTAATTTAGACTTTATCAATTCTATACATGACTGTTTTGAGTCACCCTAAAAGCTATAAAGCTTGTAAATTGGTAAAGACTTTGATTTTTTTTGGTATTGGTGTTTTTATTTTTGGCTGTTTCACAATATTGGCATATTGGATATTGGCAAAATCCACTTCTGTTCATCACTACTAACAACAATAGAGGTCTCCAAAAGCTTTGCTGCACCAAGCCTGCATGTCAGTAGTTAGTATAGTTTGCTCTACAAACAATTGGAAGGTTGTGGGTTCAAGCCCAGCTCCTGCATTCAACATGCCAATGTATCCTTGGGCAAGGCACTTAACCCCAAGTTGCTCTCACTGCTGCATCAGAGGTGTGACCCATCAGCAGTGGTGGACAAAGTACTCAACTCTATCACTTGAGTGAAAGTATAGATACTCCTGGTCAAATATTACTCCAATACAAGTGAAAGTTGTTCAGTCAAACTTTTATTTAAGTTAAAGTACTGGAGTACCTGCTTTTGAAAATACTTAAGTATTAAAAGTACATTTTTGTTTAAATGTGAATGCATTATTGTATTGTTGCCACAATGAATTTACAGAACCCAATGACTGAAACAACCTACTGAATGAATTGACCTGCTTATAGAACCTGTGGAATAAAAAGCTTGTAAGATATGCTACAAAGCCTATAGAAATGCCTATGGAAACACAGTTGACTCAACAAAAGGATAAACATTGCCGTTTTCATTTTATTGAGCCCCCCCCCCCCCCCCCCCCCCCCCAAAAAAAAGAAGAAAATAAAAACAACAAACCAAAAAAAAAAACGCAAAGCAGTGTTCTGACACAGCTCTGACAATATGTGTGGACATCAGCAGCTATCTTGGTTTAAGAATTTCTTGCTGACCAAAGTGCAACCAAATGAAACAAAAAGACAGAAGAGAAACTGCAGCGCTTGATTGTCTCTCTGTTTAAGCTAAGTGCCAGCACAAAAGAAGAGTCCTCTCATCCTCTGGCAGACAGGGCATCTGCCTGAATTGCTGTATCTGCCGTAGGCATCATTACTGCCAAGACGAACTGTTATCTGAGCAACGTTAGCTCAACGATTGTCTGCCCGATCTGAGTAGCACACGCGTGAGGTACAAGTTCAAATCTAGTGGAGTAAAAGTCGTAAGTTTCCAAAAATAATAATGCTCAAGTAAAGTACAGATACTCAAAAAATGTACTTAAGTACAGTACTCAAGTAAATCTACTCTGTTACTGTCCACCCCTGCCTATCAGTGAGTGAATGTAAGAGTTAATTGGTGCGAATGGGTAGAAATGACCTGTGGCGTAAAAGCGCTTTAAGTTGTCAGAAAGACTAGAAAAGTGCTATATTGGCACAAGTCCATTTACTTTTTACCATGTGGAGTAATTTTCACTTTTGTGATTTCCTGATTAGAAAGAGGCTCAAAAGCCTTACACCCTCTAGAAACAGTGATTGCTAGCATTGCCTTGAAGTATTATCACAGTCAAGTGTACGAAAAGGCCTTTTCAGCGTTAGACAGTTCACACATTTATCAGTCAGATACAATGTGTCATAGTTTGGTCTGCCAAATGGTTGAGCTGGGAGTGAAAAGGATTAGTATGTGTAAATAATATTGATCATAGAATCACGTCTGTCTTTGTTTTGCAGATAATCACAACCAAAGAATTGGTTTGAATGAGTTTGGAAAAATTAGCCAACAGGATATTGGCAAAAATCCAACGTTATGCATCCCTGTTTTCCATCTAACAAAATGTGATGCAACACCAACCACCATGTCTGTGTGTGGATGGATTTCTTGTTATTGGTGTGTGAGTGTCAGGCGGGTCGAGACATGGTGAGACTGATAAGCAACCGATGCATCAAACTTCAGGCTCCAGCCCTGTCAAACTCAACTTGCAGACATTACATCTGACATCTGTTTCACATGTTACTTGAATTCATTGTAAGTGTGAACTTGAACAGTGGTTCAAACCCTGTAGGACTGCTTAGATTTGATAGGATTGTATTCTTTCATTTTAACTGCGGATGAACCTATGAGCTCCTCTCTGTGTTGTGTGTCTGTCTGAGGCGTGTCCTCTGCGTCTGCTTGTTGAGTCTTGTCGACCTGTTCCTCTTGAAAAGTTTTGCATAATTCTTTCATTTTTAATAGAAAGAAGTCCCACAGCGACAGCCCGACCAAATGTTGAAGCTCAGTGTGGGAAGGCAACAAAATACAAACAAGCAACTTTAATGAAGGTACTTAACAGATTTGACACTTCAGTGTTTTCTGTTCTCAAGTGCTTTAGCTGCTGGGTGTTACAACTGTAACAGAATCTGTGGATTTTAGCAGCCCGCTGTTTCCCCTTTTAAATGTGGGACGATAAGCTCATTTATCACCTCTGTTTGGGATCTTATCGTCCCCTCTCCAGCCATAAACTAACACTTACTCAGGACTTCAAAGGTGCACCAGATAGCAGAGGTGAGAACAGGGGTCCTGCATCCACTCGGGGCCAGTTCCCTTCCAGAGATGAGATGGAGCTGATTAGCAGGAGTGTGCGGTAAAGTCCCCCCGTGGGGGCAGCAGCTGGAGGAGCGCTCCCGGGAGAGGTGTGAGTTTTGACAGCTCCCGTGTCTCCCCTCTGGAAACTGCAGGGTCAGGGCACCCTCAGCGGGGCTCGGGCTCCTTGCTGGATAGGAAGTCTGCAGTAATTGCCATTCAGCCGGTGGGACAGAAACGAGAGGCAACAATAACCAGCGAAAGAACACACAGCCTGTTTCCTCTTTGTCTGGGTGTTTGAGGAAGGATGCTACCTCCTCTCAGACAGAACAAAGCCCCAATAAACTCCTCACAATTACAATCTTGCAGAAGTTGCAGAATGGAGGAGGACGTTTCGATCTTGCCGTACACACTCGGTGGAGTTCCTCTCGGGGCCCAGATGGCTGCTTGTTATAGCATCACAATAACCTGCATTGTTCTGTTAATGTAACTTCATCTGCGTCTTTGATGTGATCTCATGTTGTCGGGCCAGTGTGAAAATCCCTATCAAGTGCATGATCCGGCACTACACTCATTGTGATTGTGATAATCTCCTGCATTGAAATTCCACTTTGTTCCTTTGTTTCTTTGTTAGCGGACACAATGTGAGGTTAATTAGCAGCCACTGGTAACCTCTGCGTTCCTGGATCCTTCATCACAGCTGAAGAGTACTCGTCACTGGGGTTTGTTGGTGAGACCAAACACAAGGCCTAGAGCCAATTGAAATTAAGCAGAATACAAATGCAGAGGCAACTTAATCCCCTTTCAGAGTAACACAGGCCTCACAAGTTTAATTGTTTCTTCACGTCCCTAATTGCTCTCATCATTAAGTGTGTTTACATGCACACATTAATCTGGTAACTGGGAATAATCAGTAATGCTGGTAATCTGGTTTGACGTGCTTACATGCTCTCACTTGTCTGTTTTTGGGAGAAAGATCTTGGGATAAGGTTTAGAATCAGGGATGAAAAAGTTTTTCATGATGTACCATGTAAAAAAAAAAGTCAAAATGTCAAGAAAAAGGGTTTAAAGGTTTGGATTAATGTTCATATGCCATGAATTATGTTGAAAAGAATTGAAAAGGAAGGTAATGTTTCCAATTGTTCAGCTTTATCTATATAATTTATTCTTTGTTAGCCATGATTTTGATTAAATTGATCATTTTTCTTTCCAGCTGACAATAATACTACATTTTAAGTACATGTAAAACAAAACAACAAAAAAAAATGTGTCTGCTGTTTCTTCCTCTTTGTCTATAACCACTGGTGTATTTCACTCAAGCAATGGCACCAAATGAGTGTTGGCATGCATACTAATAAAGCAACTATTATCTGGTTCTGAAGTAACCTGATAACTCAACCTTATGCAGCAGCTGGATCTGCCTGATTCATTGTCTGTAATCAGACAGATCCATAAAGCTCTAGTCTACAATGATTGCGTGTGGCCCAAAGCGGGACTACCCAAGTCCTTCAGAGCAGTGAGAGGCTGGAGCTACGAGCGAGACAGCAGCAGGAAATGACTGCTTGTACAGAGATTAGCATAAATGCTAACAGCTTTAGTAGTAGTTTTGTCAGATCTAGACATAATATCTTTATTGAATGAAGAGCAAACAACAACACTGAAAGCACCTCTCAATAAAAATGATGTTTCTGCTCCATTTCCAACATCTTTTGGCGAAAGTTTGTTCTAAGTAGTGGCTTGTTTTTATTTATTTATTTATTTATTTATTTATTTATTTATTATTTATTTTTTATTTTTTTAACGCTGCAGCAGTGCCCACTTACTACATTATGTGATTGGCCTGTAATGAATGTGATTAATGGAGCGATCGTCCAGTCACCTGTTGGATATTTTTTTGAATGTTCTTCATTCCCAAACACTCTCTCTGGGCTCTTTCCCATGTGGACTAGTGAAATATATTGGGCGGTCCATCTGGTGTGTCAGGTTATGATTACTCAAGTAGTCATGTGAACAGCATAATCCAACAAACTTTCCAGATGAAGGCCATTGTTGGGTTGAGAAAAATCAGATTAACACTCTTTGATTGTCCAAGTATTCTATGCATACTTTTTAATCTGGTTAGATTTATTTGATTACATCTGCACACAAGTAAAATACTTTGGTTGGTTTGGAAAAAGAATAGAAAATGGACTTGAGCTTGTTTAGCTCTTTTTTAGTCTTTCTGACTACTCAAAACACTTTTACAACACAGGTCACATCTACCCATTTACACCCATTCACTGTCACATTCACTCACTGATGGTTCCAAGTTTCTATGTAAGTTCTGCATCAATATTCACAAACACATCCTTACCCTTTCATATCCATTTACACACCACTGATGCAGCATTGGCAGAAACTTGGGGTTAAGTGTCTTGCCCAAGGACACATTGACATGTTACAGCCAGACCTGGGCAGTTCAGTTAATCACAGTTTTATTTTAATCACAGTATGAACCTTCCCAATAAGTATATCAAGACAGTGGATATATTGTAAGAAATTAAAATATTTACTTTACTGTGGCTAAACAATGTTCCACTTCAATCGCAACCGGATTATTATGATTACAATTGCATCCCATGATAAAAAGACCTTGTTCGCAGTCATTCTCCAAGAGGGGGTTAGGACACCCTGAAGGATTGTGAGATACCTGTAAAAATATTTGAAATGATAGTAAAAAGTAGCATAAAAGATAATAGAAATATTTAAAAAAGTGTAGTTTGCTTCAGTCCTTTTTCACCTTAAATCAATCTAAAAATGATAGCATGGGTTTCTGGCTACAAGCAACATTTTAGGCTTTAATCACCTCATATGACAAGTCTTTGTCACCGTTTTTCAGGGTTGCAGGCTAAAAAAGTTTGGAAACCTCTAATAGTTACTGAGCCCTTATTTACATAACCATCACTTACATTATTTAGTGCAAAGATTTGATGTACTGATGAGCCACTGCAGGTAACATCATGGGACATTTTGAAGAGTTGAGAGAAAACTATTTTTTTTAAAAATGAAAATTATATTAGTAAGTGAGTACTCATGCACTGAAGTTGCAAGTGATGTTTCCAGTTGGATAATCTAAAATCAAGCCAAATGCACAGACTAGTCTAAAGCTAATTAAGAACTTTAGAAACTATCAAAATTGAGCATGCTTTATTTGGCACTGGCTCACTGCATCAGTGTATAAACAATGTGATGTTGGTGTACAGCGTGGAGTTTAGCAAACGTTAATGTCAGTAGCGCTAGCACCACTAGCCTTATGTTCCCCTCTCAGTGTAACATCCATGTTTCTTTTGCTGAATTATTCACTGCTTTGATGAGTGGTTTATGCGAGTATAACCTGACAGCCTGCATTCAACTAAATCAATCTTTTTTAGATCAAAATACTGCTAAACCGTCCTCCTCCTACAACATGCTTCAGACGACATCCTTTTGTTCTGAAGTGTTCATTCAGTGTCTTTTGATTACATCCGTTTTTAGGTCATTTTGTCAACCATTAAGTGGCTACTACTGATAGATGGCTGCATATTACAGTATAATTGGAGCATTTTACCAGGATTTCAGGCCTGTATTGATATAAGTATTAAGAATAAGTTTAACCAACCTGTGAATCTGATGCTGACTGTTTAATTATTCAACTTTAAACATTTAGCTGGTTAACAGCGCACATCCCGAGAAATTATTAAAAACTTCCATCCCAATGTTGCTGAACAGGTTGCAGAGATCAAGTTTGTCAGACAGTTAAAATGCTTTAATCTGCTTATTATCTGATTCCAGGGTGTCGAATTGAAAATTTTCTGTTTCTTCTGTGTTGCACAAACTCTCAGCACACTGCATTTATCTGCAATATTGCCCCTTCCGCCACTTCAGAGCCCCCCCCCATTCCCTGGTGGTCTAATTTATGTTAAGTCACAAACCTCCCCTATGGCTGTTTTGAATTGTTCAGAATGGAGACTGTGTGCTCCAGGTTTATGCCTGCACCACAATCCCCTGTATAATTGTTCTCTATGGGAAAGCACATCTCAGTGAAACCATCTGCAAGTCCATGGGGCAGTTTCCGAAGAATGAGTGGACTTCTTAGTGGAGGGGGGGATTCCACCGCAATCCAGTTTCTCTTGTGAAGCAAGTAATTAATTCAAATCTCAGGAAGTCAGTGGCCGCCTGGATCAGAGGGGCACGTAGCGGCGCACAGCTGCTGATACCTCGGAAACACACCGCTTGTCTTCTCAGGAAGTCGCCCACACAATAAGGTCACAATGGGCGCACGCACCCATACGAGGCTCAGATAACACTGATTCTAATCTTTGATTTTTTTGATGTGCCCTCCTCACACTTCATTAAACTAAATTATGGTGATGATTAGAGTCACCAGTACTCTTGGGAAATAGGGTTCTTTATGAATGATGTAATATACTGTCATTAAACAAGCTTTCAAGGTTCTGTGGTACCTCTAGCTAAAATTATTTTGCGTCACATTGATAAGATGTTAAAGACATTTTTTAAATATGCAAAACATTGATCTAACTTGGCAGGGTCTTTCTTTTCCAAATATCACATTTTTTCAGTTCCCAAAATGATCCACAAGAAAAGTTCTAGCTTTTGTGATGATGCATTAGAAAAGTGGTGTTCTTCTCAATTTTTTTTTGTCCCTTTTTTGGCTCATTAAATTCATTAGCAAAAGCACAGAATGATGAAATATGGTGAAAGAGCAAGGGCAGCACTTTAAGAACTACAAATGAAACATCACTTGCTTGCTGCATCCATCTTTCCTTTTTCTGCAAACTGCAAAGTAGAGCAGATGTGAGGAACAAGCTACTTTTAGATTGATAATTTTGAAAATTGACCAATAAGGTTTGATCCTACTGGTTTCTCATTTTAGAATAATGGCATAAGAAAAACATGACAGCATTTGATTTCCTTTATAACCAGGAGGCAATCCTAAATCTCTCCGACTTGACAGAGATCATTGAAACAGGAGAAACCAGTGTGTAGTTTCAAAGCCTCTGACTCTCAGGTAGTAAACTTCTTCCCGAGATGGGGCAGGGCTTGGCTAAATGCCTCGCTGGGCTGCTCCCCACCGCTCATTGTTATCCCGCCAGTGGAGGAAGCCACTGCTGTGCTTCCAGCCTGTCTCTGACAACAAGTGTAAATAAGGATCTAAATAACAAACAGAGGAATGCGCTCCTGTGTGTGTCACAGTGAGCTTCAGAGGGCCTCAGCTTTAGCTCTGCATAGACCACCTTAATGACTCAGTCAAAGGAAGCGCGCAACTGTTCGCTAATTTCTTTTCTATGGCATCGTTAGATGGCACTGTAAAGGACAAATGGAGAGCACGAAAAGCCAGTTTTTGCCTGTCTTTGTTATGGATTAGTGAATTTGGCTTGTCGTGCAGACTGAAGTCTGAAGAGTTCATAACATGTTCCTGCAGATCCTTAAAAAGTCCTGAATTGTCTTAAATTTGATTTTTGACATTTAAGACCTTAAAGCGCCTTAAAATATCTAACTTTTTCGTGTGAGAGGTCTTAAAATATGATGGCAAGTTGAGAAAGACCATCTTAGTCAAATCGGTTTTGAGCTACTAAGGGACTGATTCAGAACATTCTGGAAAAGTCACTGGTGGAAGCAAACAATTCTTTGTTTATATGTGTACAAGTAGTCTCTCATTTTTCATGCTCTTTCCTACATTTTGTAGAAAACTGAGCCTTCATGTATTATCAGTCAATGAATATTCAATTCCTTGGCTCTTTTTATTTTAGTAAAACCTCACTTTAGAAAGTCAGAATTTTGCCAGATTAAATAAACAATAACACACAGATGTTACCTGCAGTTTATTCTGCAGTGCAAAGAGTGATCTTGATTTTCCTCCATTTTTAATCAGGAACATCACACTTCATTAGGGCTGTGCATCTTTTTTAGTCTACAGATTCAATTTAATTCTCATTATTCAACAATTGAATTTAATTTACCTTATGATGCATCACAACGCAACACAATGGATAGCATCTTTGATTTTTTTACATTACTACCCTTGGCTGCTTTTTTTATCAGTGAAAACAAATATTTAGCTGTAAAGTAGTTTATATAGTGCAGGGTGCTTCTTTATTAATAAAAACAGATCATTGCCAATCATGTTAAAATGTTGATACCAGGGCATAAAGGTTCATTTTCAACACCCTTGCAATTCATTTAACTTTAACATGGAAATTAATAGAATTTATTTATTAGTTGTTTTAATAAATAAAACACTTTGATACCCAAGCACCAAAACCAGAGGTCCATTGGACCATGTACTGGACAATGTCTAGATATCAGAGAGCTTTATCAGACTTCAGCTTCAGCTCTTTGGCATCATGGAGCTGCAGAGGACAAATGGAGAACAGGCCAGCCAGCGTCTGCCTGTTGATTTGTGTCTTTGCCTACTTTGCCCAGCCTGGAGTCAAAGAAGTTGATTTAGAAAATATTTGTGTGTTCTTCACAGAAGATTTTGAGGCTTATTTGAAAAATTAATCAGAGTTTGAAGCCTGGCTGTTAAAATCAGTTGAGATTTTTATTTATCCAACATGGAAAGCAAACTTTTGTCTTTGAGAATGTTTCTGTACAGGAACATAGGGCTTTATAGCTGTAATGAAAAGTTGCCACTGCTTTTGTGCATTTTAGACAGTGTACAGGAGTTTACTTGAAAACCCTAAATGGCTGATGGCTGCGTCCCTCAAATGGGGCACCACCATCCATTTATCAGAGTTTGGTGCCTTGCTCAAAGGTCATTTGGCAGTGCTATAGAAGAGAGCTGGCATTTCTCTAGCCACCAGAGACACTTCCTGACATGGTTTGGTTGGTACTTCAACCTGCCACCCCTTTGCCCCCAACCCAAGTCACCATAGAATAAGCTAAATGGTAAATGGACTTGAGCTTATGTACATAGTGCTTTTTAGTCTTTCTGAGTACTCAGAGTGCTTTTACATCACAGGTCACATCCACCCATTCACTCACTTATGGCTGAAGTTTCTTGGTAAGTTGCCCATCAGTACTAGCTTTCACATCCACGTCCTTTCATATCCATTTACACACCACTGATGCAGTTTTGATAGGATTTATAAATTATTTTATATTTTTGCTCCACTTCAGACGTGTTTTGCGATAGTTTATTCTATGTAGTGGTTTATGTTTTGTATTTTATGCCGCAGTAGTAGTGCCTGCCTACTACATTATCTGATTGGCACGTAACAAATATGATTGATGGAATGATTGTCCAATCACTTGCCAGTTTGCTTCTGAAAGGTTCGGCTCATTCCCAAAAACTCTCTTTGGGCTGCTGGCCAGATGGACGAGTGAAATATACTGAATTGTCCATCTGGTGTGTCAGGTTGAGGGCATCTTCCTGCAAGTAGATTTCCACCTCTGAAAGTTAGAGGATGTTCACGTACCCCAATTTTACCTGCTGGAACGTGGTCAAGTCTAATGTGGCGTTAGACATCTGAGTTCCAAAGTCAGTGAAATGCAACATAAATCATTGCTGCTCAGGTCCTGCATTTAAATAAAGTGATGAGGTCAAAGCCGAGATGCCAAACTGAAACAACACTCTGCTGTGACAAAGATGTTTTAAACAAATACAAACATGCGTTGTCTGACTGAACTTCATTTCTCACAAGTCAAATATTTGGAATACTTTCACTCAGCAGCTTGTCTTGCTATTGGTTTGCTCGAACCAGTGTTGTAATGAACACCTTTTGCAGAATGTGTCAATGCAAAATGATTGACACCTTGTCCGTGTCCTGCAGCAGTGCAGTTATTACAAGCTTTATTTACGATTCAAGTGTTAAGTATCTCATGTCAGTACAAAGACCAAGGGTCAGGGTAGATTCACAGCTTGTCTTATGGTTTAGGCATTAATGGGTGACATGCACAGAGTTATGACTTGAGTCCTTAAGCTATTTATGTTGCCTGTAGCAGATATTATCACCAGCTTAAAAACTTCCTAAACAGACTTCCTTGAGGCTTCTCATGAGAGGAAAGTAAACATTTTTGTTTGCACATGATTTTTCTGACTGACTAAATCCCCTCCATGTCAATGCAGTCTCCCTCCACTTGACCTTTGACTGCATCGAGCCCTGCTTCTCACTGCATGGAGTGTGTGTTGTGCAGCCTGATTGAGGGTCCTCGAGCATATCAGGGAGCGATGAGTCTGCCTCCCTCTGACTCCCTCCTCTGGTGTGGCCAGAGTGTTGTGCGGGGCTGGAAAAAGAGCTTGCCCTTCTGGTCACAAATCAGCCAGGAAAGCAAGCTTGTATCTTCAAAAGGGTGGGCTGCCCCCCCAACTCCCTGTGATTTACAGCCCCCACTGAGACAGAGTTAGGCACGGCCACTGTCCCTGCACCTGGGCCTTTATCAAGCGGCCGGGATGAGCTCTTTGCAGAAGACATTCAAATGTACAAGGAGCAGATTAGGCTGACTCAATCTTCTTTTGCTCGGGGAGAGAGAGGGGAAGAAAGGGGACCGGCCAACTTCAAAAAGACCCCTCTCCCTCCGCTGCTTGAATGAGTGAAAGGGTCGGGAATGAAAACAGCCTTGTGTATTCAAAGTGCTAATTCACAACTTATTCCTCTAATACACTCATGAAGCACTTTTAATTGTGTTAGTTCGCATTCCAAAGGCATGTTTGTAGCTTTTAATTGGGGCTCTCTTTGAAATCATTCAAATGTATGACTTGTGGGGCCAACTTAAACAGTTCCCATGTGCTCGGCATGGAGGATCACTGGCTTTCATTCTCATGTCTGGGTGGCACTCAAATATTGACAAGTAGAAGAGCTCCTGACATGATCTAAATATAATGGTGGGTGTTTCTTTTTAATTCCCCCTGCATTTCAGTGAAGGGTTTTACTCATTAAAAATTAATAGAAACCTTTGATTTTCCTTAGTTTCACTCTCTGACAATCAAAGTTGGAGTGTTTCTGATAAAACAAATACAAAAAGAACTAAAGAAAGGGTTCATCTTCACGAAATTGACTGCAAGACAATTAACAATATAAATATATATATATATATGTTTTAATGAAAGCTCATCCTGTTTACTTCAAAATAAATCAAATAAAAAATGTAGTTGATATTTAATGTTATTTCTGGCATTGTTTTTTGTGCCTTAGCTTAATATTTTATTCATTTATTCTACATTTCAAAATATGTGTTAAGTTTTATATACTTAAGGATTTTTCCTGTATTCTGAAATGGGCAGTCATGGCCACCACGACCTAATTTCTTACCACAAATGCCTTTAAAGTTGTACATGTCTCCTTGTCCTTAATGGGCACTGTATTCAAATAATGACACTTTAGTAACATTCAGAATAAATTCAATATATCAATCAAACAATCAAGTACACTTTATTAGTATAGCCCTTTTCATATAATGCAAAGTGCTTTACCCAAACAGAAAATAAATGCAAGCACTGCAAAGCCTGGCTTGTGTGTAAGTTTTGGAAATCCACTTAAACAAAACAAAAACAATCAATCAAACAACTAAAAAGGACAACGAACTGATCTAAGTGCTTCAGTGAAAAAAAACAAGGGAGTAAGGAACCAAGGCAGCACTATCATGAGTCCATAATGAGGAAAAACTTGCAAAACTAAGGATACATTAATAATGCTGAAAAAAATGCTGAAACTTTGACAGAACACTGAAATTCAGTAATGATTGATGAAGTAAATTCAGATAAAATACTAAAAGATTGTTCAGAATAATGAAACCATTTGGGCTTGAATATTACGGTCCAACAAAACAGAAAAAAAATAAAAAATATTGAACAAGTAGAGCTACCTAAAACACTGTAAAACTCGTAGAGGCCAGACTGTGAAGGTAGGTGTTGAGTTTGCTTTTAAAGGAGTTTATATTCTGTGATACCCTCAGGTCCTCAGGAGGGCTGCTACACAGATATGGGCTAAGTTTATTGGTTATCATGATTAAATGATTTAATATTAGTAATAATAATGTTTTGCAGTCTTATGCCTGACTTTACTAATTAAATAATGCATAAACTAAGCTTTTTGAGTTATCATTATTAATGACTTATTAAAGATTGTTATTTCCTCATCTTTAAGTCCTCAACTGAAGGAATCAAACAAAAAAATGGTCGATCTGATGAAATCAGAGGGTAATAATCATTTATTTCAGCATTATTTCTGTGTGACTATAACATGTTTGCGGAGCATCAGAAATAAACAGAACACTGGTTTGTTTTGAATGATGTGAAATGTCGTGAACATCATTTCTAACTTGAGGTTCATAATGACAGAAAAACCTGAGGGAATGCACTCAGAAATGTGGCAAGTCAAACATAATACCTGTATTTTACCGCTATTCTATCATGAATTCAACATTATATCATTTCATGAAAAATGCTGTGCATTAAATTCATAATTTGTTGATGCTGCACTAAAGCACACAAACACTTTCTATCTGCTTGGATGTGAGTTTTTAATTTATGGTAGAGGTACCAGACATTTTTGTTTGAGTTATGAATTCTTTTGCTACAAAATTGCCACAAAACACAGCAGAAAACAAGAAATATAACATTTGAGCCTTAAAATTTTCTAAGGGAGGGACTCCCGACCCCTCTTAATTCTTATTTAGCTACATGATGTCATTTTTATGGTGTAATCTAACACCAAACCTTTTATTTTGAACCACATAATGCTTTTAACATGCACATTTGTTTATAAAATCAACCAGGTCAGATGTGAGAAGTATACAGTGCTCCATTTCATGAGTATTAGGATGCTAATATTATAAAATGTTTGCTTGAGCCGGAGCACACATAAAACACGTGCGCACACAGTAAAGTCAGATCCGACCACTGCCTCATTTTGATTCAGAAAACCCTTGTCAGGGTGGAGGTTTGTGTCCTTTTGTGTTACTGTGTGGACAGAGGACTGTGGGCTGCAGAATATTTCCCCGCCAATCTCCACACATGTCCGCAGTGTTCAATACACTCTGGCAGTCTTTGCAGGTCTCAGTTACTTTTCTCAGATAAACTATGGACTTCTTTCTCCCTGACTGAATTCTTTCTTAAGCCATTCGGCCTTCCTCCCCTGAATCATCCTTTAATCCAGGAGAAAATGGCCCAGAGAAAACTGGCTGTCATTTAACGCTGCCACTGCCAGGACTCTTAGCTTAAATAAAGTCAGTGTAGCATGAATCTAATTCTGTGGATGTATGGGGCCTGGGACGCTCAATGTTGCGTCTGGAGAGCCGGTCCTCCTCCTGAAAAAAAAAAAAAAAAACCTGTCCGTGCGAATGCTTGGCGACTGCACGGTTACCCACAGTGAAAGGACCACCCACTTAGGGCTGAGAGGGGATTTGAAGCAGCTTCCCTGCCTGCTCATTCCTTTGCAGGCCTTTCTGATGCTGTGTGCAGCTCATCCGATTGTGCCACTTGTAACATTAGCTCTGTGAAAGCGAGCTGCAACTGTCAATCTTTCTCTTTATACAGCTTTGCCTGTGTGTATTTATACATATGAAAGGTACTCCTGGAGTATTTATTGGATCCTGTTAATAGTTAAGTTCATGACTAACAGAGACTTAAATGAATGCTGAATTGTGTGTTTCAGTGAACAGTATACAATGTAGAGAGGTGAATCGTACCCCATCTCACAGTTAGATTCAATTTAAATTTTGATGGTGTCGATTTTGATTAAGATTTGATTATTAATTCAGATGATTCACAATTCTCAGAGCTTTCTTACTTATCAACATTTATTACAATCTTTTATGTTCTAGACATTGACAGGCAGCTCAGAAAAGAATGTTTTGAGACTCCAAAAGATGTAATAATTAAGTAATTAAATAATAAAGTAATAATTAGTAAGTAAAATAAAAGTTGAACATAATTAAGCTATTACGTTTAAAAATGGCTCTCATAAGTTGTTTTCTGAATCTAAAGCCTGCATTGTCTACAATGCTGTAGAGGTGGTTAGCTTTAGAAATGGAGGTATGATTGGATTAAGAGTAGAGGTTGGGTAAAACTGTGCCGCGTGCAATGGTTCATTCATTATTGGCTGCTGTTCTACTTAAGTCTGGGTCATGGTGTGTAAGATGAGTACTGAACTTAAATTTTTAAAAAATATTTTGTTTCTGAGTATGTCATGTCATGCTTTGTCTGACCTGGGACATTGTGGAATAAAAAGTGCACCCAGGCTGGATTTCTCTGCTGCTCCGTGCAGAAACATCACAGTTATAGTGAGCTAACATGCTAACTTTAGCAGCACTGGGCTAGTACCAGCCAAACCCTGCAATAAAACATGAATGTATTTTTTATTTTACTTCCTGTTGATTCTGGTCATTGCTGATCAATATTCTATTATTTTAAGACACTTGAGCGGAGTTTTAGATGATCTTAATAGGGATGCAGAATAACAGATTTTTGCCAATATTTAACGTTCTGGCCATTCAAAGCTCATTTTAGCCAAGACTAATTCTGGTACATGCACTTTCTTTGTAAAGTACATGTAGAGTACAGCTGACCTGTTCCCCTCACTATATTCTTGTTAAAACAGTTGTAAAACAAGAAAAACAAAATTTGATTCTTCCATAACTAATAATATATTTCATTTACAATTATGAAATTTACCAATTAAAATCAAAGAAGCCATTTCTTTGGATGTTCATTTACTTTTACCTCTGCATTGAAAACAGAGAGCAAGCTGTGATGTTACTAATAGTGACTCTGATTTAGCCTTTGTTTGCATTTATCAGCACTGATCATGGTGAGGGTCTTTTAATGAGAAGAACGAAATTATTCATTTCTAAGTAAACAATTATCAACAGACCCTAAATATGGGACCTGAGAAAGATGTTTTTTTTTTTTTTTTGACGTCATCAGCATATTTTACCAAAATCTGAAGTGCAGTGCTCTTCTCCTCCTGCTCACTGCAGGCCCATATATAGTATTATCGATCACTGACCAATAAAGAAATGGAGACTTTTATTGTGAAATTAATTAAATGAAAAGCAGCATTTTTATTGTGTGAAATGACTGCACTTCAGTTGGGACACACTAATTACAGTTTAACATGGTTAGCACAGTCTGTCTTTTTGGGTTAAACAGATGACTAGATGTCCTTTTATACTAGAATTTATTCAACTGACACAAACAGTAGGGACTCAGTTTAACCACGGGGAAAATGAAATGCCCAGTAGTTCAGCATTAGTTTATTGTGAGCCACTAAGACTCGCAATAGACTAATACTAAGCCTAGCTAAGGGCTTAAAGCGGTCATATTATGCTTTTTGAGTTTTATACACCCTTTAGTGTGTTTTTCTTGTCTTCCCTGCCTGTTAGAGTACTTCTTTGCACAAGACAACAAAGTCCACGCCTCCAGGACTTCTCCCACTCTTCCTATGAACAGTGGAAGTGACTGCCTGAAAAGGCTGATTCCCCTACCCCCTGAGTTAGCCCTACCACTGTAACGTTTTACCATGGTTACATTAGTAGTTTAAGCCCAGGTTTAACTGATAGACCAACTAACACAAAGAGGACTGGTCAACCAATCAGAACAGACTGGGCTCTAAAGAGGGAGGGAACCTGAAAGTGCAGAGGGTGCCAACAGAACCAATCAAAGTGGGAATAGAAGTGGATCTGGGGTGCTCAGTGTGCAATAATCAGAAGTTGTTGGGGTTTTTTTTACATTAGCCATTGTGAGCATACTCTAGCAGTTATCAAAATCAAACATGTGAGCCAGAGTAAAGGCAAAGTATGACCTCTTTAGAATCAAGAACTGACAGATTGCCACAATAACACAATATTGTATTCATGTCAGAAGAAATTTTAAGTGCATTATTGAGTTAAAAATGCAGCAGCTGGGGTTTTAACTGATTTGAACAGATAAATCAATCAATCAATCACTCAATCAACCAATCAGTCAATCAATCTTAATTTGTATAGCGCCAATTCATAGCAAGTGTTATCTCAAGACACTTTACAATAGAGCAGACTGGAGACAAACTCTTTATTTTATGGATACACATATATGTATAGATACATATATTTATATATACACATACATACAGTATATCCAAAACCCAATATGAATCCATCATGATCACAGCACTGGGCCAGCCAAACTACAGGAAGATGCATCTGTAGGGGTCTTACAGTAACGTCGGTAGGAACAAACCTCTGTTTAGCAATAGAAAATCTTGAGCAGATCCAGTCTCATGTTGAACAGCCATCATACCAAAGCTGTGTTGGGTGTGTGGGTGAAGGAAGTTAGGTGGACAGAGAGAGTGGACTAAAGATGTAAAGATAGAAACTGATCCATGGGCCAATCATAAATCTGTCCTCATCATCATGTTTGTTTCTGCTGAATATAGATTGATTAGAGGTTAGCCCTTTGAGATGCAGCATCTTGTTTTCAAGAGATGACAGATGACATCACATCACTCTGATTGTAGCCTCTTTGCACTGGCTTCCTCTCAGTTTTTTTTTAACTTGATTTTAAGATCTTATCACTATTAATGCACATATGGCTCTAGTTCACAGCTATTTTTAAGAATTATTAACCCCTTATGAGGCAGCTCACAGCCTCCAGTCCTTGTTAAATGTAATGAAGGCCCCCATGGACATTCCATAATGGAGACTTAAAACTAACTGTGATTGAGCTTTTCTGTCACAGGTCTTTGGCTTTGGAACAACCGGCCCAAGGAAATAATGCATACTGAATCAGTGACATCTATGAAATTACTTCTTAAAACCCACTTTATAGACTTGCTTTTATGTGATGTCATCTTCTTAGTCTGTTTTACTTTCTTTTTAATATCTTATCTCTCTCAATTCTTCAGATCATTTTAGCTTCATGATATCCTCAGCTCTACCTTTCCTCTACTGACTTTTTATACTGTATTAATTACATAATATTTACATTTTATTGTTACAATTCTTATAGTTTTAAGTACTGATATTTAAGCCATTCATGATATTCCTCTCCTTTATTGTTTGATCTCTCTGTTTGCTGGTAGTCCAGATTTTTCTTTAACATTTTTCCTAAATTGCTTCTCATTGATTGTTTGGATACTCTCTTCTTATTGTACTACTTTTCTGAGGAGGTTATACTTTTGCAGGATTTTGTTAGTTTCTTTGTTTGTTTGTTAGATTTTGAATGGGATAACTACAAAAATTGTTAACACATTTGGATGACATTTTCAGGGAATCCTGATCATGGCTCAGGGAAGAGCCGATCAAAATATTGTGGTGATCTGAAACCAGATGTGGATCCAGGATTTTTTAATAGATTGGGCAGTTTTCCGCTTTTTTGGTAATAACTTAACATTATTGGAAATGCTTTAGCGGAGGTTTGTCTTCTTGGACCACTCCAAGTTTGTTTGTTTGTTTTACTTTTTTTTTTTTTTAAACTTTATTCTACATTTATTGACTATTTCATGATTTAACTTTTTTATACCCTTGTGCTTTTTTGTTGCTTCTACTTTTTTGTTTTATCTCTTATTGCTTTTATATGTATATCTTGTCTTCCTGGTCTCATTATATTCTGTAATGTTTGGTTCCTGTGCTGCCTGAATTTTACATGTAGTTTTTTTATGATGTTCAGCTCAGATTCTCGTTATGTTTACATTATTTATTCTGCTTAAGTATGTTTTCATGGGTTCTTTCACCTAAACTTTCTGTTTTTTTTTCCTATTGGTTATTTCTCATGTGTTTTGATCTTGTGTGTTGTATGTTCCTGTCTGTTTGTCAAAGCACTCTGTTAACCTCTGTTTTAGAAGTGCGATACAAATTAAGTTATCATTGATATTATTGATATTATAATAATAATTATTATTATTATTATAGTGCTCTCTAGAAGTAACTTTGTGAGGCGAGCCATTATGGTGCATTCCTACATTTTGCCTGTATTATGGCTTATAAATAGCTTAATATGGGTGATGTGCATGGCTTGAGTATTGGTTGTAAATCTCAGCAAAAATGTTAAATTCTGCCAGTCCTGATAATTAACTTTTTAGCTATTATCTGCTGTTATCAATATTATCCTGAAAATACTGTGCATTGCCAGATCTTTAAATATTCAAATATATCTATTTCTGAAAAAGGAATGGACAAAAGGCAGAGTAACCTGATAAACTATTGGGCTTCTTTGCTCAAGTATTTAGAATTTCAATGCTCCATCTGAAACATCCCCTGGGCTTCTGTGTCTCTTTCCTTTTGCCAGTCTTTTTCTTTGAGGGCTTGTATATTTGGATTTCCCGCTTCACTGCTCCACCCCAACATGTTCATTTTCAACTGCCCATCTCCATTTACAACCTGTTTTTATCAACTTTTCTCACAAAGCACAACAAAACAGAGGGAGGGGAGCTTGGCTGCGTGTGGAGGGAGGGGTGGGGGGGCAACACAGGCGGGGAACATTGTCCATGAACTTCTCCTCATCTCCATCCCCCAGTGTTATACACAAACAATCCTTTCCATATGCGGCGGACGGGGTCACGGCGTTAACAGAAGGAGGAATGCTTTGGGGAGAAAATATTGTTCAGCAATGACACAGAAGTAATTTGGGTCTCACTGAGTGATTTCATCGGGGCCTTTTGTTGCCTCAAAGTGTTTGACCCAGAGGTCCCTGTCAGCCGTGTTGTTAATGGGAGCCGGAGCAGAGTGACAGCCTCAGAAAGTAAAACATTTTACTACTAATAGCAGGCCTCCAGAGGCTTAGGCATAAATATTTAAGCTCTTCTCCCTTGTCCCAAATACTGGGGGGTCTCCGTGGTGCATTTATCTATAATGCAAGAAAAAGAGCAAATATATCCGCTTGATGCTACTTTACCAACCTTCGTGTTTAAAAGAATAAGTGGCTGTGTTAAGTTAAAGTTTTCTTTTACCTTATGTCTGGTTAAACTTCTGAGGGATGCAGAACTATAAATAAAAACAATCATAGGGGTCTTAGACTTCTCTAGCATGAGAAATGCTACTAGCTCAGGCGTATTTCTCAAAGTAAACTTCATTAAAAAGCCTATGTGGCTTGTGAAGGTGGTCTGACGTGCCCTGAATGATGGTCTCCACAAACAAAGCTGCTACACAAGCCATCGAATTATCTCTGTCAAACTTTGGCGTAATCTGAGCTGATCCTCTTAAAAATATTTAAATGAAAACATTTGCACATCAATAGGGCGCCATGGCAACGCTGTGTGTATTCTTTCTCGGGGGTGCCTCTTTAACACTGAGCTTTAGAAAAGCACATCTCCGCTGTTGTGTTGACAAACAACAAAACAAACAATATTAAATGGAGGAGCTGAAGTTTTTCACATCATTGATGGATAGAGGGATGTGAAAGGAGCTGAATGAACACTTCAGACTGAGGCGGCGGTAATTATATGATTGGTGCTCGGGATGTGTCCTTATACACGCGCTATAAACCTGAGTGGGAGCATTTTGGATGAGATGACCAAGGTTGTGAGAGTGAATCTAATGCAGGACTCTGCATAAGTATTCACTGAGCCACCTCATCAGTACTTTATAGCTGCATATTATTGCTCTGCAGACCTGAGCAGAGCACTTCTCCCCCTAGTGGAGGAAAATAAGTCAACCAGCATGAATTGAACCCCTTTGATGTCTTAGTCTGTCTACTCCCTCTGTACAAGGGGTCAAAAATGCACCTTTTTCATCCAAGTAAGATGGTTAAATACATTTTTCAACTTAAATCTACCCTGCATAAAGACTCTTGTAAATTATCACAAACTCAGATGATTTCAGGGTTCCACAGAGTGGAAAGACAGCATTTGGTTGTTGGACAACCATTTTTTAATACAACAAACCCATAACTGAGTATATTGTTGATACTATTACTGATCATTTACAGCACTATTGTTAACATTATTTTTGCAATTGATACTTCTATAGCTTAACACAGTAGCAGGGATGTGCAAGAATGGTCTTCAGATTCACTTTTCTTGAGCTAACAGTCAAGATTTTTGTAAACATTTGCTGCACATTTTTATTTTGAGCACAACAAAGAATCAAATTACAAACACCATTATTTTTTTGAATTTCTAACTACATCCCTTTGTGTGTAATTAACTTCACTGGATAAGAATAAACTCATAAAATACATTACAAAAATAAGTGTCCCATATCTCTCTCATTTCAGTATGTTTACACTGGACCTAGATGCCCTATAAAATGTATATTTTGAAGTTTCATGTCTGAATATCCTCTTATCCTCTTGATCAAGCAGTGGTCAATCTGAATAGTTAAGGTATAAGGGGGACACTTGTGAGACTTGTTCTGATGTGTAAGTTGAGGTATATTTGTGACTGGAGTAAGAGTAAGTAAGAAGTAGAGTAAGAAAAAGTCTGCACACATCATAAATTCAAGTCTTCACTTCTGCCTGAAGAAGAAAAATAAATTTTATATTGAGAGAATCATGCGGAAACAGCTTAATTTTTTTTTTTTGCAATAGTATGTCACTAAAATGAGACAAACAAAATAAGAGAGGTTTTAGTACCAAGTAACTAGCTCACTCATAGCTCACTAGTAACTATTGCACGTAAGGATCTATTGATGATTAACACATCACTTTTAGCATATCTTTACACTATAGTCTTCATATAAAATTAAAGTTGGATACTTTTATTTTGAAAAACCAAACCATATAAATTTAATTAGATTAGATTAGATTAGATAGATAAAGCTTTAGTAATCCCTTTGGGAAACTCCCTCAGTGAAACTATGAATGCCATCAGTTTGGGCTTTTATTAGAATTCAGGGTAGAAATGTACCACACATTCAGTTACAGCCACAACCTTTGACAATAAACACAAAAAGGCTTACAAGAAAAAAGTTGTTGTGTGATTGTAAGAATACACATAGATTAAGTATCAAATGGTGATCTTTAAACTGATTTAAATGCATGGTCCCTTTATTTTTGTAATCCTAGGATAAAAAAACAGTTACAACAAAGAGCAAAAAAAGTAATAAGATAATTTGTTTATGTTTCCCAGCCCTATTAATGAACGGGTTGGTTTGTAACTCTGAATAGGTTTGAGTTTAAGAGAGATTTTAAGAGTATAGAAAGGGATTCTTTGGACCAGGGTTAAAAATTGGTTAAAATCTTCTCCTTGCTCATGTATCACCCCTCTACACAAACAGCTCTGACTACGTCTGAATTCATTAAACTCTTGTGTTATTTTGTGGGTGTTAGTGTTGCAACAAAATGTGATTATGTTTGTGAAAATAATGGTGCTTCTTCCGCAGTGCTTCCTCTGCATTCTGGGAAAGGGGCCATGTATTAATATAGCTTGTGGCTTAATTGGGTTTTGGATGGTAGATTAATTAATTTGTGGCTAATAGGCACAAACACAAGAAAACAAACTTCTTTACTTTAAGCGGGGGCTGTACATGCATCTAAGTAAGTAATGTAAATTATGCAGATTGTGTTGATTATTCTGACAAAGAGGTTTTTGTAAGAGGTGCTTTTAAAAGATTACTCCTTCCTGGCATTTTATCAATTGTACACTTCCATAAATAAGTTATGCTGCACATTTGAATTATTAGTCTGCTTTGCTCTAACAAATATTGTGCTGTGAATAATGATGCAGCTTGTTTATAAGTGAACTTGTATCATTAGTTTTACAACACAAAAGCTTGTAGACATAATGCACCGTGAATACAGTGTTTACCAAAGGACAGAGAGTGACTGTCTATTCAGTACATAACTTCTTTCTTAAAGACAATTCCACTTTTTTGTTTTACTTTCCCCCCCCCCAAAGCTTCTAAAAAAACCCTGGATCTCTGATGCAACAACAAAAAAAGAGTTGGAGTTCTGCTCAGCCGTGTAACTCTGCTGCAATCCATGCCTGAAAACTAACAGCTCAGAGAAATCGAGCCCCCCGCTCCTGGGCACAAAATCTGCTCTAATCAGCAGAACATCAATTAACGGTTAGAAATAAATGTCACCTTGCTGTTTTGGGGGAGAGCAGGATCATCCCCTCAAGCTTTCAGTTAAAAAAAACTTTTAAATTCTTTCTTATGGTAATTTTTTTCATTGTGCTGCCTGTGTGCTGGTACCATTTTCATTTACTCTGGGTTTTAATCAAGTTTACAAAGCTTAGGACTCAATAGAGCAATTACAGCCTGATAGTTGTAACAGAAAAGTGAGAATTCAAACATACAGAGCTTGTGTTGATGTAGGTTTTGTATTTGGAAATAAGCACAGGGATTCTATTTAACATAACCTAGACTAAAATAGATTAGTTTGAGAAATTCAGATGAATTCAAGACAAAGGCTTAATTAGCAACCTGACACACCAGATGGATCATTCAATATATTTCACTTGTCCATCTGGGAAAGGGCCCATAAAAAGTGTTTGTGAGTGGGCAGAACCTTTCAGAAGCATTTCAGGCGACTGGACAACCGTTCTGTCCATCACATTTATTACGGGCTAATTAGATAATGAAGTAGGAGGGTGCTACAGCGGCAATGTAAAGGACAGAACTTAAGCCACTTGGTAAAACAAACTCTTGCCAAAACATGTTGCAAGTGGAGTGAAAAAATCTTTTTATAAAGACGTCGGTGGTGGTGTTTGTTTTTCATTTGATAAAGCAATTTCACTTTGGGATGCTCACAGTCATAGATTTGGACCATGGCAAGATGAATCAGCCTGATTAAAGACATTAAATCAGGTTGATCCATCTGCACTGAAAGGTTACTAAATTAGTTCTAGGCATTAAAACAAGTTTCAGTCCTGATAAGAGTTTTGACTTCCAATGATCATGAAACAAAGTAATGAAGATAAAGGCTCTGATTTCACTGTGGTTTGGCTGTAGGTTTATACGACAGTGGCAACCCAGTTTTATGTCACACAGTATAGCCGACTGGCATTTGTGGAGGAGTTGGGGAGCCTTGGGGGGGTGGGCTTGACGACAACGACAGTGACAAATAAACATACATCTTGTGCACTATATAACTCATGATAAAGCAGGATCAGAGAGAGTCATCGGCTTGATTTGACACCCCAATAAAGAGACATTCATGATCATGTTTTTATTACCTGATTTACAATGACGTTATGGATCGCAGTTGGCTGAAAGTCATTTGTTGACACAGTAACCAATGAAACTGCTACACCTTTTTGCGCAGGGGAAATGCTGTAAAACACACTTCAATCTTTTATAAATCAGTCATCAGTCTGAGCTGATCTCATGTTTCTTTGATTAGTAATGGATATTCTTTAGTTCTTTCCTATGAATTAAATCCCTCCACATCAAGAAGTTCAGTGTCTCCTGTGCCTCCATGGTCCTCTTGTAATGCACATCATGCAGTGCCAAATATCTTTACCGCTACTTTATCCAAAGCACATGTGCATGAGTGTATGAGCACCTTTTTGTCTTCGTTATTCAAAAAACAGTAATTAAATCAAATATTTTTGTTTCTGTGTGGTCTGGTATGAAATGTTCTACAGTCCAATACTGGTTTGCGGCTTGGTGGTTTTTGACCTGTGTTTCAAGCAATAAGATTGCAGCCATTGTAGCCACCTGTAAAATATCAACATGTACATAACCATCTGTTAAACAACAAACATGTACATAAGGACTGTAAATATGCCACTTACTATATAGTATACACTTTTTTATACTTTTTTAAATTTTTATTTCTATTTTTACATTACTGTATTTGATTTGTAATTACCTTATTTTCAGTATAATGCTTCTTTCTTACATTTCTCTTGTATCCTGCAGCTGCTGTATATTTTTGAATTTCCCCCTGTGGGACTAATAAAGGAATATCTTATCTTATGACATAGAACTGCTGTTACAGCAGGCTATTATGTCATCTGTATCTTAACCATCTATTTGTGCACATCTGTAGTTAATTCTGTACACCCTTAGAATTAAATCAAACAACTCTTCTTCAGATTTATACTCCATCACTTCAACCAGCAATCCCACTGCACTGTCTTTCAACACAATTGTCCACATGTAGCCATTTTTGTACATTTACACCACACCACTCTTTAATATGTAGAGTATACACATTAGGTCCTGTTTACACGACTACGTTTTCAGCCGTATCCAAAGAGTTTTGATTGCGTTTTACCTCCCGTTTACATGAGACCAGTGCCCGGAGTGCTTGAATCCGCAAACTTTTGAAACCAGGGTCGAAGGCGGAAAGTTTTCAAAACGCATCGCCACCCGGCCTCATGTAAACAGGATTCATCGTTTCAGGGGGAAACGCTGACATCTACGCATGCGCAGTACTCTTTCACATGAAGGCTGCATGCGCATACCACGAACAACAACAGCTTCGGCCGTCTACCGAGTAACATGTGTGATGCTTACCGTGCTCGGTTTGTTATCCAGACAAAACTATCCAGACAGATTTGTTGTCCTGACAGATTTGTTGTCCAGACAAGAAACTCCTGCGTCTTCGTGCGTCCACTCGCCATTGTTATTTGTGAAAAGTTTTTCTTCTTTGTACATGTGTTGTGACAGCGCTGTTTCTCTTCAAACCTACATCGCCATCTACTGGACTGGCATGCACGCTACAGCGTTTTCAGTTGTTCTCGAGTCTCCGTCTGAACGCAGATCGTTTTTGAAGACGCAAAGGAGAAACCTTTGCGTTTCAGGTGAGAGCGTCTCCATGTAAACAGGGCCTTAGTGTGCTGTTTTATGACAAAGTCACACAACAAACGACTGGCCCAACATGCAGACTACATAGTTTTGGTTGTTTTGGTGGCTCTGTGTGCATGCTGGTTGTTATTAAAACATTTGATTTTTAGGATAGGTCAAAAATGGTCCAATAACCACTTGATTAGATTTTGGTGATGATACGATGATGCAGATCCAGTAATATTTTGAAAGATTTGTGAACAGTGTGAAATAGGGCAGTTTTCCACATTTTGGCCAAAATGTCAATAAATTCTCAACAGATTTGGATGACATTCTCAGGGAATGTTGTTCATGGAACAAGGAAGAACTGATTAGATTTTAGTGGTGATCTGAAGATGAGCTCAGTATTTTATTTCCTTAACAGTGCGAGATTGGGCAGTTTTCCATATGTTTTGACAATAACTGTCTTGACAACTTTAGAGATGCTTTAGCAGAGGTTTGTGCTCTTGGTGCACTTCTAGTTGAGCTCATGAGAATAATCTTTTTACCTAAAACAAATGTCAAAATCCTTCAAATATTAAAATTGCAAATAAATTAGCTTATAAATTGTTGTATGAAGTGACTCTTGCATGTCATCCAAACTTTCAGAATATATAAAAGTATACCCTGTATCTGATGGTAAAATACTCTCTAAAATGTTCTAAAGTGTACCTTTTTCAGACTTGATGTAATTTTATGGTTGTTCAGCAACATAGAAGCTTTTAAGATACTTTTTTTTGCAGGAAAAAGACAAAGAAACTGGCATTTTTTCATCATCCTAAGAAAATAAGGACTGATATGAGATTGTGCTTGGTGAGGACTGAGCAGCATACATCAGCCGAGTGCTGCCTGTGTGATAATTCTCCAAAGTTAAACAGCCATAAACGGCTTGGGAACTCTGACCTTCACAATCTAACTAAGCAAGAGCAGCCAATGATGTGGAACAGACCCATCGCAGCACTCACGCAATGATAAACTGCACTCCAGCTTTGCTAAAAAATAACTGTATGTCTTCGATGACATATATAGCGGCAGCATTTCAATACGATCCCAATTTATTTTGCACTAAAATGGTTTATTGTCGGCTATAAAGCATATGCAGTGAGAGGCGGAAGGACGTGGCAGCTTCAGTGCAGCGACTCTGTCTCAAAGGCGCATTGTTCTCAGAGCAGCTCAAGAGCACATCTCAGTGATGTGCCTGAGCTGCATGAGAGGGCCGTAAAAAACTATCAAAACTTATAAACCTTATCATTAGTCTGCTTCTTGTCACTCATTCCTGCTATTTCACTCACAGTTGGCTGTTTTCGTTCAACGACTTTCTGCAAACTTATGAAAACTTCTATCATCACAGGGGGATTTTGGCACAACAGAAACATAATTTGATCTCATAAGAAGTGCTTTTTAACAACCTCCTAACAATGCAACACATACAAATTCAATGAGTTTACAGACATTTAAGCTCCGGAGCAAGTGTTTGTCACCTTGTGTCAAAAAGTTATCATAGGGAATAAAATGGGACAAAAGGAGGTTTTTACTTGTTGTTGTGAGCATCTGTCACAATATGAGGTCATTTACAATCCTATAACATATTCAGACATGGAGCAGATAAGCGAGCGATACATCTTTCACCACACCTGCCCTTCACACTTGTCATAGCAGCACCATAAACAGCATCCATAACAATCGAGCCCACTGAGGCAAAAGCAACGATATGCGGAGGAGCCTGGAGCTAGGGCACACTTTGCCAAGGAATAGATATGTTTTTTAAGTCGTCGCGAAATTGGGAAAAACATTTCTCCTTTGACAAGCAATGTACCCTCCGCAGGAATATTATTGTGCAGCAAACAGCCCTGTAATTAATGTATAATGTGATGTTTAGTGAGAGCGTTCTATTATTTGTATACTTGGTGGGAGAAATCTTTACAGGGAATGTAATTAATCATAATTAAGAAGATTTTGACAAGAGCTTTGGGACGGAGCAGACAAAGCCCTCTTTCCATATTCCCAAGGAGGGCACTCTGGGATGATGGGAGAGGTATGCAGGCAGCTAATGAGACACTTTTCCACCAGCATAGCTCTTGTTATGATCTTTGGTTTCCTGCTTGTTCAGGGGGATCACAGAGGGTTACATCGGCTGGCTGGAGTTGCAAGGACGCGCACCTCCTTGTTTTCTCCTAACCTCCTCCTCAGATCTATTACAGCGCACTTCACAAGGCTAAGTACCATTTAATTTAGCTGCCCTCCCATATTTATCTTCTGCCCATGATTTATGGGGTTAGTATCCACACACTGGGAATGTAGAGTGTCTGATTGTGGCCGTGAAATGCAAAACACAAAAAATATGTTAAAATACAACATCAAATTCTGAAAAAAACAACAATTCAATCAAAGCTGTCAAGCAGGGGACACAACAACATTTTATAACACATAAAATAATAATCAGTATTATCATAACAAAGAAAAAAATAAACATGAAAAATAAAACAACAATCAAGGGCTGAATAAAACACACAGTAGCAAATTGGAATCAAATCAACAAAACACAGACTAAGAAAATACAACAATAAAAAAGAAAAAAATTACAGAAAATAAGAATTGTAAATGTTAAGAAAAAGTACAGTAAAACAACAATGAATAAAAGATATGCAACAACAAATTAATGAACCCAATAAGTTTAAAAAACAAAACAGCAAATTAAAAAAACACCAGTGCTTATGAAAATAACAGCTAATCAAAAAAAAACCCCACAAAAACACAACAGCAAATCAGCAATAACAAATTAAAAAAGAACATGCAAATAATAAACATGACATCAAATCAAAAACCACAAAATAAATACAAATCAGAAAATACAAATACAAAAAAGCAAATTAAATGAAAGTAATGCAATAATGAATAAAAATACAGCAAGAAATAAAAAGCTGTTAACAAATCAGAAAACACAACAGAAAATAAAAGAAATCCATCAACAAATCACAAACCACAGGAATAAAGTAAAAAAAATAAAAATATAGTAAATAATACTGTAAACTATAATATTCTAAAACATGACAACAATTAAAAGAATAGAACAAATAAAAATACAACAATTAAAAGACATAACCAAAGATAACACAACAAAGCATAAAGAAAACACAACAACATCAAACATAAATCTAAAACACTAAAAAAAGGGAAATTTTTTCAAAGGTTGTTGTGCTTTATAATATTTTAGGTTGTCTTGATTTGTGATGATAATAAATGTTGCATACAGCTTAAGTATGCAACGTTTTGCACTTTTCAAGGGCATGAAAGGTGAAAAGAGAGAGTTTTTACAAATGTTCAAAAAGACACAATGGCATGGCAGCAGAACTAAGCATTCCTGTTGAAGTATGTCTATTAAAAAAAGGAGATGGTAAATACCTGAAGTCTAATGTTATGGTTGTAAATGACCCCTTGAGGCCCAATTGCAGTGCCCCACAGCCCACTGTTGGGCCCTGACCCACAGTTTGGGAAGCACTAGTCTAATCTGTTCATTAAGTACATAAAAGTGTCAGCGATTATTTGTAAAGGAAAATCATTACTTAAAAAATTCTCAACTTGAGTTAAAGTTCTTTAATTAAGGTATATCAGAATTTTTATCACTGTTTTTTATATTAATCAGAGCTCAAAATGTGCAGTCACATGAGTGTTTTATGATCTGTTTTAATGCTTTAATTTGGTTAATTACGTTCATTTAAAGACAGAAAAAGTTTTGAGTAAAAATAATTCCAAAAATGACATTTCACTGGCTAAAATTTTACTGAAATATTTAGACTAAAACTCTATAAAATGACTTAAATGTGGCTAAAACGCATTTGCATTTTTTTCGTCTTAAGACTAAACTAGATCTAAACTAGCCACCAAAATTAACACTCCTGTGTTCAGAGCTGAATGTCTTATTTACTCATAAAATACAGTCCAGCTCTGTTGTACCTACAAGTAAAAGGGAGGAGCAAACACAGTCGTAAATTATTGCAGATAAGACAGAGGTTAGTGACCTTAACATGGAGGAAAGTTCCTGAGTGACAGGAGCCTGTCGGCACCTGTGTGTTTGAGTGCTCTAACCGTTTGATTAAAGTTCTGACACTCTTTAAAGTCGAGAGAGTGTGAGATGAAGAGGCGTCCGAATGATGAATGGTCTTGTCCCCTCAGCCCACCTCTCTAATTTTCCTTTTGGAAGTGAAATGAGCTTGTCCGTGTGTCTTCGCTGCTAGTTAATTGCTCTTCACGAGCACTGTTCAGAAAGTGGATGACAAAGTGAGCATACCATCTGCAGCAGCTGCTTACCTGAGGCTAATGCCCCGAGAGCACACATGCTGTCCTGACACTGGCATTTCTCACTCCGCGCCGCTGCTGCTACTGCTGCTGCTGCTGCTGCTGCTGCTGCTGCTCCAGTCAGGAGAGATAACACCTTCAGGTTGAATAATTTAGCCAGCGATCATCCACAAAGACAGCCCGAGCAGGGATGGCCCCCAGGTTGCATAGCTTACACATGTTCAATTTGGTTTGGCTGCTGTAAATAAAGAAATCTTGCATCCAACCTGGGCGAACGATTGAAGGAGCAATTGCTAGCTCAGAGATGACAGGAATGTGATCCTTTCTGGCATTTCACAATACGATTATTATGAGCAGTAAATAGTGATTTGTTGAGTGATCTGGAGAGCTGTCCCACTTGGCGAAGTGCTGAATTGTGTTTGATTTCATAAATAATTGCAGTCATCAGGGACACACATTGTTTTAGGCTTAACTGTGTTGTTTACCCATGCCACATGTCTGTGGGAGAGACACTGTTGTGGATACACATCGCCCTCAAGGAATCTTACCAAGGGCCCGTCGGTTGGCAAGTGTACTAAAGGCTTTTCTACGGAGTGTGTGTGTATGTGTGTGTGAAAGGGAACTTAAAAGGGGAGAGAAAAACAACATGCATCCAGTTCTTGAGGTATTTAGGCGAAGCTGTTAGCAAACACATCCA
The DNA here is from genome assembly GCA_037902135.1 of Cetoscarus ocellatus. Classification (NCBI taxonomy): domain Eukaryota; kingdom Metazoa; phylum Chordata; class Actinopteri; order Labriformes; family Labridae; genus Cetoscarus; species Cetoscarus ocellatus. Next base: position 165,312 of record JBAMNC010000254.1, on the reverse strand, counting down.
CAGCTAATGAGGCCTGGCATCTGGAGTGATGATCGGAATTCATCACTGTTGCTGCAGTGCAGGAGTTTTACACAGCATCACTTTGACAACAGGGCCAGAAAATATTAAAGTTACTCAGGTTGCTGTAATTTTGTAGTTTTTTATGTACTTGTTTTTTATGTACTTACACTTTTTGGAGTAGTTTTTCAATCAGTTATTTTAGGGCAATTTAGAGTTGGATGGAAGAGAATTTTGTCCACTTTCATATATATCAGGGCTAATTGCTACTACACCTTGCAGTGCAACTGGATCCGCCTGATTCATTGTCACTAATCAGTCAGATCCATCTTGTAAAGCTCAAAGTCTTAACAATTGAACTTGGTCTGCAGACGCACCGCCCAATTAAAGTCCTTTAAAGCAGGAAGTGTGATGACAACAGGAAGTGGCTGCTTGTGCAGAAATTGGCAAAGATGCTAACAGCTTCAGTAGCTTTTTTTCTCCGGTCTGCACTACGTTTCTTTATTTTTATGAAAAACAAAAAAAATACTGAAAACATTCATCGATGGCAAAGACTTTTGCTCCACTTCTGACGTCTTCTGGCAAGAGTTTGTTCTGTGAAGTTGCTTATTTTGTACTTTACGCCACAGCTGTTTCACCCACCTATAAAATATCTGATTTGGCTGTATTGAATCTGGTTGATGGAGCGATCACCCTGTCACCTGTCAGATATGCTTTTGAAAGGTACCGTCCTCCCCCAATACTTTCTATGGACTGTTGCCCAGATGGAGTGGTCAAATATATTTTGTAAAGTATTGAACAGTCTCTCTGGCATGTCAGGTTAGCTAATTGCTTCTCTGTGGTAACTTCATACTACAGTAAATGGATAAAATAATATTTATACAATGCTTTACATACCAGAAACAAATTAGTGGTTTATTCATTGCCCCCCAGCTGTTGTCTTTTTTGCATTACACTTAAAAGTGTTTTTAAAATACTCAGTACTTTTAATTAAGCACTTTTTACTTTTACTTCAGTGTACTTAGGTATCCTTATCAATCTGAAGTGGATCATTACCGGCCGCACCAGTCATTATAAGAAAGCATGATTGACTGAACAAAGTCAACTCAAGTTAATACCTTTCTTGGGCATCGGTGGTTTAGTCTGTTATTGTGCTCTACCATCAATCAGAGGGTCGAAGGTTTGAGCCCAGCTTCGGCTGTCACGCACTGAGGTATCCTTGGGCAAGACACTTAACCCCAAGTTGCTTCCACTGCTGTGTGGGTGGCATGTCAATGGGCATGAAAGGTTGTGGTTGTGTTAGCTAATACTGTTAGTTCATAGAAACTCAGAACCCTCCAGAGTAAATGTGAACTGTGGTGTAAAAGCGCTTTGAGTAGTCAAAGACGAGAATATTGCTTAATAAGCTCAAGTCCATTTACCATTTACCTCTCAACTGTGGTCACTGATTTGATCATCTGGTTTAAACGTTATGATGCACCTTTGGATTGTATACAACAAATTCTAGATTTGGCTGCTGTTCCTACTGCTCTTCCATCCACTCTGAAAAACTTTGGCAGCATCACTTAAAGTTTGTTTTCAGTCCTAGTGGTTAAAAATATTAATCCAGAAAGCTGTTATGACCTATGCTAATGAAGAAGTAAAACAGTTAACTTACTAATCTATCTGCAAAAGTACAGCTTTCTGAGTTAAGTTAAGCATTCGGTCAGAAACATATGATGTGTTTATGTCGGCTGTGTACAGCTGGAGATATACTTGCAGTTTGTCCTTGCATTTGTGTTGGCGTTCGTTGGCATCATGAGCGTTTTTTTTCTTCATATACTTGCCTGTATGTGACGTGTGTTACAGGAGGATACCACTAGAGGGCATGGGAAGTTCTCAGGTTGTATGTAAGTACCTGTTGTGTCAGAGGTAAACTGCAAACATGGCCTTAATTCTGACAGTAGAAGTAACAAAATAAACACCAGTAAGAAATATCATTACCAGATATTTGTTCGCAACTGATGACCAATGGTCAGACCTCACCATTAGCATCACCTGTAACTCATTTCTATATATTTTCCTCCATGAACCATCATAGCTGTCTTGGTGCGTGGGTGTAATAAGTGACCATGTTAACTGATGACTTTCGCTGACTGTGCTGATATGTGACAGTCAAAGCATCAACAAAAATAGAGGGTGTACTCTCCACTACTTTGTTTTGAAGTCTTTCATTAATCATTGTATCAAAAAATACCAATCAGCTGACACAACACATCCACGGACAAAGTCAACCAAGGTGTCAATTCACCAGTCACCGATTTACATAGTCACTGGTTGAATTAATATACCCAACAGATTTCCCTTGTTTCATGACTTCTAAAGGAAATTCTGTGATCAGCCAGATTATCAGATATGTTTGTGTCTGTGCAGTCTCACACATTATTTAGATGTTGATGATTTTGGACTTGATTTATCAGTTTGACATTAAGGCTTTAAATTGTAGTTATTTCTGCAACTGTGATCAATCTGTCATGTTTCTTCTGCCTCTAAACTGATCTTACCACTCTTGTGCAGACTGCAGTTTGCAACTGCATCGCGTTAATTGTGGATGACGTGCACAATCATCTTTCAGAATCGACGCAGAGGGCACGTGGCAGCAATCATGCATCTGCATAGTACATGATGGGTTTAAATATAAATTCGAGATAGGGAAATTTAGGGTTTGTCTAGGATCTTGAATACATAGTAGTTATTTATGAGGTGACATTTGTTTGTTTTCCTTGCAATTTCAATCATAACATAAGTTGCAAAAGTGAGAAGTCTATTTGCACTGTTTATCCTCTTGGATTATCATAACATTTTTTTTCAGTCCATCTATAATTTTGGTATTCACTTACATGATCACTTGTAATTCATGATTCAGCACATTATATAATGCAGTTGTTCCTTCTGTTAGATACTTGTTGCATTACTCCTGAAGAGCAATGTGTTCTGTTAGGTTGGGCAAACACTCAGCCAGTTGTTTGAACAAAACACTAAATATGATTGTTGTTGGAATTTTACATAGTATTGGACCTTTAGAAAGTTAAAAACAACTACAGACACGAATCCAAGTTTGCCTACTTGCTCAAATATTGATGAGCTTACCTAGCAGTAAAATAATGGACACAGTATCAGCACTAATTTTAGAGTAAGAGAGCAATTACTTGGTTGGTATCAGCACCAGCTCCATATATTTTGTACTCCTTACACCCTGCCAAAGACTGGTTAAAAAAGCTCCTGTATTACCCATGTTAACAAACTAACCAATGCGTGGGCTAAAAGAAAGTTGAAAGGAAAGGTGAATGATTGTTCCCCTGTTGCCTTCCTGTCAGCTTGTTTCTGTCAGCAGAGGATACATGAAAAGATGTAAACCATCAACGCCTCTGGCCCAAATCCCTCTTTGCACTCACAAATGTAGAAATTCTTCAAAAAAATAACAGAAAAGCAAGAACTTTCCCTGTCCCTGTGACCCCAAGAGTTTTATAGGATGAGAAGGAAAAAAGGCATGAATCTTGAAATGGTGATGCGCTCACTTTTACATTTCTTCATCTCAGTCTTGTGTGGAAGTCTCTGTGGTGGACTGTGTGTGTGTATTCTCGTGTTCAAATGTGTACTCTTTTGTGTGTGTGTGTGTGTGTGTGTGTGTGTGTGCTAAAGAGACCTTGGAGGTGGAGGCAGAAGGGAGAGATGGATGATTAGGAATCATCGTTTCTGATGCCTCTGCCTGTGTTTTTGGTGATGGAGATGAAAGGCAGTGGAGGTGGAGGTGTGGGTGCAGGTGCTGGAAACTTTCCATGTGTGTCTCTCCTTGCACAGCGGAGGGACCACCGTGTCTCTATTATGGGTGACTGCAGTGATCACAATAGTCCCAGTTACCCCTCAAAAACAGCAGCGCAGTAAAACCGGCATGGTGCCAATTAGGATGGAGCGAGCAAACACATGCCCCCGTCAAAAAAAATCCTGATGAAAGTGCATATTGATGTCATAAATTAGAGGGGCACAATAGATTGTTGGGTGTTTGTGTGTAAATGTTTAATTAACCCGCTTGCCTACATCACTGCTGTGCTTTGCAGCGAAGGAATCAATCTACTTAGGAACCCATTTAACAATACAAGGCCCGCTGCCTGTGACACATTCATTGGGGACAGCCAAGCAGTTGTTAATGTCTTCAAATTAACAAAGCCATTAACCCGAGTGATAATGGTCTGTTTCATGTGTGCGTGTGCAGGTTGTCCAAGGACGATTACTTGGTTTAAAACCTTGCTCTAATTTTCTTTATGGCTGTGGGTGAGTTATCTGTGTTTTAATGATCACAGGCATGTTTAAATCTGAATGCTAATTGAGCGTATTCATATTGTGACCATTTACCTCTGACGTGATGCTAGGGGGAGAAGCTTGGCTGCTGTTCTGTTGTCAAACAGCTGTGTTGTGGTTTGTAACAATATAAACTTCCAACAAGTGAAAAACTATTGACCCTTTGTTGGATTGCAGATTGGTCTGCTGGTCCACCAATTAGAAACCCCCCTCATTGCAACTGTTGCTGGGATAGTTCTGGCAATACAAACGTTTGCCTAGGCCAAGTCTTCTCATTGCATCACAGGGAAATTGTGTCATTGATTCAAAATGGTAAGTAACTGCAGCATAGTAAAAAGGTGTGCTTTAATGTCTGCGAGACCGACTCAAGATGTCTATATTGTGATTTGTTGGGGTGAGGGGAAAAATCGATATGCTGTAGTATCACAATATTTGGCATGGTGATACTATATCAATTCAAGGCCACAAAGTATTGATATCATCTAATGTACAAATTTCCACCATTTGATAAGGTTTGGTTCTATATCAAAAATTGCTCAAGTCCATACAAGGGGGAGGTCAGCAGAGGTGATGTTCATTGTGCAAGAGAGAGTTGGTAAACAAACATGGCCGCACAAGAGAGAGACAAAAGGAATTCACCGTCTGCATTGAAATCTGTTGTGTGGACTTATTTTGGCTATTTATAGGGATGAAAGAGATGGACATGACACATGGGTTTGTAAGGAGTGAAGCATAAGAATAAAGTACTGTGAGAATTCAGCTCACCTCACTGGGCACCACCCTGGGAAAGCAAAAGCTACCACCGAACTAAACCCACTGAAAAACCCGCCAACACTGGACATGCTGAGCTTGTCAAAACTGCCTCCCAGTTTTGAGTGAGATTAGAAAGTAGCTCAATCTCTCAGTTACACTATGTGCAAAGACTCGTTGCCTCACCATGTTGTGAAAAACATGGGCTTTTGTTACATGCTGGTTGGAGCCCAGGCATGTGCCTCTGTCTATGCATTATTTCACTGACACAGCCGTGCTGAAGCTCGACAGTGCAGTGAAGCTGAAAATTGAGAAAATTGAGAGAAAAAAAACTCTTTTTGGATGGAAATGCAGTCAAGAAAAGTTGATAATTTGCAATTTTATCATTGAGCCACCGGTGATTGCCATCCCTAGTAATTTGCAGGTATTTCATCCCCTTTCTTAAACTGAGTCAGTTATGAAAACTAACTATCATCTTTGGGTTTGATGCTGAGGATGACCACATTGGCATTTCACACTATCAAAAATCACAAAACATACTGGTATATGCCTAAAGGTCAGAGAATCATTGGCTATCGTCAAAACCACATACTACACTAGCAGAATATACTGATTTTACCAAAATATATGCAAGCATGCAGTTAGTCTAGCTCCTGCTCTGTTTCCCACAATGCAAAGGGCTAAATGGTCAGGTGTCAAAAAGGTGGACAGCCACAACATATGGCAACAGCCTTAACATTATTAGCATTGGCATTAATTCTGTCACATAGAGAACAGTTAAACACACCAAGTATCGGTAAATTATTATTTTTGAGGTGTTAGATAGATGTCACACATTTCACATAAGCTGTGAAAATCATGAAAATGCAAAGAAATCACTCCTGAGCTTGTTTCAGCCCATAGACTGTTGCTATAATTTAGGGACAAACTGTGAAATAACAGATATTTGGCAATCATACAATAAGCTGCTTTGATTGAAGTATGTAGTAGGTGGTTTAAAAAACAGCCATTTTCAGTAATGACAATATGTGATATTCTGGTAATACGAAGCTACCATAACAATACTTGGAGCAAACTTGCTAACATTATATAACTACTAACATTAGCATGATGTTAAGGTGATGTTCTATTCTCTAATGGTAACTAAAAGGTTTAATAGCTTACAAATGGAAGTTAGCTTTCAATGTAAATAATGATTTTGATAATAAAATGGCTTTTTCAGTAGCATATAGATCATAAAGTGGGTAAGTGGACCTTAATGTCAGATATCCCACATCCGTATGACTTGTTGCCCCTAACACGGTAAGCAATGTTAGCATTCTGATAGCATTGACTAAAAGTATTGTCAATATTGGGGTGTGAATGTAGAGGGGGTGCTTAAATAAAGGTTCGAATAATTTAAGAGCTTTTGTTTGTTACAGTGTGAACTAAAATGTTTGAAACAAGCTTTTTTTCACTCATTCAATCATTTATCCAGTATTTCATTGCTGCATAGGAATTGTTTAGATCCAGACAAATCTTTATTTTAACACCTATTAAGTTAAACATGTCTGTCTTTTTTTTCAACAGCACTACAAAATACTGAGCAGCGAGCACCCCCTCCCCTTTTTTTGTAGAGATCACAGAACACAGAGGGGGCCATGATGACCCTATCCCAGGAGAGCCTGCTGTTTTTTGCCTGCAAGGTAAAGAGCAGGGATGCAGAGGAGTTTTTTGATTTAATCACCGTGCTCCACAGTGCGCACTGTGTACGAGGAGGAGATGGCAATTATAATGCCCATGCTGGCCTGCTGTCCTGCCTGAGCAGTGATGTATTCCCTGGGGGTGTCGCAGGGAGACGGTGGCGGGGGGCAGCGCTACCATGAAAGAGAGCAGAAATCCCCCTGCAGACACACCAGGCTTTATCACTCTGCGCTAAGAGCCAATGACGAGCCGGATCAGCGGGGCGTGCCACGCTTAGTTAGTGCCTCTGTGTGAGCAGAACAAACACTTGAAAACAAGGTGCTGGGTGTTTTTGTGTTTTCTTTTATGAGTATTTTTCTGCCAATCGCAGCACCACACTGACCCAGTTTACCTTCCTGCTTCAAATCGATTTGATTACACAGATTTGTGCGCAGTGGTTTCACATGCTCCTTAATCCTCATATTACTGCCATCCTTACAGTCTGACTTTAAAATACCCTTTTAAATGTATTGTTTATACTAAGAGAAGAAGATTTGGTTTTATGATACAATATTGATATTTCCATAAATAAGTACCAGTACAGACTTGCCCACATTCTACATTCGTCAGACTTCTGCACACTGAGAGGAACTAGCTCAACAACTTTTCATATCGGATCAATCCTACAAGGAATATTGTTGTTTATTGGCAAACATCCTGACACATCATCATACACAATGAAGCGGGCATGAATAATTAATATCCCTCTTTCTCTTTCTCTCTCTTACAAAATATTCACTCGCGCTCCAATGGTGTTTACTCCCCTGCAGACATCCACACTGAGGATAACCTCTGCTGTTTAGAAGAGCTCTGCGGCTCACTGCTCCGCCGCTGAATGCTGAGCACTTACAAGAGACACAGTAACGACATGAAAGCAGCAGGAAATAGATCAGTAAATACACAAGCAGAGCTGTTTAAAGAGTGGCTCGAAAACACTGTGATTGTGTTTTTGGAACCAGGAAAATAGTGCAATGAAGCATAGAAATGGTGACTGCAGCGATAGGGTGGATAAAACCTGACTACTAGGTGAGACAATAATGGGATTAATCTGACTTTTAGCATCATAATAAAGAAAGATTCTGGCAAAGAGACTCTTATAATACCATGAATGAAGGGTTTATTTTATAGCACATAAAAAAGCAAACTTAAGATTTGTGAATTGATTATAATAATAGTAAACTTTTTAGGATATGTAAAGACAACCTGAGGTCAGATTTAATCCTTTAAAAATCTTTTTTAAGGCCCTATTTCGATGGTTTTAGACCCTGTAGCAGCTTCAGTTTGTGACCCATCACATCAGCAACATATTCATGCTATGTTTTGTATTGGTTGCAGCACCTTAAAACTATGGTGTAATTCAGATTTCTGTGTAGGAACAACAAAGACTAATGAAAGGTCCTACACACTGTCTTGCTGCATACTGACAGATTTATTGAATTAAACACTGTTTCGGACTAACAGAGCTTTATTAGGGCTGATCAGTTTTCGATCACTGAATAAGAGGGCTGTGAAAGCTGATGATCACCTGGCACTGGTCAGTTCATCATCACTTTGAAAGAGTTCATAATGTCCCAAGAAGTCATAGAGAACACTCATGCCCATGCCAAACTGATAAAAACATTTGACAATGTAAAAATTGTTCTGTGTAGCTCCATCAACCCCCCCCCCCCCCCCCCCCCCCCCACCCCCCCCCCACCCCCCCCACCCCAAAGACATCTTATATCTTTATTTGGCTTAATGTTTCAATACATCACAAAATCACAGGGTTGATTACCTATCTTTATATAGAGTTAATACCTCTCGGGACAGCAAGGCAGCAGTAAGCAGCAGCCATAAAGTGAAGCTGCAGAGGTTGCTAGTGGCAGCTGCATCACAATGAAAGCAGAGGATGTGGCCGAGGTTTTGCACCTGTGTGAATGAAAGATTTTAAGAATAAGCATATGTGACTTGTGAATTTGGTGCTGGCTATTTTGTTATGTGAATTTATCCTTTTATCGGTTGATAATACCACAGCAGTGTATGTACTTTTTAAACTGACTGAGTGTATGGAGTGCAGCAGAAGTTTAAGTTGTTGTTTCAGAAAGCATTGTTAGGTAGGCTTTTTTGAATTAGTGCCTAAAATAAAGTTGGTTATGAACACATGCATACAAGATTTATTCTTAAATTTGAAATAATAAAATGCATCTCACATTTCCCGCTTTTTTTATTTTAAAAGGATGGTTGTTAACGAACAGCTACAAAAATTACAAGGGACCATACTGCAATTATTTCTGATCATTTTAAATAAACCATGATTCAAACACTACGGCCGCAGTCATGAGGAGCAACTTTATCAGGTTATTAGATTTAGGGGGAATTCTCAATCAAGAGGTTACACTGTGATGTTATACAGTGGGTATATTGTCACTGCTTTAGAGTTGATCTGCCATTTTGTAGTGTCATAGTAACTTACTAATAGCTATTCATTTTCGCTAATTATGTTTAGGTTTAAAAAAATAAATAAAAGTTAGGTTTATCTGTCGAGATCATCACAAAGAACTAAATATGTACGTTTCAAAATGTTTGTACGCTACAGACTTTATCAGCACTGATCCAAGAATACAGTGAAAAATCCAGTAGGCTTTTATTCTAGTGAACCTCCGTGATGCTAGCATCTGTGTTGGCCCACAAAAATACATCATCCATGCACCACTCCATAACAGCCTGGTACTCACTTAAAATCTCAGATAACTCGCCTTGTGCAGCCTGTAATGAAAATCGTAGATGTTTAAAAGTGTCCATCTCTCCAAACACTTTATAAGCAATCAGGCACTGAAAATAGTGTTAGATGCGACTCATGATCCTCAATCTGAGTTTCACTTGTTACCCTCTGGGAGGAGATTTAGAATACCTCAGATCAAGCTGAACCGCTACAAACATTCATTTGTACGAAAGTCCATGAAAGTTTTGAATTTCAGGCAATGTTGCATGAGCCAAGGGGTTGTGCAATATGTCAGTATGTCACTGCTGAAGCGCTGTCTTTTGCATTTGTTGGGTGGTTCAATTTTATATATATATTTTTTGGTATGTTTTCTTACTGTCTTGTCATTTCATGACAAAGTCCAAGACAAAATTCCTGTCAGGGACGATAAAATACATCTTATCTTATTCTTTCCTGTAGCATCCATAACCACAAGGTCTAAGTGTCTGAAAATCCAGGGGTCAATCAGTATTCAATCAATATACCAATATTAACAGTTGATCTTTGCATATGCTATCCACAGCCCTCTAAAATGTTTGCCTGAGATTTTTGTCTCTTCCTGTAGGTTATTAAACATTGCCTTTTTATTTTTCAAACATATGAATTATGTTCTGAATAAATAACTCTTATTGTTCATCCATTTGGCACATTTGAGCAGTTTCATATTTGATTTCATACCTCTCTTTTAGATGAAAACCAACAGATTTTACATGTGAATTTTTTATACCTTGGTGAATGTAACCCAGTTGGGTCCTGTAGACCGTGCACAGCTGAATATTCAGCTGCTGACTGACTGACTGATGGAAGTGTGTGCAGCCCCGGGGAGACGTCTTTGTGGGGAGAGATGACACTCCCCTTGTAACTGTCTCGGAAGTCAATGCTATCACACTGTCAAACTCAGAACTCACTTACCCATGCTTTCTTTTTATTTCCCCCACCATCCCTGCATTCGAAATCATTCCCACAGCCCTACAGCTATGAGCGCAGACTTTTAGTGCACGTCCGCTCTAGACGGGAAGTGTGGGGGACGGGGCGCATCCTGAGCCACCCTCACCAGGGAAAGTGACAGCCTGGATAATTGGCACTAATCAAGTGAGTGCTTGTATTGAAAGAAAGTCGCTATCTGCACACAGAGAGGAACAGGGTTGACCCACCGAGGTACAGCCCAAGGCCTTAACTCTTCTACAATAGATTCTGTCAATCTGCAGCCTGTGACAGACAGTCGTCATCCTGCAGCACAGTCTTTCTTTGGTCAATATGCAAAAAAAGAGAAAAAGAAGAAGAGAGTCAGATTTAAGGAAAGACAGAGAGAGCGGGGGTCGGAGGGAGAGGAGAGCAAGGAAGAGAGACGTTTCCTATCTCACATGAAAACTAGGATGATATGGAGAGCACACTACATTATTCTTTTTTATAATTTCTCTTACAGCTATTGCTTTGAATTACAGAGGACTTTTTGTCAAGAGCGAGAAGGAGATGAATCAAAAATTCATCTGAAGAAGTTCTGCACAGGGCGAGGCAAGTGTACCTCTGGTGGAACCAACATTTGCAAAAGTTCTATCTCCTTAAGCAATTATTAGCGGTGATAGTTTGACATGTACAAGAGTTGTCAACAACTGACTTTAAACAAAGTACAAAGCAGAAGTAAACAGAGCCCTGGGCAAAATTAACTTGGGGGAGTAGCCACCTCATGAATTATAAATGGCCATCTATTACTGCAGTGAGTGGTGCTACCAGGAGGCTTGGTTCATTGGAATAGACTAACCTATTTTCAACACATCTGACAGTGAGCCACTGAAGAATGCAGTTGAGGGAAAAATGAGGCTGTTATTTAGTAAACGACTTGTGTAATTTCTAAATTGTACCAAACTAAGCATGGAATACCCTCAGGGGTTTGTGTCATCTGTTGTACACATTTGCCTGCTAAATGCCATTCACTTGCAAATTAATTCCCCTCACAGAGCACATTTTAATCCATCTAATTAGCAAAGTGGCCCATACATAAAAGCCTGTGTGTTATCTTTTAAATCCTCACCTCCCCAACGCAGCCTGGAAATAATTGAAATTATGTCAACTAAGATTTCATCGTGACAAAATGATTTTGACAAACTGGACTTGGACTTCAATTTGTCCTCTTTGAGTATAACAATTGCTGTTTCTCGTTGCATCTCAAGAGGAAGAAAGTTTGAGTTCATTGACAGGAAAAAATCAAGTTCACACCTTCTTCTCTTTACATACCTTGAGAGTATTTCCTTTGTCATAATTCTCATGGTGGAAATGTAGAGCATCTGCTGACCTGAGATGACAAAGAAGAGGGATTCGAAATGCTCCCTGATGCAGTTGAGCAGGAGCCATGAGGAGTGTGGCTGGTCAACATTGATAAAAGACAGTAGCTTGTCCTAACCAGGGACTTGAGACTGCCTCTCAGGCTCTGCCTCAGAGAGGTTTCTGAGATGTCTGGATTGGCATCTCTCAGGATACGCGGCTGAAACCATGGGAGAGATCCGAAGCCCGAACTGCTGAAACTCCCCAAAGAACAAGAAGAACACCAAAGGCTGCTTTAGATGTGCAGAGAAAATAGATTTTGAATGTCAATTAAACAGATTTTAGATTTTGTGTAAGCATCTTTTGAAATTCATTAGGATGACGCAAAAACAGAAAGGAATAGCAATAAAACAAGCAAAAGTTGAGATGCAAGAGCAAACGAACTAAAACTGAAATCACACAGGATGTTCATGATCTTACTGAATAAAATCTGTCACATTACGATATAGGGATACATTTTGAGCAGTCTGAGACAGTGAGAAAATGCAACAAACCTCCATATATTTAGCCGTCATGTCCCACTATAAAAAGTCAGACAAAGCGTATTAAGTCCCAAAGTGGATGCACCAGTAAAGTGCACTTACATTTTTATCTACAAATATTGTTTTCCATGTTTACTCCATCAGAACCTTCACTAACTTTGCTCATGTTCACAGATAAGAAAAAAAAATATTTTTATAACTTCAACCCATCATATGCCAATTGGATATTTAATGCACTTAGTTTTGTAAGTGTTTATTACTTGCAAAAAAGGAATTTGATAAATTTTATTGTGATGTGTTAACTTAAATACAAAATTTCCTTCAGAAATTCCCCATTGATCTCAAGGAGAACTGCTTCTTAAAATGTGAGAGTGGGTATATCTGCTGGAAAATGGTAAATCTACTTATTTGAAGCCTGGCTCTCAAATTGAAAGCATATTATAAGATATGACCTATTTGGATTCTGCAGGGTCCATTTATCAAAAGTCTAGGTAACAGTGGGTTAATGGGCATTTTTGGCCTGAATGAGCTAAGTGTAGTTATTTCATGATAAACAGAGCGCTACAGGCCCATCGTACTGGATAGACATCCAAGATTCAACTGGTCAGAGGCTCAGACAAAATGATAACATAAACACTACTCATAAGGTCATACTCACATAAAACATACATAGAGATCCATAAATAGTAAAAACTCATTAAAAGCAGTGTCTGTCTGGTGTTGTTTAAAATGCGTTTTGCTGTGGGGATAAAATATTTCTTGTTTTCTTTTTAGCCAGAGGAGATTTCTTTGGCTATCCGAGAGTGGGATTAAGTTCCAAATTTGTACGCGTCTTTAAGAAAGAATATGTCATATGGATTGTGAAAACAGTTTCAGTAGCCCAACAACCCTCATAATTTAAATGTTACTTTTCTACAAGGGATTAGCCATCTTATATAAGTTAGAGCATCTTGGTAATAATATGGACACATTTTTTGTTCAGTCAAGTAAACTAGATACAACTACACATTTAACATTTGTAAACAAAAAAAAACTTGAAAATGAAATGACATTTTAGCAATTTACTTCAAAGAGTTTGTTTGCCATTTTACTTTTGATTTTAACAGAGTTGTTTAATTTTTAAACTTAATCATTTCAGCTGTGTAAGTGAAGATCTTTGTGTCAAGCTCATCAGTATATAAAAAAGTTTGGGAAAAATGTTCAATTTTGAAAAATACTTAAATTTTTATTTGTTAATATTAGACAATAAGTATCTCTTTTTATTTTAGGAGAAGTGAGAGACAATCCTTTGTGGACATTGTTCATCAAAAGAAGAAGGAGCTTGGCCAGAGCTGTCGAGAGGGATTGCAGTTTTCCTTCCTTTTTGGTAAGCACCAACAAGATGATGCAGCGGGTACATAAAACCCAAATCTCAGGAGCTGAAAGATTGGAATACTTTGCTTGACTTTCAGCACATTTGCACGAACACAACACCAAAGACACAGTTTGCTTTTCCAACCCCACATTCCCTTTCTCCCTCTTTTCTTTTTCCTTTTTGCAATTTGCGAGTCTTTGCACAGCATGTGCAGCTCCACCTCATCTTCAAAAGAGCAGTAAATACAATCTTTTCTACACCACTGGAAGTAAGTACATAGCTGCGTACAATGGAAAAAAAGGCTGTGATCTAGCTCTACAAACTCGGTGATTGGCAGGTGTATGGCACAAAGTGGGATTCAAGCACAGCTTCACACATTAATTGTAGCTGCCGTTAGAGGATGTTAACCAATATATATTCAATGCTCCCTTTTTAGACTCAGTTCTGAGGAGTCACTCTTCAAGCATGGCAGCGATGTGCGAGCTGCACCTCCGTACGTTTCAGGAGACTTGAAATATCTTATTTTAAGTCAGAGCGTCACTGCAGAACAACATTCCCTGCAGCTGTTTATTGGCAACAAAATAAACTAAAATAACTTCAGTTTGTTTTGATTTGAAAGTCTTCATAAATGAAAATAAACAGCACTGCAGCTATGTGCTGCTGCATACTCCTTCCCCAACAAATGAATATATATTTACTTTGTGTTCTTTTGGCATGTCAGTATTTCATTTTCTCTGATTGGATTTGATCGTTTGGAGAAGGTTGAAAATTATTTATCAGCCTGGACACACTGAGGACAGATGTGCTTTGTAGTTTTCTGATTGAGCCCCTTAGTGTTTTACGCTAATGTGAGGAGTAAAGGAGGTGACAATGGAGTTTTCAGATAAAAGTCTATTTTACAGTTTGACAATAAGGACCAGAATACACTGTGCTGATTTCTTGCTCATGGCATATAAGATGTGGTGGAATGTCAGCTCCCACTGTGTGACTGAATCATTTTGATGCCCAACCAACATGCCAGGGTTACAAATAACTTTGTCACCCACCTGTCGGTGTGGCAAGCAAATTTAAATATCCACCAAACCATCTGTATATTACCATCCACTTCATCATAAATGGCATCACTGTGCCATGGCCTATAATGCAACAGTAAATGACAAAGTCTTCATGTAGAATGTGTCTCTCTTCACAGTTGTGTTACAGTATGTTGCTACCCTTTCATTTCCTGATACGGCTATAACAAAATAAAATCATTTTAGCAAATTAAACTCGAGGCTTTTCTGTGAGGATCTTATTTCTGATTCCAATTCTAAAATATAATATCTTTCAAACAGTGATTTTCAGTAATGCTTTAGGAAAGAAGTATTTATGGATGGCACTTTGACTTGAGTTACGGCCACCGTTCACTTTTTTACCATCTCAAATATTATGCAAGAGAGTCATTAGGTTTTTTTTTTTTGAGTGCTGTGTTCGGTGGATATATCAGGGGCGTTAAAACTAATCCTTCAATTGATGAATCATGATGCAGATGATTCTACATCGATGTAGAGACAGTACATGGTGACTCATGTTTATTCAGTATTTACATAATAACATATCAGTGGTATCAACACTGAAGTAGTTCCATTAATAAAGAAGCACATTGCACTTTATAAACTACATCAATTAATCAATTAATCTTTAGTTGTATTATGTCAAATCATACCAAATGTAATCTCAAAAAACTTTTTAATCAAACTCAACAGTTTGATGCTATGAAAGTAAAATATCTTAAATATCCTTTTTGTATAAGGTGGTTAGGCTAAAGTAATGATGTGATATTTTCCACATGTAGGAGGGGTCTATAGTGGCTGTTGGGTGGAACAATTCTACCACAGACTGAGGTTGAAATCTGCTTGCGTTTTAGCTTTCTTTTTTAATTATTAGATATTTTTATGTTGCATGGCTCAAATACACAGACAAATCGAGGCTCTAACTATCGTACATGCACACACATGCACACTAGCATACACACCTCACAGATAGACCATAACAAATACTTTTTGTTAGCTAGTGCAATTTCAAGGCAACTGACCCAAATCTGGAGTTGCACAACTTGTTTTAAAGACAGGGCAAATTTCAGTTGTTTGTCATGCAATAAACATGAAGACATGATGGCTGATCATGCCAGTTATACATCTGCATACACTCACAGAGTGAGAGCAGCTGACTGTCAGACTTCCAATAGCGTGACAATGATGCTCTGTCATCATTACACCTTGAAACATACACAGTTTCTTTTAGGATGTTTTTTCTTTGTCAGTTCATTGTGTGACATGGCTTTTGGATGAACTAGAGAGAGTGTGACATGGTGCATGCTTCCTATACACACAAAGACAGACACACACTCACAATGCTTTTTCTGAGAGTACACTTTAAGCATCCATTTAACTGTTGTTGCCTTCTGTTTATTTTTAATAGGACACCTGAGCTATAATGATTCTTTCATCTAATAAAATATGTGTGAGAATAACATTAATATTTGGTCATAAAAGTCATATTAACTTGATGGTTTTATTAGTTTTTGAAAAAAATCGGTGGATTTAACTTTTTTGTAAATCATTTCCTGTTAAACCAGCCTTTATAATCAGACTTGGATTATGATGGATGGATTTTATGTAGGCCACAACTTAAACACAAACAGTAATATATTGTCCTCAAAGCCTCGTGATCTAAGATGTTGGTCTGTTATTTTATGATTGATTTGGTGAAATTAAATGTCTTAAAATTAGAGGATAGCAAAGAATTGGGCCTTATATTCATCATTATCTGAATGGTGTGTGCTTAGGTATATGATACCAGTTGCTATAACATGTCTTCATCCGTACTAACCCGATGCTACAGCTGCAGTGAACATTATCAAATCAAATTACAAAAAAATGCACAATTTTCAAGATAATTAAGACTATTTTTACAGCTAACTTCCCACTGACTGCTGTTGCCAGTCAGTGCTTTTGACACTAAATGACTGGCATTCCACTCAAGCTGTCTGTGACGTCATGTGCATACCCTCTATATAATGCTAGTGAGAGGCAACAAAGTGTCACGGGGCATAAATGTTAAGGCTTGAAACAGCAGAATGAATGGGACAAGGACAATATGGAGAAATAGAGCCAGGAAGCTGAAGGATCAGCTTGTGGATCTGGTCTCACTGAGTGAGTGAATGCAGCTGTTTGTCAAATAGGGCTGAACGATTTCAGGAAAAGATCTAATTGTGATTTTTCTGGCAGATATTTCAATTCGATTGATTATTTTCTTCACATGAAGCTTCGGTGCAATATTCACTATGTTTACAGTATAGACAACAGTAAGGAAATTAACGATCAAAAGCACATAACACATTATTCGTCATCTAATATGGATGATAAATAATCCATTTTCATTATTTAAGGGATATCCAACTTCCACTCCTAAACAGAGGCTTTGTGTTGTTGACTTGCTTACCAGCACCTCCGTAAATGCAAACTGCCTGCAAATTTGTAAAATAGTATATGTGAAAAAGTTCACACAGCAGATCCTGGGTCATTCAGGAGTGCTGCAAAAAATCACAGCTTTGGGGATTACATTATTGCGTTGTCTGAAATTGCGATTTCGATCTGAAAGCAATAAATTGTTCAGCCCGGTTGTCAAACATGACAAATCTATCCAACAAATCAGGGACGGCTGATTGAACTATGATTTGCGTTTGTACCTTCCACTACACTGCACCACAAATGATGCCCAGTGCTTAGATACCAGTTGTGGAACCCAGTTATGTGCTGCTATATACAAATATACATATATTTTTTTTTTACTTTGTGTGTTTTGGCGCGTCAGTATTTCATTTTCGTATATTCTATTTGATTTTTCCAACAAGATGAAGAATTATTTATCAGCCTGGACATGCTGAAGCCATCTGTGCTTTGTTGTTTCTGATTAAGGCCTTCAGTTTTTTATGCTAACGTGAGGAGCATAGGGTTTGGTGACAAAGTTTGCAGATGAAAGTCGCCATGCTCTGATAAAAGGACAGTGAACACAACACTGCATACCATTAGCAAGGTGGGGTTACTTCTGCAGACTCATAATTGTCCAACATGCCTGCAAGATATACAGATGAGTTCACAGGACACCAAAAAGAAGAAGAAGAAAAAAAGACACTCCTTGTTTTGCATAATATTCAGCTTTGCATGGCGGTGAGTAGGGAGGGGCAGGTGCCAGTGATCTTCACAGTGTCTCCAAGTCATTTTGTTTATCATTCAAATGAAAACCTTGTTCCATTATCCATGAGGGAGCTGCAGTAATGTGTTAATGTCCCTCACTCCTGTCTCGTCCTTAGGTCCGAGCTGACAGCACGGAAGACGTCCGTGTCACAGAAGATGAGAGACAAAAGGCAGACAGAGGGCGGCAAAAACAGGTAATTACTTCATACCTACACTCCCCTCTTTTCTGCATTCAGATTCTGTGTGGTATAATTAGGCCAACAAGGCCACTGACTTGGGATGCGTTTGAGGACACACCGACTTTAGGACTTTGATGAAATCCGAGGTGTCAAGCAGACATGAAGGGGCTCTGCCCTTTAGTCTGCCTTGTGTTTATGCGGAATGCTGTGGAAGAAGAGTCTTCTCATAGGGATCCTTTGCCTTTCTGAATCTCTATGTGATTGATTATTTAGAAGAACTCTGCAGCTCTAATCAGTGTGAAGCCAGCAAATAAAGTCAAATAACAAGGGAGAGTATAGGTCTGAGGGAGGGAGAGATCTCAAGACGTTTTTTGAAGCAAGTCGGAGTAGCCAAAGGCGAGAAGATCTTCACGCTTTCATATCCCCCCTTTTTAATATTTCTGCCCCGTTTTAATGATGTGCTTCCTATCCTTGAGTAAAGTTCTTCATAGCCAGCCTTTTTGCCAGAGAGGATTTTTTTCTCTTTGAAATAAAATGTAAGTATATATTTAGTCTCCTAGTTTAGAGGCTCACAGGCCGAGGCAGATATTCAAATTTGTTCTTTCATGAATACGTATACTGATAGTTGTCTGGCTATTGCCAAAATGTTAATAATATATTAATAAACAGTGTGTGGGCTCTGTTAAAGCTTTGCTGGAGGAACATGTTTCCTCAGTTTTTACATTAGGAAAACCAATCACATTAATTAGGGTTATTTTGCTTACTTAAATCATCAGTGCAATAATGAGTCATAAAAGGTGCCTAAAAGAAAATCTCCAGCTATGATATAATATGGCCAAAAAAAAATAGTCCATATGAGTAAAGAGGCAGGATAAACAAAAAACTTCTGTCTGAGGGTACAGAGCTGATAAAGATTGACCTATTCATATCCTGATGTTTTCTAGCTGAATGGCAATGTACAATATATATCTGTTTTTTATGTAAATAATGTAGGAAGGTTAATTTTGACAAGATTCCAGTAAAAACAGTAAAATATTGATGATACCTATTTGACACTGTGGCAAAAAGATAAAAGTACTAGACTAGTGGTTTTCAGGTAAGTTTTTTACACAAGGCACTCCCAAAAATGAGCCACAATCTCAGGGCACATAATAAAACTAAAAGTGTTCAGAGGGCACAAACCTCTGGCAAGGCATTTACAGTCAGTGGTCCCCTGACTTAGTATGCATAGTCCCCTGATCCAGATTGATGTCCAGAGACAAAAAGAAATCTGGCTCTCGTTCCAGATCTAAAGGTAGCTGTGGGATGCATAGACCCACATGATGTACATCTGCATTATTTTTTTAAAAAAGCATTACCGAGATGATTAGTCAAGGTATTAGCAATAATGTCGAGAACTGCCCTATCTCACCATGTTAACAAATCGTTGAAAACAAAATTCTGGATACAATCTGGATTCAGATCACCACCAAAATCTTATCACCTCTTTCTCGAACCATGAACAACATTCCCTGATAATTTAATCAAAATCTGTTCACAACTTTTTGCTCACTTGCACACAGACAAACACGGGCAAAAATATAACCTCCTTGGCAGAGACTAATGTCCTCTTTTTACAAGAAGGGAACTTATTTGTAATTTTGTTCATTTGTTCAGCAGCACTATTAAGCTTAACAAGTCACTGTTTCAATATGAGAAAATCTAATAAATGGGTGAGACCAAAAAGTAATTAATAACCCAACCTAATAATGCTTTTAACTACAGAGATGGTTTTCTCTTACAGGTTTTTTCTGATGATTGTACAAAATCCCAAGGCACCCCACAACTTGTCTCAAGGCACACCAGTGTGCCCTGCTGCACCAATTGAGAACCACTGTCCAAGAAACACAATATTTGGTTATCAAACAAACAGCAACAAACTGCAGAATCAAGACATGAACTGTTTAAATTGTCCAAAACATTTTGTCACTGTAGGGAAAAAACTTTGTCCCCAAAACTGCAACTGTCATGAGTTGAGATAAACAGCATTTTTTCAGTAGATAATTGCTGATTTTTCCTGATGTTAATTGGTTCAGAATTTATAGAACCCACTCACTGAGGTTTTTGCTCAGCAGTGGCGATTGGCAACATTTCTTCTTTGAGGTTGCATTGATATTTGTACCCAAACATAAATATGATTCAAAATGATAAAATCTCTATTATTTAATGGCTGCTGGTTAAAGAAGTATTTTAATCAAAATAGAAGGCAACACTATAAATGGCAGAAATACTGTATGTAGGAAACAATTTTTAAAAAATAGGGAAGGAGGGAGGGTTTCCCTTTTTGATGTGCAAAACACAAAATTACTCGTAGTGGGTGTTAAAGGCTTTACTTTATAATTTTTTTCCTAATTAAAAAACATTTTGCCAGATCTTTTTGAAGTCTAGAATTAGACTTTTAGAATTAAGACCATGTCTAAAAAGTCTGGTTTTTACTGAAGAACTCTTTAATCTTAGATGGCACATCAACTTAAACCTTCTAAATCTGCAGTAATGCAGACTTTGTGTTTGACTTTACTACACCAAAACCTTTGTAAAGCGAGTTTAAATAATTTGAAATGTCATTACTTAATTCAAGGGTTTTATGGATAAACAGTCTCCTCAGAATGACCATTTAATGTATCTTCTTTGGGATGTTGGCAATCATTGTTTGAAGACAAACCTTCATGTTTCACAACAATGCTTTAATTGGAATATAATAAAGAAATAAATAGTGTTCAGTCCTCATTTTTACCAGTTCCAAAGGGAGTTCCCCAAAGTTCAGTTCATGATCCCATGTTATTCAGTACTCATATCAATGAAATCACCATCCCAATAAAAAAATGCTGTTTCCATTTTTTTTTTTGCCAATGACATGTTTGAATGCCTTTTTAAATGTTTTGATTCATCATTTTAAATTTTCACCTGAATATTATTTGTTTTCTTACATTCGTTTGATCTCTGAATCTGTTCTGTTGGACGCCTCAGCACTGTCCAAAATTAAGCCTTTCCCTTAATGTGTCTTTCAACAATTAAAATAAATATACATGATACTAATGATGAACAAACATCAAAATATGTCATTGATATTAGCAAAATGTCTTATAGTACATATTGCTTCAAAATATCAATATCTATCTTAAACAGTCAATATTCCGCCAGCTCTACGAGGATTTTGTTGAATTATCAAATATTTATGATGATAGTGGAGAAACTTCCAACAGAAAACAATGGAACCCAAAGCAGCGTGAGGCTGTCATTATACCAACTCTAAGTGTTTGAGGCCTTGAAATCAAAGCAGCCTTTTTGATATGAGCAGTCTCACAGAGGTCTCCTCTGCTTTAAACAGACCTGTAATGATCTCTTTTCATCACACTCTGTCTGTTTCAATTATCAGCCGAGTCCTTCCACTTCCACCCAGAGACCCTCAGGCCACCTGAATGTACCTGCATCTCTTTTTCTCCTTGACTAAAAGACACTGGGTGCACTTGAAAGGACAAGCAGCCTGTAAAGTTGGCACATGTGACATTTCTTAGTCTGTATACTAAAGCAGGCGGAACTAACAGCCGGGATGCTGAAATCGTAAAAATCTGTGGACTAAACCATTGAAATAAAACAGACAATGATGAAGAGGGACACAATAAAATAAGCTGGATAGATTGCAGGTAATTACTGTGATGGGAAACTCATCAGGGTTTAAACATTGTAAAAGAGCATAAGCAATATTTGATACCAAAACTCAAACAGGAATTCTTTCTTCTCTCTGAATACAGACACTAAATCAAGATTTAATGTGTTTAAAACTTTTCAGCTTTTTGTTAAAATGTGGGGTTCGGTAGCCTCGACAAACTGACTTGACAGTAAGAGGATTCATTTCTATACTGTATCGGAGAAATCTAAGGGTTGTGAAAAAAACTGAATATGTCCTATTTTGACAATAGGAAAAAAATATCAGCAATTTTAATTATTTTTTTGCAATTCTATGGATAGACAATAGAAAATTTCTCATACCTTGTCCTATTAACAGCATGCAGTGGCCTGATACAACAGGGCTGAGGGTTGAATAATGCGGGAGTATCACTTATTGAACTTATTCAAGTATGCTAATACATCATCACGAGTTTGAATTAGACACATGGAACTACAATAGCATTAAAACGCATAGGAACTGATATTGTTAGGTATATACTTCATTAAAATGCTTAAATTGAACAATGAAGTAGCATTAGGCAGCACTGTCAGAGTGTCAACACTGTCAGACGCAAATTCTGATGGTGTGACACCTGACAGTGTTAACAAAATTGCACATTTCTTCTGATATCACACACGTTACACACAGGAGCCATCTTGTTTATCATCTGTTGATCATAAACCAGCCAATCTATATACATTAAGGCTATATTACAGAAAATTGTCCTCAGATGTTGACATTTAGTCACTTTGGTGTTGACACACTATGGCCGTGACTAAGCTTTGGTAAATAGATAGAAACTCAGGACACATTTTAAATTAAGCAAAAAATGTTTTAAAAAAACATTTGAAAGTGAATTTTTTTTTATTTATTCAGAAAGATTTATCAGTCTTTATTGTTAATAATGATAAAGTTTGATTTTATGTTACTTTTTGGACATTTTAAGGCATTGGAGTGATGACCTGCTTCCAGACATGGGTCTTTTTCAGCCCTGGTCTCATATCATGTAATTTGGAATAAAAACAAAGTGTAAGACAACATCAAAACAAAGTGTAAGACAACATCAAAACAAACTTTTATGTGCTACCTTTGTATTGTTTGAGATTTTGATTACTTTTATAACACATTGTTTAGCATATTGTAGCCCAAAAACTGTATCGTATGCCACAGACACATTTTGTCCCATGTCTCAAGAATCACTGCCATATTAATTCATATCTGTATCAATTCACGCTGTAATATGGCTTGGATGCACATGACATGGCGCATCTCCCCACACACAATGGCAGAGACACTTAAGCTACTTTCCCGCTAAAATTAGCGTGAAAATGCAGGTTTTTATGCGCGAGTGATCCCGCTAACAATCAGCAAGTGACTCCTTTTCCCATTGCCAGCAGACTCTAATCGACAGCAGACGAGCTGTGTGGCTATTTTTTTTCCTCTGGTGCATCAAGCTGATATCGTCACATTGATGACATCATCAGCGCGCCGAAACACGGCCATGTGAACAATGGAAAGAAGCACGGAAGCCATGGACACGGTGGTCAACTGTTTTCCATACTTCGTACTTTTGTCATGATAAAGTACGTCATGATACGAAGGCGGATGGAATTTGTTGCTAAGATGGCAAAGAGTCACAGAAGTTACAGATGGAGGAGACGGGTGTGATATTATGCCGTAGCCATGTTACGCCAACATCATCCCGTAAATTAGTGCGTTCTCCCAGGTGTGATGTTTCCACTGGAGCCAATCGGAGGCGAGCCAGTAAAAACCCGTGTCGCTTGCAGGGTCAGTCGACCTGGGTCTGAATGCCGATTAGAGCCTTTCCCACTGCCAACAGGAGCTGATTGTTCCCGTGTTTAAACTGGTTTTTCGGCCATTGGGAAAGGGGTATTACTGGCAGTGCTCCTGTCTCCTCTCTCCAATATTTTGCCTATAATACTACCGCTGGAGACAGCAAATGGGAGATCAGCGATGTTCAGACTGGAGGTAAGCATCACAGGGGTGTAAATAATATGGCTTGAAATGGCAGCATGAATGGGGTCACAGGTTTGTGTTGCACCATTTGAACCTGAACAACCAACGGCCAAGTGGCTGGTCAAGGACACTTACCACCAAAGTCCAAGGGAGAGATAGTTGTTTGAAGTGTAGGTAAAACTTTCAGGTTAAATACATCTCACAAGGAAAGGCAATCAGATATGGGTTCACTGGCTATTTTATTGAGCTAGTGGTGTTGTAGAGTTACAGAAATTTAACACCAGCAATCACAAATAAAGATGAACATCCTTAAATTAAGTAAGGCACTGCTAACACATTTCAATCACCATTGATAAATTCAACATACTGCATAAAGCTTAAACCAAGGCCCAAAAAGCGCTTGAGTCTATCAAACCTCACATGTAGAGCTCAAGGATTAACATACGTGACCAAGATTTAGGCATGTAAATGTGCACAAGAGAGATCACTAAGAGTGTTATATTGTATAGCTAATATTACAGTAAAGCTGTTCATGTGTCCCAATGTAGAAAGCTACTGTGGAAATAAATGATAACGTAGATTAAAGTTGAAAAAAATGTAGAACAAACAGATTTATAAAGAATATTATCCACAGATTTGTTCAAAATAAAAATAAATAGTGCTCCACTCAGCATTGTTGAACCTATTGTACTCTAACAAAATAGGAGCAACTTTCCAGCAGGAGCGTTGAAAGGGAAATATGTATAAAACGCCCCCCTCTCTTGTCTTGAGGCAGAGATAGCCATTGAAAAAGTGCTGCTTCAGTCTCCCTCTGTCTCTGGGCATCGCTTTGATCAATCCCACCTCAAGTCTTATCCTGGAGGGAGCGCTGCACTCCTATTCTCTGTGGCTAATCATACTTCCTGTCTTTGTCTTTATGTGCTTTAGACAAGCATCAGATAGAAGAAGCACAGGAACAGATTTGCCCTGAGAACATGCAGAATAAAGCCTCTGGTTGTGCTGCGGTGCGTCTTCTCCAGCGAGTTTTCCTCATGAATATTTCCTCTGTTTTGGAGAGGTGGATTTCAACACATTGCTGCTTTAAGGAAACGTGCTTTTGAGAAAGACAGAAGAGAGAGAGAAGAGCCTTGTAAAGTTCAAAATGCCAGAGCGCTTGTACTTTGTGCTACCTTCGTGAGGCGGAAAGTGTATTTATAGCTTTACCTACAGTTGAGGATGACAGGGGCGATAAAGACCAGAGGTTAGACAGCTGTTTGATCACTCTCTTTACTCTGAAGCAGGGGTGGAAAGAGCACAAGACTATTGTACTAAAACAATGTACAGTCACTTTTTAAAAATCTAGTTGAACTAGAATATTAGTCTATAGATCTACTTGAGTAAAAGTAAAAATAAGAGTTAAAAAACTAAAAAAAAAAAAAAAACAGTTTCTGGAACACAAAAGAGAAATTTTTTAAGGATGGTCTTTGGAGTGGGATTCATGAAGTCATGGAGTTAACATAAAACTCCAAGGCAGTCTCTTAAAACTATTAGAATATCTTTATTTGCTTGGCATTGTCATGTAGACCTTAAAAAACATTGATGTATTTTGGCATTAAGTCTTCATTAAGTGTCAAACAAATATAAGGTTGGTCATAAGATGGTCATTTTTAAAGTGATTCTTCATCAAAAAAAATCAGACACTTTGGTAAAGTTTTTGCATGCAGAGGGTGTCGACAACACCAACCATGAATTCCTGGCTAAACTGCAATTTTTTACGCATTGACTACATCTCATCATGCAAAACAAATTGTGACAGACAAAGGAAACTAAACCAACAGAAAGTCTCAATAAAGAACGTGATTTTAATGTGATTTGTAAATAACCTTTTGTTAAGAACTATTAATTTGGCCTTCTGGTATTAAACATCATGATTTTATGATCAGTTTTTATAAAGCATCAAATTTGGTTTTGTTTATATTTTAATTTTCTGTTTTATGGTATTGGACAGTTTGTGGCTCTCATGCAGTGGGCAAAGGGTTAATTTTGCCCTTCTGGGAATCAAAGTTACCCATCTGTGATGTAGACAAAAAGTCCTTTAAACCTGATTGTACAGACAGTATGTTTATCTCTGCTGTCAAAATTGGCTTTTTAGCATTGAGTGTGTATTTGATGCCTTTGCATATTTTGGCTCTTCAGTACTAGTTTTATTTTTCAACACTAGAGGTAGATACTTGCCTTAAAGCACTGGAAAAGTGCCTAAATTTGATTAAATCTGTGCGAAATCTTCAGTGGAGGGCTTGGCTTTATACCTTTAAGTTTGTTTTTTTTACTCAGTAACAGGTGCTTGTAAAATTTGACAAGTGCAGAACTTCTTCAGAAATATATTACTGTAAAAAATGATTGATTTTAAAAACCTCTCAAAAAGTAAAAGCACACCAAAAGTCCACTTTTCATAGTTACATGAGTAAATGTAATTAGTTACCTTCTATTCCTGCTCCAAAAAGAAGAGACACAAGCAGTGAAAGCATTGAGGAAATAATTTCACATGCACAGCATTTTCTTTGGGCTGAGGCGATATTGCTCCACTTGCCACCAGTGGCACTTTTCACCAAGAAACGTGCTTTGTGTATTTCAAACAAGCACAGAAAAGACCATTTCTGCCAGGAGCTAAAAAGAATGAACAGAAACAGACAAAAATCGTTCTTTCTTTTCGGGGAAGCTGAGGGCTATGAAAACCATCTTGTGTTCTATTTTTGATCTGATTTCCATATCCATGGCCACCTGAGGGAGGTCAGGCTGCTCCGGCCAACTTCCTCACACAGCGAAGAGACGAACGCTGACAGGGACACAAACCACACCACATCCTCTCCAGCGCTCACGCCACTCACCATCCTCACTGGCACCACCAAGACTCTCACATGTAGAGAGGAATGAATTGCCATAAAAAGAAGCAGAAAACAACCAGATCATTCAACTTTCTCCTTGCTTTTCCTTCTTCTTGCGCTTCAAAGCCTGCGTCTCCATGCTGTGCCCCAGGGTTAATTAACATGAACCAAACAGTGAATGATCAGAGAGAACAGGAAATCTCCAAAGGTTAAGTGTCACTGGGGAAACGTGTTGTCAGAAGAAGAAGAAGGAGAAGGCTGTTTTTTTTCTGCGTGTTGAAAATCAAATGAGAGAGCAGCGTTACAGAGGGAAGGAATTTGTAGACACCTTTCCAAAATGTTGCTTTTCTCCTGTCAGGGGAGGCACAGCTTCAAACAAAAAAGGTCTGTAATTCAGTGACATTTTGATGAACAAAAGAACTCCACTTTTCTCTAACTTGCTGATCTTTCATTGGGTTTTTTGCCCTTCCTTCATAATATTGCCCTAATTCCCTTTAGAGAAGTACACACAACACAGTTCTGTAAAGTACTAAGGAAAAAAACATCCATCACAATGTTAATCACTGCTTTTAAAGACCCACTCATTGGAATTGCGTCTCCTCTTGGTTCATCCCAGGAGGGGAAAAAAAGAAAATGACTTCCTGATCCACAGATATCCTGGGCCGCATGTCTTGCAGGTGGAAGTAGTACCATTTCTCACTCTAATAATTAACACAGGCTCCTCTTCTCTCCCTGTGGCTTGTCGCTGACATTTGGTTCATGCTCGAGTGTCTGCCTAGCTGATTTCAATCTCTTGCATGAAGGTGAGGCTGTATTTGTGTGTGTGTGTGTGTGTGTGTGTGTGTGTGCATAAGGTCCAGTGGCCAGTCTGCCTTCATGAGATGAATCTAAGCATCATGACAATGGAGTGGTGCAACAATGATTCTGAAAAAGTAGAAATTAATGAGCATGTTAGTGTTGCCTGCACGGTCATACCGTTTGGTATGATGTCCATTGTTCAATACATTTTTGGTATTTTCATTTTTTGAGTACAAACCTTTTTTATTTATTGTTGCCCTTTTCTCTCAAATTTTTCTGCTGCATCTGAGCCTGTGAGTCAACATGCAGGGGTTAGGAAACTCTCGCTGTTCATGAATAGCGATTTGCTAAAATTAGCCAAGACACTAACCTGATGGACCATTCAATATATTTCACTGGTCCATCTGAGAAAAGGCCCCTAGAAGGTGTTTGGGAATGGGTAGAGCCTTTCAAAAGCATATCTGTCAGGTGATTGGACTGTCAGTCACATTCAATACGGGCCAATCAGAGGATCTAGGAGGCGGGTGCTGCAGTGTGAAAGACAGAACATGAATCGCTTTGTACAACAAACTCTTGCCAAAACATGACGGAAGTGGAGCAAAAATATCCTTTCTGAAGAGAAGTTTTGTCTCGGTCGTAGTCCCCACCTCTTCCTTCTATAAAGGGCTGTGATTAGGCGGTCATAGTCATTGTAGATCGGAGCACGGCTAGATGGATCTGCCTGATTACAGACAATGAATCAGGCTGATCCATCTCTACAGCAAGGCTACCAAGATACCACACTACTTTGACAGAAGAGGCAGCACTATTCACCCACATGTAGTATGAGGGACTTTAATTTCTCTAATCTGTGGTGGGAGTGGGAGTGAAGATAATTTAGCATTTGCCAAATTTAAATATCAATAACGTTTAAGCTCATCAATACAACTATCAAGTCTCATGGGTTCTGTGACTTCGCATTGTTTTATTAAGCCACAGGTGAACAAACATTCATCAGGTCTCACAGGGGAAACGCAAACTCCAAACACATCAGCATTGCGCATCAAATTAAGCATTACATGTCGTACCTTTACATCATGGCCTTGGATTAAAAATTGCAAAACAGACTTGTAACATACTGAAGATAATCTGGCTTCTGCAAAGAGGCACACCCAGACTTTGTTGTAAATCTTGTTCACAAAATATTTTTT
Organism: Cetoscarus ocellatus; assembly: GCA_037902135.1. Lineage (NCBI taxonomy): Eukaryota > Metazoa > Chordata > Actinopteri > Labriformes > Labridae > Cetoscarus > Cetoscarus ocellatus. Next base: position 136,652 of record JBAMNC010000254.1, on the reverse strand, counting down.
TAATCCTTGCTGAAGTCAGAAGAATGACCATTAGAAAGAAACTGAATGATACTTAATAATTCTTAACGGCTGGATGTAGAAGACATGTTTATGAATTTCCGTTTTTGCCTAAATTTCAAATAAACTTATTGTTTAGGAATGAGTTAGTTATCATTGCTGTATTGCGTGTGTGTGTCCAACATCGTTCTAGTATCTAGTCTGCACTAGATTTTTGAATTTTGGGTCAAAACTTCAACATTCTGAATTGAGAGAAAAACTACTTAAATGAAAGACAGTCTTGCCAGAATTCAAACCCACACCAGTTGCAGCATATCTTGGACTAATTGTGTTTGTTTACCATTGTGCCAGTCTTGCACACCAAAATCTTCTCTTTATGAAAAATGTATTTAATGACATTAATTTTAAGTTTCAATTATTACAGTGTGGAGGTAGAGAAGTCAGCTGACCACAGTGCAGTTTCCATCCATCCATCCATCCATCCTTTATCTATAACACCATCCAAGGGGCTGGAGCCCATACTAGCAGACATTAGGTGAGAGGCAGGGTACACCCTGGACTTCTTGCCAGCTAATCACAGGACTGACATGCAGAGACAGACAATCCTTCAATTACTAACACAGAAAGGCAATCTGGAGTTAGAGTTACAAGTTAACCTAGCGAGCATGTTTATTATTATTTGTATCCTAACTTAAAAGTTGATTGATGATATAGTTCATTATTGGAAAAGCTTTTTGTGTTGCTTTTGTTTAATGAACTAAACATATATGTTCGATAATAAGTATCTTGCAGTTTGTAGCTTGGCCCTCCAACTGTGTGGATAACATTAATGTTGCCTTCTGGGTGGCCAGAGTTGCCCATCCCTGGCCTACACAAACACGTCATCCCTGCACCACTCTACACGGATTAAAGATCCACTCATTCAGACCTCCAACAGGTTAGAGGGGAAAAGAAAACACCAGAGCACAAATAAGCGTCCTTGCATTGCATGAAGGGTCATATCTCACTCTCTTCTGAACACATATTTTGACAATATTCAGATTTATCACACAGATCTTTATACATTTTGTCTGGAGTGACACGCAGTATTGATTTACGGGGATGAAAACAGCCCAGAATGGTCACCTCATCGGCTGCAGCAACAAGCCTTATTTTACATTATTACATTATGTATGCAGGCTTGAGTATGGATAATGGATGAATCTAAAGCAAAGCAGTTTAATTACCCGCCATCATTCTGCTTCACCTTGCTGCGGAGCACACATCTTATTAGCCATGGTGTAAATAAACATTAATATGCCACACTGATAGAGACTGTCCTCATCCTTCGCAGTCCTCCCCGCTGCAAAGTACACACACAAAAACTGATCCTGCCACGTGTGCAAACAAGCGAGGAGCTGCTGACGCTGGGGCCAGACGTATTACAACCACTTCTAAGGAAATTATCATTAGTACATCTGGCTGGAGGCCCACTGAAAGAAAGATTAAACTGTACACACATGCGTCCTGTGTTATATAAAAACCAAGTGCTCACATTATCTGTGTCAGACGTTTGATCAAACCAGGTGGATCAAAACAATCTTAGCAGGCAGGCACAGGGGATGATCTGCGTCTCTGTGGACAAACTGAAAGATGGGAGACAGAGCATTCAGATAGACAGGGTGTAGGTTAACCAGCCACAGGGTATTCTCATTCACTCGGCACGTGGAAATAAAAGGGGGGGCTTTAAGCGAAGAGAAAAGTCAGCATCCAACCCAGCCCTGAGCAGAAAATACTGCTGATGGGATAGAAAAGTCTGCTTCTGACTGTGGGCATCTTAACAAACTGGATTGTGACCATCAGAGATGATTGATTTACAATGAAGGAAACGGCACCTGTTGGCGAGTTGTAGGGTGAACATGGAACGAAGGTATTGTACTCAAGTTAGAGTACACTTGATTTGATAACAATTTTGGTCAAGCAAAAGCAAAAGAAGAGCTCTAAGTTTTACTCATCTAAAAGTAAGAAGTACTTTAACTGAACTGTACTTTAAGTACTGAGTATTTTTAGAACAGTGTTCTGTGTGGTAAAGAATAACAACTGGAGTGTGATGAACCAGACAATTGTTTGCTCCAGTACACAAAGTACAAAATAACATTTAACCAATAAAATAACATACAATATATTTAATATAATATGATATTATACTATTTTATATATGTACAGTGTAGCATTTTCCCTGTCATATATAAAGATAGATATTAAAGGTACCTATGTAAATGTATCTATCTATGTAAACTCCAAGTCAAAACCTTGCAACAGCAAATAAATGCCAAATATATGTAACACTAGAAACAGCATAGGAAGGCATTTCCAATACTGTGGAGCAAGTTATTGTCAAAAATGTGGAAAATTGCCCCATCTCACACCCTTGACAAATCCATGAAAAAATTCCTGTGTCTGCATCTGGATTCAGATCACCACCAAAGTCTAATCACTTCCCCCTTGTGCCATGACCAACAATCCTTGAAAATGTAATCAAAATCAAGATCTTGTGCAGTAATTAGTGAAAATGTTGAAAACAGCCTGATCCTTTAATGTTGCCAAACCATTAAAAACAATCCTCAATCCACATCTGGATTTGGATTGTCACCAAAATGTAATCAGTTCTCCCTCGTATTATTGTATTCCCTGAAAATATCATCAAAATCCTTTCTTAAATTTTTGATTTACCATGTTCACAAACAAACAAACAAAAAACACTGGCAAAAATATAACCTCTTTGGTGGAGATACCCAATAGGCCTGTATTTCTAAAATTGTTTTAGTTAGTACCACTTTATAGCAATAAACTCACTGAACCTCTCCAACACTAGGACTGGCATGTATGCTTCATGGTGACAGTTTATTTATTTTGTTTAAGAAACAGACACAGAATGAGGCAAACAACATTAGATTTTTTTTTAAATGATAACCCATTGTTTTCTCATGGGAGATATGTCCAGAGGTGAAAAACAAAATAATTTATTTAAATCATCAAATAACATTAAATTGTAAGAAAAATGTACTTCTAAAAGTGACCTGTCTCAGGTCCAGTAAGACGGTTTCATACTTCAGGTATGTTCTTATATTTTGCTGATATCTCAGCCAGTAAACTGGATATATGTGTGATATGTATGACTTAGATTTCAGCTGTAAATATTGGCAGAAGTTTTCTTCTCTTCCCATACAAATTCGAAGTGTTTCATTCTACTTCTGCTAGTAAGCTAGTAACATATCACACTCCAGCTGTTGTGCTTTTGTATGACACAGAAAAGTCCACTTAAATTAAATGCCCTTCACTTTTACTGGAGATGTGACACTTTTATTTGAGTTCATTTGTATTTATCAAAGTAACTGCACTGTTACTTGAGTGGAATATGTTTGTATTCTTTCTGCTCTGATCCTTCCACCCTCAGAACTAAAGAAGCCTTTTGGAGAAGAGACGTCTGCAAGAACCTGAACCAGTCCAGTTGTCACTTGGATCAGTGTCGAACAACTGACCTAGATGACTGAGAACCTACACAGACAACTTTCTACCAACACAACAAAGCTATTACACACAAAAAATACCCAATTATAGTGTCTTGAGTAAATGTGATCCGTTACTTTCCACTCCTGGTGATCATTGTATCTAAAAGGCTGAATTACGGCAGGACTCTGATTGTCAGCACATTAAATTAAACCTTGACAATCTTTTGGCATACAAAGCTGACAGAAGTCGAACTCTTCAAAGAGTAAACTGTGTTGCATGTACACAAAGCTCTTTTATAAACTTCTGTCTTTTTGTGTGTCTGCAGATGGACTGACTGCAGCAAGAGTCCAAGAGGAAGAGACAGGCCTTCTTCTACTTTCTTATGTTGTTTCAATTACCAGTGTGCTGTACAAAGGAGGCAGCCTGATGGCATGACGAGTGCACGCCGCTCCTCTGCCTGTGCTGCTGTCTTGGTTTGAGCCTCACAAAAGGAAACGGCGACGGCGCCAGAGGCAGAGGATCCGGCTCTGCGGTCTGAGCGGGGGAAACATCAGCGGATTGCCGCTCTTCAGAAGGAGATGTCCTTCAGTGTGGTGCCAGATCTCCCTGGGGCAGCAGCATAAGACAAAAAACCTTATTTACCATATACAGGATCTCTGTGTGCTCCTAACGAGCCGGGAGATTCAGCATCACAGAGACAAAGGCCACGCTTTCACTGAAGACGCTTTACTTCAGCTGAATTAAATAGTGATAATTAAGAAAATATTAATAAAACGGTGACTCTCTGAGCTCTGTAGTTGAAGGAGCTGCTCCTCCAGCTTAGCCCGTAGGAGTTCTCATTTAAGAGTATGCCTTCGACCTATAGAGCTGCAGGCAAACACACACACAGAAACACACACAGATGCACACAATTAAAAGAAGACCTTGGTGGCCCACTGCTCTATAATTAAACACCCTTTGGTGCTGTGCAGAGAGATCCCGGGCTGGGTTCAGATGTGTCGAAGAGGGGGAGACGAAGAGAAAGAAGCTGTTGGTTCTCCAAGTTGCAAGTTGTGTTGGATGGAATGAATTAATAAAAAGCAACAAACTAATACCTTCCCAATGTGCAGTTGCTATGTCTGGCGGGGCGGCAGCAGCTTCACAGCTGTACTGTGAAACTTTAATGCTGCTAGGTGCCTGCAGCGCTGCCTGGGTTTTGTCTCTGAGGTGAAGTGGGGGAGCTTTTCCACATGTTCCATGTAACTGGGACAAGTATTAGAAGAAGAATCAGGATTAGTCTGACCCGCGAGGCTAAAACTACAAAGATACACTAACTTGACAGCTGGGAGTGGTCACTGGTAAACAGAAAGTCATCTGAAATCTCCTCTCAAGTTCAAACGTTATTAGGTGATTATGAGGTATTATTTCTCACCTTTTAGGCTCCTGAGTGCCTGTCATTTGGATCTAGTTGTTATGATAATGCGAGGTATTCCATCTCCTTCCCAGCACGCTCGCTGTTTGACATTCATGGGGTTAAAGTCCTCTGAATGATGAAGTGCCGGCGTTTGGGACAGTAAATTGCATCGTTTCAATTGAGAAGAGAGTTCCCCTTGGGTTTCCTGGAGGTCCCTGTGGGCTGGCCTTGAACAGAACAGCATGTTGTACATCCATATAAAAAAGGGGGAAATATGGTGGTACTTTCTTCTTTATGATGCAGAGATTAATCTGTCACCACATTCGCACATAAATCTCCCTCCCAGCTTTGCAAAATACTGTTTTACCTTACTTTACGCTATATTTTATTTTTTTATTGCCTATAAACATAAACCATCACAAAGGGCTAATGTTCTCATCAATATTATTACAAAATGATCATAAATCTGACGCCTTGTTAAAAGTTGAAGCCGTTTCTCTCCTCAGCTACTCAACCAGTGAAAATATTAGACAGAAGCTTTATTTTATCAGCCCTTTCCCTCACAATAACAGATGATCTTCTATCGTATTTGAGCTGCTGTATTTTCATTAGATTAGTAAATCTGAACGCTTCCCTTCACTTCCTTTTCCTCATCGCTGTGATCAGCACAACTCATCCTGCCTTTTGGGGCCCTTTTTTTCTTATACTTCAGTAGAAAATGCCTTGACAACACTGTGGTGGTTATTTCATCCTGAGAGACCACAAACTAAACAGCAGAAACACACAGTATAGACGCTTGTTTAGTAGTATGCAAATCAACTTAGCCAGAGGTAAAATTAACATTTTTAATTAAAATATTAGCACCAAACAAACACAGAAAAACACACTAATGATTAAATCATCTTCATGGAACCTCAGAGTGGAAAAAGGAGGAATATTTCTTTAAACCATTTGTCTGCTCATATTTAGTGTGTCATATGTTTGTATTTTCCAGTGTGAGTCTTCAAATGTGGTGACATGATAGCTGTTTTTTTAATGTAAGTGCAGATACTTTAATCAAAATTTTCATTCATTGAAAATCTGTAATTTAAAAAAATCTTTTATGCAAACAAAATGTACATAATTAGTAGTTTGAGTTTGTTTGTACTCCTTTACTTTAACTATCTATTCGGTTAAATCTGATAATAAACTTAAAGCTTTTAATTCAGACCATTTTTTATGTAACAGATCGCAGAAAAAGAGTAAATCTTCCATTTTACCAAATTTCAGAGATGAGGCCTAAATGGAAAAATCTGGAGCTGTTTCCTGCTGCTTTTAATGTTACTGCAGCGCCCTCTCATGGTCATCCAAGCAAATATCAAGTAACGTCAGTCATGTCGGGATGTAATGAAAAATAATGAACACCACTCATGCAGAGCAGTTTTATTTCTGTTTTAGTGTAGCAGAAGTAGGAAGTAATACAAGTTCTTCATATCTAAGACAGAAAAATTCATCCAGGTCAATGCTGCATTTTAATTAAGGTGCAAAAAAGGAGGAATGTCTGGTTTAGTTTCCTGTGTTTTTTCTAACTTCACCTCTCCCATGCAGGCTTTTTTGATTCTCATGGTTCACTGTTACTCCTCTCGTCCACACAGGCCCAGCAGAACCTTCTGGTAGTCTCCCTTGGTGTGTTCCTGCAGAAAGAGAGAGAGCATGTTGGAGGGTCTGAGTGGCAGAAAGTCTCTTTTAGCCATATGAGGACATCACATTTGCCTTCCCTGCACCATGGTAATCATTCTGATAAACCTCAACCGGTCTCCCTCGTTCAGGGCACTTTGTACACAACTTTCTGGTCACAAAAACAGTTTACATATCAGGGTGCATACAAGATACCCTCCATCTTCTCTGAAACTCTGTAGTCAATCCTAATGGAAAACATGCCAGGATACAAACCTCCTCAGATTCAATACATGAAATGTAGATTATAATAATTATTGTTGCTACTTATACAATATTAAAATTTGACTTTTGTGTAATTCACAGCAAGCTTAAATGGCTAAAAGTGAAGCAGTAATGTTAGGATGTTGGGACTTCCTGTTAAAAAACATCAAACTTTATCATTTTAGGTCTTTGCACAGTGTGTCCGTTTTATTTGTCCAAAGTTGTTGCATGATCAAAAAGAAATACCATTTAATGTTGTGTCACTCAAGTTTGCACACTGATCCGCAAAATCCCCTCTTTTATAATGTTTTTGGAACATGGATGATTTTGAGCATATTTTTGCCTCAACCTTGGACATTTTAAAAACACTTTTGACTACAGCTCCCTCTCTCCCCATCTCACCAAACCTCACTTTAATCACCATGTTTTGTCCATTGTGTGGATTTAAACCATGAAACATGACAGATAAGGCCAACATTTGTGCTCACAGCCATATAAAGCAAGACTGAGTACAGGTATAGTAACATTCTCTCTCTTCAGTGAGTTTTTGTATTACTTAGCACAAAATCATTGACACACAAACCTGACATACCTAAACAACTACATCAGATGTGGATGGACTGAGTGTTTTCTCTTTTTTATGGCATGGAAAATTCATGTATAGTCAGTGTGCAAGATTTGTGTCAGTTATGTTATTTTTAAGACAATAGATTAAAAAAAGCAACCAAACAAAAGTGAGTCAGTACCCCCAGGCCTTTAAAAACAGACCTCAATACTTAACCAGGCAGATACCTGACATGCTGGCTGACACCAAACTTTGAAACTTTTACTGAGTTTTAGTAGGTAATTTTTCAGAATTTTCAATGATAATCTGCAGAATTTCTTGATTTTTTCGGAGGGAATGTAGGGGGAGTTCCATCAAAACCTTCACAAATGTAAGGGGATATTCTACTTTTAAGAATTTTCTGTGGATTCTTTTCCTACATTTTTCCTCTTCTTCTGTTTGCTTTTCCCAACAATTCCCTGTGTTCCACCTTCATAGTAACAAGAACAGAAATGACGACGTCCCAGCTGACTTGCGTACTGGAACAGAACCTGAATAACTGACAGACACATTATCTTTCCTTCTGATTTCACTTAAAAAATGATATTCTTTGTAATAAAGTCTTTTTAAATATGTTATTTTGTTACCCATGAGTGGCTTTACTATTTTACACCATAAGATGAAACAATTGTCCTCAAATGGGGATGTACATTTTTTGTGAAAAATACTTTCTTTTCAAAGACAACATAAGTTTTATGCCGTGGCAGCATATTGAGGCCACTCATGTAAAAAGAATATTGAATTTGAATTAAAATGAAAAGAAAAATCACAATTATTGGGTTTTTCAAATTATCATCTTGCGTCTGCCCAGCGCACTGTGGCTCCTGATGGACAAATTATTGTTGTTTGCTGAAGACCCTCGCTTTCTAAAAATGTCTCTTCAAAGAATTGATGCTAAAAGTAGAAAAACTTTTGGCTAAACCCAGGTATTTTCTTTTGACCAGGCTCTAAACTGCAGAGTTGATACATGGCAAAGACTTTATCTTTTATGATCTCTTCTATGTAATAGGCTATTTATTTCTTAATAATCTCAAAATTTTAAGTTTGATTTATCCTAAATCAGTAGGTTTTTAACTTGTAAATTTTAGTTTGTTTGGTTGTAAATTCATGACTTAAAAACCTCACATATTGAGGTTTTTAAAAACATTTAGGGATCATTCCTTCATTATATTTTTGGGGGGTTACCCAAATATACCGTCATGTAGACCTTCGCAAAAAATTATGTTTTATTCAATTACCATTTCTGCCTCCCACAATTACAAAAAACTGAATAATCAACATCAAAAGATTACACAGCCTAAAAACATATTTCAGTTTTGTTTTTTTTTTTGTTTTTTTTTACAAAGATCAGTTTTTTCAAGAGTATTTTTATGTATTTTCTCGCTTAACTTTTCATTTATTGCTCGTTCAGCCATGTTCAGAATGTCTTATTCAAGTTCAATAACTGTGCATGGTTTGTTCTGTAAAGTCTGTGAGATATCATGTTTTATAATTGTGATTTCAATATCTTTCAAAATAATCCTGATAACTATTTTTGCAATAATCGCGCAGCCCTGTAATAAACTTATCATCTCCCACCAATCCAAAGTAGTTTGGAGGAATTAAAAATGTGTTACAAACCGAAGCTCGGCCATCAGAAGCCAGCTCTTCTCACTCACCATGATCGTCTTCTGCAGAGACTGTCCAAAGCTGTTTTTGTATTCACTGAGGATCTTCTTCAGGTCCACCTCGCAGCGTGACACAATAATTCTGGTCAATATCTTCTCTTTGGCTCCTTTACCCTGAGCAGACAAGTACGAGTCAGCGCTTACTGAAGTTGTACATGCTCTGAACTTATCTTACAACCATGTTGCATCAGCTGCTGGAGTTAACTTTTACTGACTTTGGATTTTGTGTTCCTGCAGCAAAATATTCACTTTCACTAGCAGATGTACTTCTTATTTCTGTTCCAATAACAAAACAGTCTGGCCCTCGAAATAGCCACAGTTCAATGAGAAGAAAGAGAAAAAGACTGGAAGTACCTTCATGGCTTGATGCAGTCTGTTGGCGAAGTACAGCTGTTTGTTTTCAAAGCACTGAACTGGAGTAAAGGAAACGCAGAATTAACCAAAACATACTCAAGTCACACATTTGTTTGTGATTTTTAGAAGCTGGCTAACAGATTGTTAATTTTTTTTGTTCAAAGGGATGAATGTGTCATAAAGGGCTGAAGTACCTAATGCCAGAAACGAGCTTTGCAGGTCTCCTTTGACTTCCAGCTTGATGCTCTCCTGCATGTTGTATGGGCTGTAATTCTTGTACCGATCAAACACTTAAAAAGGAAAATAAAACAGATCAACATAAAAAAATATATATATAAACGTGGGAATGAAAAACAAAAATCATTTAAAATAAAACAGAAACTTACCTTTTCTCAGGTGGGGTATGCTTCTCTCAGACATAATGGAGATCCAGGTCGCGACATCAGTCCCTTTAATTTTGAGCCCAGCCTCAAACAGCGCCTTCATAAAATCGAAGCATTAAAATGAAAGAGGTGTTGATCCTCGAAGAATAATGTAACCACATTTATTATGATCCTACGATGCATCACAATCACTAATTCAATGGCAAAAATGATACTCAATTTTTTAATGGCTCCCACTTACAGGGTTGGACAGTAACAACAGCTCGAGTTTCAGTGACTTAGTTTTTTTTTTTTGAGTAGATCTCAAAATCTGTACTTTAACACCAAAGAGCCCATGTTCTGCCCTTTTTAGGTTTTATATGCCCTTTAGTTGGTTTAACTTGTCTCCTCAGTGTGACAGAGAACTTCCATGAACAAGACAAAAAGTGTGGGGCATCAGGACTCCCTTTCCCCATCTTAATGGCATCACTGGCTCCTTGAAACAGCTTGTTCCCAGGGCCCCCCTGAATAGATCTACCAGTGTGATGTCATACAGTTGTTCACTGTCATTTCAAGCCCCAGAAAAATGCCTAATTCTTATTTTTAGTTTCTGGTCATTTTGTCCTGTTAAACCAAAATTCCAATTTTATCAGCCTCTATACAAAAAGCAAAGAAAATGCTAACAAAATTATGCATTGCAATTTTTAGCCAACCCTTTTTGATCTTGACCTTTAAATTAAAATTTTAAAGACAAGCTTTTTTTTAACAGGATTAATCTTACATTCAAAAGTTAAATCTGAAACACTTACTCTGGCATCTTCATCAATTTTCTCGTAGTCTACCACAGCACTTGGTTCCTCTCTCTTTGTCTGCAAAGAAACAAAACGTGGTCACTTTTGGCTTAAACTGTGGAGAGAAACTGATATATATATCCAAGGTTGTGGTATAAAATTGTCTACCTGCACCAAAGCCAGGAGCAGCTTAGCAAAATTCCCAGAGGTGTCACCAGACACATCATGATGTAGTTCCTTCTTGAACACTGTATGAAATCAGATTTACTTATTCATGGCTTGAAAAAGTCATAGTCATGGTAGAGTATCAAACATTAGCCTCAGTTATCTAAATATATCAGTAAACTTATGCATATTGGTGAACCCAACTCAACCGCCAGGGTGAATTATTATTTAACACACTGTATAAGAATGCCTGGACTCGAATGCCTGAGATATTTTTTAACTTACACTCTGGGTAGACTTTCTTGATCTCCACCAACTCTTCATTGCTTCGAGAGCACAGAATCTCGATCAGGGTTTCTTCATCAGTTCCTAGGCCCTTAAAACAACAACAACAGCAACTATGTATTACCTTTAACTCATGACTTCATCATACAGATGCATCTCAAAAGTAAAATATCATGGAGAAGTTCATTCAATCCTGTAAATCGATTTTTAAAAGTGAAAGGCTCCAATAACATGAAGAAAAACTAAACTAACTAAAACTCAGTTCTCAATGTATCTGAACATAACATAAACATAATTAAAAAAAAGGCTAATACATAAAGTTTGAGCCCTTAATTCAGCACATTGTCCTCTTTATCAAGACATTGGTGGACGCATTTGTCAACCAGGGCACTTTGGAACACTTCAAGCTTCTGTCTGTTGTTATGCTTCATGAAGACAGTGATTTCTTTCTTCAACAGAACTTTGCACCAGCCCACAGCGTCACATAGTACTTGCTTGGCTGTTCACCACGTGACTTGAACCCCATAGGGCGGTGGTTCTCAACTGGTAGGTTTGGACCCAAAACAGGGTCACAGAACTGTTTTAAATGGGTTGCTAAATTTTAAGGCCACTCACAAGCTAAATCAAGACCAAGACTTTTTATGACCTTGGATTTCTAAAATCTAGTTAACTTTACAAGGGTTTGCACAGACCCTAAAGATTAGATCAAAAGTCCTTGAAATATTTCACTCAATGAGTATTATATAGAAGATACACTGTTTTGAATTAAATTACCAAAAAAGAGCTTTTCTAAAATATTCTAGTTTTTATAAGCACCTGCGCATGACATTCACAATGGGGATTCGGATTGTGAAGCATAAACAAAATTCCCCAGTAGAGGGCAGTGTAACACTGACGAAATCTACATGTGATGATAAGCACTGCTGAAACACTGGCTATATTTTACCTTAATGGACCCCCTGATCTCTGCTGCATCAAACTGAGTTGTGCTTTTCATTAGTCCAAGGATCACTGTTTCCAGATTGCCAGACAGCGCCCCCTTCAGGGCTGTGATCATGTCCTGCAAATATACAAATATTACATGAATACACTGAATTGAATGTGTATCTCGAGCTCTGGTAAATGTCCGATTTTCAGGTAAAGACTACCGTACCTTCTTTGCCCTTCTTTCATACTCAAAAGCAATATCTCTCCTTTGTGAGTAAGTTCGCTGTGTGAGGACGTCAATGATGGTCTGTTCATCCACTCCTGATTTTTAAAAGGAAATATAAACTAATGTTCATAAAAATCCAACAAGTCAATAAATTTTCTTAACATACTGTAGAGGTATGGTGGACGTTAGAAGATGTATCCAAGTGCAGTGAGGCTGCCTCTGTGACGTAAAGGAGCTGAAGTAATGAAGTAAAGACTCAGTGTGGTATTTGTTTTTAAAGGGCCTGACTGATATAAGAGAGTTTTAAGATGACAAATGTGACTCCAGTTTTCATCTTTTGATTTACCCGTTGTACTTCTAGATCAAAAGAAAAGTTGTTGGATCTATAAAATTGCTTGAATTGGTAGACAGCTATTGAATTTTTTCAATTAAAGTTGACAAGATGAAACTTGAGTTAACATCATACAGCTCGTTTGCTTAACTTGGAAAAAAGTTCAGCTGTTTGTTATCAAGTAGACCCAACATTTTTCTTCTCTCTCTGTTGTAATAACATGAAACCAGCGGTGCTCCGAGCACATACCTCCAACAGGGCATTTCAAACACTGTCGGGCAAGTTATTGTCAAAAATGTGGAGACCTGCCCTATCTGGCACTGTTATTAAATCCTTGGGAAAAAAACAATCCCTGTAGCCACATCTGTATTACATCATCACCAAAACACAATCACTTCTCCCTTGTGCCATGACCAACATCCCCTGAAAATGTTATCAGAATTATTTTTCCAATGTACTGAGTTATTAGCAAAATGTGTAAAACTGACCTTCTTTGCAATGTTTACAAGTCTTTTTAAAAATTCCTAGATCCACATCTGGCTCACCACCAAAATCTTATTGATAGGTCCTCGCCCCATTTCTGACTGATCTTGAAAATGCTTTTTCAAGATTGATAAAGATTTGTGTCTGTTTGTTCATATATGTGTCGTGTCTAATGTGTCTTGATTTTCATGTTATAAAACTAACAAAAGATTGAAAAAGGCTGCCTGAAAAGGTTAAGTAAAAAGTAACAGAGGAAGCCAAAATTAACCATAATGACATTATTATTGACAGACGTAATAACAGTTCAGAACATGGCATCCAGTCAACATTATTTGAACTCTTAATTTGTACTGATGGCCAACTTCTATTCGACTTTTATTCATGTAAAAATGGGATTTGATCCTCACGTCCTGCTGGTACCTTTTAGGGGCACACTTTAATGTTTTAAAGATTATTTTTCCATTGATACTCTGCATGACACACATGGCAGATGTGTGCATTTTATTCCACAAGATTCAGGAATTTGAAGTCCATGTGATTAAACAGGAGGCCCATAGTGCTCTGTATCACTGAATAATCACATTTAAGTCTTTTGGGTCCAACATTGGCCAGTTTTAAACTCATCTGTAGCAGGATTTTTGATCATATACCTGCAGTACAAAAAAGTCTTATAATATGCGGTTTATTTGAAGGTAAGGGTTCAAATTTGTAGTTTTTCAGATAAGCCCGGCATCATCTGTTGACAGTCATGACATCCGCCAGCCTGTGAAGTTAATAAAAAAACATATATGACATTGCATTTTTCCCTTTCCTTTTTGAATTTACTCATATAGCTATCAGGGGTATGATGGGTTAATATTATAAGTATATTTTTCACTCATTGTGTAAAGAACTAACCCAAGTAAAAGTATTTGTTGAGGTAAAAGTATAGAGCAATATTGTTTTTTCATTACTCTATTAATGTTTTCTGAAATGTCCACTTTTTGGATGCAATGTGACAAATGTCACTATTTTAAAACTTTAAATGCACCAAAATCAGTTCACTAATAATCAATGAAATGTCCAGGACAATGCTGATCAAAGCATTACCTTCCTTGTATTGGATATGGAAGACAGTTAAGTATATTCATACATATATAAAATAATGTAATATTGACAAACTGCCATATACAGGGAAAAAAAGATCTGAAAACATGATGCTCACTTCTGGGTCATATTTCTCTTTTCTTAATGTCACATGAGGGTTAAAGAGTTAGCAGTCTGCCTTTTGCCAATCTCACAAACCAGTCTGCCAAGACAGACCGGAGCTGTGCCAGCACTGAGGCGTGGACTGAGGTGGAGAGGTGGAGGAGTTGTTCTGCAGAGGAAGCTGAAGCAGACTTTCCCTGAGCAACACATACTGCTCTGTTTCCTACCCTTGGTTTTGATGGCTGTCTCTATCCTGGCAGCATCTTTGACAGGGTCAAAGTCCACAACAGGAACTACAGTGGGGGATTTGGGTTCACCTGACTGTGGATTCAAAGAAATCACAACATTTCATGAGATGTTAAAATAAAAAAGTATATCTTTGACAAATATTTAGTGTGAATTTTCATCATAAAAGAGTAAAAAGTCTTACCCCCACATTCACACACAGCTGTCCGAGAAACTCTGCTACCATAGCCATTTTGTTGTCCCTGCAAACAGAGAAAAAGGTGATTGAAATCGGTGTAATCCTGTCAACATCCCTCCTGAGCCACTCAAGAGGGCATGTCTAACAAACCATAATCTGATCTGATCAGCCACCAATATAATATAGAAAAAGCAGAAACACTTTTGTTTAGCTTGATTCAAAAACTTAGGTCATAATTTCTATGTGCTCTTCACTGGTTTATCAAATTCACATTAAAGACAGTGTCAGTTACAATGGTTAGATACTGTGACAAATCTCTTATTCAAGTGCCTGTCAGTCTGTCGTACATCATTTTAAGAACCCCGAAAAGACACACCCTGGAAAATGTGCTACTCCCGTCTGGTATGAAAACTGACAGCACACATAAACACACGCAAGAGAACTGGTTAGAGAGCTCAGGCTGAAGGGCAGTTCATTCATTCTCACTTAAACAAAACTCAAGACAAATCTTTACACAGACTGAATGCAAATACTGTGGAAGTCAGTTGTCATGACTCATAGCTGGAGGTGGAAAAACAACCTCAAGTCTCCTAGCTGGGTAAAGTTAAACTTACTGGCACATTGATCTTGTTTATTTACATTTGTTAATAAAGTCATACTGTACTTACCTTAGTGGTCAGAGCTGAGATGATGCAGATTTGTCCGGGCGATATTGAAGTGGAAAGGGTTGGTGTTAGGTTGAACTTTTCTGACACAGGAAAGCACTTCCCTTTTCACCTCCCTTGACTCAGATTCCTCCCTCTTTCAAGCCCACATGACTCCACCCTGTTCCACAAGAAGCCACTGAAGGCATTCACTTCTGAAGTTTTGTTAAAACTTTACACACAGCTCTGTTCCTTCAGGGGATTTTTGAAGGTGATGTCTAATCCTGACCGAGCAGAGTCCAGACAATAAACACTTAGTAATGTGTGCATTACAGACAACAACATGGAGGAAGACTTAGACAATGTCTGTCGTTTTATTGTGTAAAAAAAAGTAAATAAAGACAAACATAAAGAAATACAAAGTGCTTTAGCTTTCATAACAAACATCAGTGTTTTTCCAGAGAGAAATCACACAGCTCCACTGACTGCCTCAAATTATATGAAATATGAATGAGAGCATTTAAAGAGCCTATATTATGCTTTTTTGAGTTTTATATGCCCTTTAGTGCATTAAACATGTCTCCTCCCCGTGATAGAGAACTATTAATAAATCTTAATGTCAGCAGTATCAGGACTTCTTACAGTGGCAGTGCCTGCTTGGAAAGGCTCACCCCCAAATAGAGCTACCAGTGTGAAGTCATACCATTGTTTTGTCATCAATTTAACCCTTTGGCTTGGGTTGGTGAGCCCAGCTCAGCGCAAAGACTGTTGACAGAATGCAGAGTTGTTGAAAAAATGGTAACCAATCAGAGTGGACTGGGTCTGCATGGGAAAGAGAGCCTTAAAGAGACAGGAGCTCCAACAGTGTCTGACAGAGAGAGAACATCTGTATCAGGAGCACTCTACATGAAAACAAGACGATTTTTTAAACATTAATGAACAAACCCTAACAGTCATCAGAAATGGAGAAATTAACCTGAGTTAAAGCACACATAGACTCTTCAAAGTCTTCTTACATAATATATATTTTTAAACAGACTTTTGAATTAGCGTTTGAATATACTGCTTGCGTTTGGCTGCACGTGATTTTTTTTTCCTTTTTTTGCCGCCTCCATTTGGGTTGTTCTGTCCTGGTCCTTGGCTGTTAGACTGCAAGAAAGGAAGATCAGAAAGTTTAATTCAAATTACTTTGGCTTAATTCAAGTAATATGTCAAGGCAACCCTGAAAGCATGTTTTGATGTATACCCTAAATAGTGGTTCTCAACTAGTCTACCCTCAGGACCCACCACCTCTTTCATGAGATATAAAAAACAACATTTTCATAAATGTTAAACTTATAAATGTATTTAATGAAATATGCTGGAGTTTGGACCTTAGAAAAAAAAATGTTTGGACCTTGGATTGAACAAAAACTTGGATTGAATGAAAGAACAAGACTAAATAGACATTTAATAAAAGCACATCATTTCAGAAGTCCTGGAAGAACAATGCCAGCTTACATTTCACTTCTCTCTATTTCAATGATAAGAAGTCTCTTAATACTTTCTACACATCATACAATCGTAAATATCAGCTGCTTGATTTTTACATATGCAGGCTGGGCTGCCTATTGCGTAACATCTACTAGAGCTGATGAGAGCAAGAGGAGCAGATTTTAACTACTTTTAAAACACAAATACATTGTTTTAGACATATTCTTCTGCTGTTATATGTTCATATGAGGACATCTACCTTGAGTGCCATGTTGATGTACCTGTAGCAACAGCTGTGTCATCTACAGCCTGTACATACATGCAGGAGACACACACTGTGCACAGCATAGTCAGTCATTGTACTACTAATGATATGAGACAGATGCTAATCAGGGATTAGTCATAGAAAATGAGGAAACTTGTTTTGTTTCCATTAAACATCACAGAAGCAGCAGCATCACATGCTTCACGACAGACCACATGACTGATATCACACTTTTTTTGAGGTGTCTTGCACATGCGCACATCAAAATCATGACTGAAAAATGATACACGCTTTAGCTCTAATACCAGTTTAGGTCTTTGAGCATACTAGATTCTACACCTCAATTTTTATCCACGCACACAAACACAACCTACAGCACACTTGGGCCCAGACCCACCAGTTGAGAACAACTTCCCTACAGCACAAAAGGTCAGTGAGAAGTGTTGACGGTGCAAATGCCCAGATGAAATCTTATTTCATAAGCTGTCTGAAGAGTTAGAAGATGTGTTGGTGTCTCAGCAATGAGGAATTTCAGACAGGCATCCCATGAATCTCACAGTGTGTACACTAGTAAACCCTGCCAGGCCGCTGCTGATATTGCTCGGCTCTCTTTTGTCCCTGTTGTTAGTTTTAAGGCTTGTGCAGTCAAACTATGCTGTGGTTTGCTGGCTCAGCTCATCTTATATGAAAATGACTGAAGGCTTTGCACTTAGCACAGCTTAGTGAGAAACTGCCATCTTGGCTTAAGAAAAATCCCAGTGAGCGTGTGCGTGCGTGCGGACTTGTTAGGACTTTTAGCAAATAAACTATCTCTTATGATTTCATCAACTTTCGCATTTTTGACCTTCATTCCTGTAACACTTTTTCAGAGCGTCACAATCAAGATACAAACCCTCAGGATGGGTGTTATGGGGAAGGTGCAAGGGACATGGCCGTGCTTCAGGTGAAAGGGAAGGACTACAGCAGGATCAACAGGTATCCAGGGGATGAGGCCAGAGGCAGGAGGCTGTGGTACATTGCTGTGGACCTGCTGCAGGTTGTAAGACCCTTGACTCCCTTTCCTCAAAGCTGCTTTTAAAATGGTCAAAAAGGGGTTCCCAGCCTCGTGGGTAATCAGGTATCGTCCTTCATCTAACCTACAAAACCAAATGAAGTCATTGAGGGTGTGTTAGTCAAAATCAACAAACTGAAACATGTTGTAGCATTCTCAGAGATTTTTTTTGTGGTTCACTGTGGGTAAACAGAGTCCAGAGAGAGCAAGAGGTGACGCGTTCATTGTGTGTCATAGAGCAACTGATTGTGTAATTCTCCAACATTAACACAAGGGCAGACCGGCATCACATTTCTAGTCAGAGCCTGTCTGTCAGAACTGACTGTATCATTATTTCATCATCATGAAATGAGTGTGAAGACAGATGAACTGACAACTCAACTGCAAAATTCCCTACAGCCAAACCCTTCAAGAAATTCGGATGACATCCAATCAATACACATCTGTATAATTAAGAAGTAGAATTGCATCAAAATATTAAAAGAAAGCCCCATCAGATATATTCCTTAGTATTCTGAGAGGAAAATCTGCTTTCAAAGTGTCTGGGGGGGAACTGGTGTTTCCCAAGTCTTTTTTAGAGGGGCTGTCGGCCACCCTAACCTGACCCCCACCACCCCGAATGTGAGGCACAATATGTTTAACCTGTTCAGCCCACCCACTTTTTTAAGCCTTGTGCTCGAAACCCATACCCATAAAGAAAAGAGTGTATCTCTGCAACCACAAGGTCTATATGACTTATTTTGGTGTCATAATAAAAGTAACACTTGAGAGATTTGTCCAGATGTGTAATTATTAGTATATGTGTTACTGGGACAGAGTAAATGAAGACAGAAGTCAGAATACTTTGAAAATTTCATCATCGCCTAAAACAAAAACAATTTTTTATTGTGAATATCTCTCTTAGAAATTATGCTGGAGTGGCTGTGAAACTCTAAAAATAAATAATAAAATATTTTTAAATCATCTCTGCAAAGGATTATTTTTATAAAGTGATGCAGAGCAAAATTAGAGAGGTTTTATAACAATATGGGCAGGTGAGGATTTTGAAAAACAGGGCATATTGAGCCAAAGGTAAAAAATATATGTATTTGTCAAATAATAGCCAACATGACTATAGTCTTAAAGGCACAGTTCACTGCTTTGTGCTGTCGTGTTGAGGAGCTTTTCTCCTGAGCCCCAGCAGACCCAAATTTGGGTCCAATGGGGCTAAAGAGGTTAATTTCAAGAATGTTGGTAATTTACTCATTTACTATTTTTGTCCCTGCAAAGCTCAAGTCCCTTTTACACATTCTCCTATTCTAATGTATCTTCTTTGTTCTCTTGAAATAAACCATTTTATTTTGGACATGGTCTTATTGACTGGCACATCTTCAGTGGTTTGTCTCTGAAGCAGCACCAGGACTTGGATTTTGGCTTAGCCTTAGCCTTAACAAACCCACAGACATAATTAACTACGGATGGGAAAAAATATGCAGCTTTTAAGTCAACAGTAGGGACAGGGATTGATCTTACTGATATCAATGCCACTACTGAATCTGCTCATCGATTCAATTCTTTACTGATTCCCTTATCGACTCCTGTGGATTTCCTGTATGGATAAAGTTGGCCCGCACAGATTTTTAGTGGTAACAATGTCAGGCTCCTGGTACTCCTGATCATTAATACTGAGCTGCATAGACAAATGCTTCAGCATATTTTCACTTTGCATGAAATCACACAGACAGAACTCTGGATGTCGTGCAGTCTACATATTTTTGTGTCCAACTGAATCACAGTTTTAACCACTGTGACCTGTCTGCCATGATACATCTATGACTTCTTCATAGTTTTATCTGTATTGAATGAGAGTATGATGTGCCTGATTTACAAGGCATGCAGAACAAAGGGAAAATAACTGATAAGGGAATTGCTGAACATAAAGTCAAATTAAATAAATTCCTTGCATTAGTAGTTATGGATTCTCAATTGAAATCAGTTTTTCATTCCCATCCCTGGGCAACAGTCCCAAAGATATCATTTACTTCCTGCAAATCTGACTGTAGCTGCCTACAACAAACTGAAAACTTTCCATCGGTGTTTGTGGAAGGGGGAGCTGCATCTAGATGTAATGTTTTTGTAAGGATTTTTGACTCAAGAGTGCTGCTTTTCAGGTTTGGCTGCTCAAATCCATGAGCATGTGTTTGAGTAAATAAACAAGCAATGAAAAAAACAAACAAAATAATATGGCAGGTTAGAACAATTTTGTAAATATCAGGATTTGGTAATGTCTGCTTTGGTAATGGCTGTGAGAGGTCAAAATTGTGGCGTAATTTCCCACAAAAAGATTCTCATTGCATGTTTAGTAGGTGAGAACACCAGAAACTTGTAGAAGCATTCATCAATGCATTAAATATCTGGAGTGACAAGCTTGACAATGTTGCCACTGAAACCTGTGTGGGCCACTTTTTGCCCACATAGAAAACCAGCAGGGATCGATAAGGGAACTGTTAAATAATCAGATTGATAAGCCAAATCGATAAAGCAATTCATATCAAGAAAATCTTGTCATTTTACATCCCTATTCAAGAATTTGTGTGAGTATGACCTGGGTGAAAATTTAGTTCTTGTCCTGAACTTCATGCCACCTCTGTCCATCACTTTTCGAGTGAAGTTAAAACATGTCCCTCCCGTGTCCCCTTGTGACCACCCCCGACAGACAAACCTTGCAGAATCCGTGTGTGCTGAATAACTTACCCTGTTAGTTTTTTCAGGAGGTGGTGCAGTATATTGAGTGACTTGGAAGGCCTGGGGATTAAAGAAAAATCAGCACTTCAAAGCTTGTCTACTTTGACCGAAATGTACATTTTTACCACCAGCTGATGACAAAACTAGAGTTGTGAAGGATAATCAAAGATGAAAGGTTGGATGTATTATTAACTAAATAAATCCACCTTAGTTAACTTAGTCAACAAAGGGTGAGTATGTTAATCCGAACCATCTGCACACATCTGTAGCAATGCCACTCACTTGAACCCACACGAGATGTTCTCTTTCCAGTTGTCAGGCAGCTTTCTCAGCAGAGCTACTTTTGATGTGAACACATCGATGTGAGCTACAGAGGCAGACAAATGAGGGTGGGAGATACACGGAGAAAAGAACAAGAGCTAATGAGTACACACATCAAGAACATCACTTCATCATCAATGCCATTCATGGTGCTTATAAAGTGATTAGCCTGCGATGGTTCACCAGCATTGTTACAAGCTTGAGTAGGAGGCAAAAACTGATTGCTGGCTCTGCCTCCCTTCTGTACTTGTAGAGACTTCGTATCTCTACAGTGGCTTCCTTCACTTACTGATCCCATGACAAACACATGCTAAACCATGATCTACTAAGCAAATAAGGATATCTTTTATCAGCTGCATCAGTAACATGTCTTCATATATGTAATTAATCATTACTGCTTTGCCTGTCATCTCCCCCTCTGTGCTTTTCTAGACATCAAATGTGGCTTTTAGACAGACAGATAGATAGATAGATAGATAGAATACTTCATTAATCCCCTTGGGGAAATTTGGGAATTGATACAAGGAGATATCAACTGGGCAGAAGATGACATACATTATCAGCCAAGACCTTAACTACTCCAAAACATTAAATACAAAAAAATCAATAGACCTTGAACAGAAAACTCTTAAGAATATCTTCTGATTCTTCACCCACTCTTAATGAATGCATGTAAGTCAATAATAAGCATTAAAGGAGTTTGACCGATGCTGAAAACAACATTTAGCTGAGCTCCGCAAACTGCATTCTTAGTAATTCTCCATAATTAAGCATGGCTGTAGCTATGGCAACAAAGTAAACTAAATCAGTACACAGTCACACAGCAGGATGGTGAGTCATCTAGAGACTATTCCTCTGGTTTGTGGGAGGATTTGTCATGTGGGTAGGAGGGTGAGAGAGGAGAAATCTTTTTTTATCTGCATATATGCGACTGTGGGTCCTGCCCTGACAATTATGTTGAAAAATTAAAGACTATAAGAAACCTCTATCTGTGATGTAATGCTAAGAGCAGATTAGAATATGTGCTTTCTACATTACAATGACTCTTGAGGAAAAGAGACAAATCACCTATGTAGGAGACAGTGCCAGAGTGAAGCATTGTCTCAGTCCATAACTGGCAGGCCTCACTGTTGCTTAAACACTCAACGCCGTAGCACAGCTGGTACTCCAGCTTCGGCAAGACATGCACAGGCACATGCTGTTAAAGGAGAAAATAAAGGTGAGAGGGCAGCTGAGACTTCAAAATGTGAAGTTGAACTATAAATCATGGATTAAGTGTCTTGACAACATGTACCTTGTTTTGGCTGCAGCCAACATCTCTTGTATGGGTCAGTGAGACAGAGCTGCACACCAAAAGCAACAGATCCTGCAGACTGTAGAGCTTATAGAGCAGGTTTCCCTCCTCTGGAGGCTCATAGTCTTGTTCATCCTCTGCACCAGCCTGCAGTTCTTCTGAGAGTATTTCTGCATGGAGGGCCACAATGTCAAAGAGTATAACAAAGTGTACAAACATAACTTATACACACGCACAAGGATTGTCCCCATACTGTGTCTGTATTAGTAGAAGTATCAGATCAGGGCCGATGTTAACATTTTTAACCGATAAGGGATCAGGATTAAAACTGATCATCTTACTTGGTTATGTCAGTTACTGTAAGTTGAGCAGTAGCAACCCTGTGGCTAACAGGTCATCTGTGTGGAACTACTTTAACTGACACGGCAATAAGAGTCCAACGACCACTCTGAGTGTATACATATTCTGAGTAGCTTTTTTCTGTTTTTCTGAACTTAGGGTTTGTTGCAGAAAAATAAAACATTATAAACGTTATAATGGAAGTCTATGGTACAAATCTTGTAGTCTACAGCCTCAACATAACAAAAACATCTTACACAGTAAAAATAAAGTACACATGGATGAAAATCAGGGATTGTAAATTTCATTGAAAAACTCCCTAACCAATTTTCATGGCTAGGAAACAATCAGCCCAAGATATCTAAATAAATGCACCTCTCAAAAAAAATTTCTTGAACAGGGCATGAGGGTTAGGAATTAAATTTTGTCATCTTGTTACTTTGTTTACTTAATCTGGTTATAAACAAACAAAAGACAAGCACTTTTTTGTCTAAGTAAATGTAAAAATCTGATTGGGATTCTAAATCAGGAGATATTTACTGTTTAAAAATCATTTTGAGATCGGGGCCAAAAAAAGAACATCCTTAACACACACATACACAATGTAGAGAATTTTTTCAATGAAATGTCAAATTTTGTAGAAAAACAACCAATTTTATGTTATTTTTTTAGTCAAATTATGGACTTTAATTACCTATTATGTTTTCTGAGCACTTTCAAAACCAGAGATATTCCTTTTTTATTAATGTTACAATGTTGCAGGGCATAATATGAAACACTGGCTGTTTTGTTAACGACAGCTACACAAGGAAGCAGAAACTGCAACTGAAACTTGCAGTTGCGTCTCTGTATCTCAGTTATGTTTGTGCTGCTTACTTGAGATGGACAATAATAAGTTTTTGGCATTGGCTGCAGTTTCTGTTGCCAAAGCTCCAACCCACCTCTGCAACTGATCTAAAAATGCATTGCAGTTGACACAGTGTTAACCAGAAAGGCACTTATCAAAAGCTTTTCTCCCTAACTGTGTACAAATACATTCACAGAATAAAAAAGTGGTTACTGTTTTGCAAGCACACTTTCAGGATGGTGTTTTTTCATTTAAGTGAGTCCTTAATCCAAAACAAAAAGTAAGTTGCAGAGGTGGGCTGTGCAAAACGCGCATCTCTTTTATGTGATTATTTAGTGTCCTTTCAACTGAGAGCTCCCTAGAGTTGGAATTTATACACTGTCCATTTAAATATTAAAAATAAGAAACAGCTTTGACACTAACTTTTGTGCTCTGTTGTAGTGAGCTTGACAGCAGGGGCAGAATCCTGAGATGCGGTGCTGGTCTCTCTATCCTGGTTCTGGCTTCTCTCTAAGTACGTGCTCACACAGGGCTTGACCAGGGATGGAGGATGGGAGCAAACCTGGGGCGCTGTACATCTGCTGGGTGACTTGATCTCCTGGGACATTGTGGATTTTTTTTCTGTGTCATTGGACGTTTTGAACATGGCAGTCTGCATTCGAAGGATCTCACCAAGCTGGTCTCCAGCCTGTCTTTTGGGTTGTTGCCTTTTCCTCATACCTTTATGAGGGGAAGAAGACTCAAACTTTACAGGTCCAGGCTCAGAGATAGGTGAAACCCGAGAGGCTGAGGAACACGGTGAGGTATTTGGCTTTTCCTCTTTTCTAGGTGTTGCAGCAGGAGACACAGTGTCATCAATTACCAGGTTTTCATCAT
Organism: Cetoscarus ocellatus; assembly: GCA_037902135.1. NCBI lineage: Eukaryota > Metazoa > Chordata > Actinopteri > Labriformes > Labridae > Cetoscarus > Cetoscarus ocellatus. The sequence goes on along the minus strand of JBAMNC010000254.1, from coordinate 112,209 downwards.
CTGAGTCCTCTGCAACAGGGAGGTCTTGGACGTTTTCCTGTCTTGTGTGTAGATTTTTTGGTTCTGTGACCTCACACATCACATGCTGAGCTGTTTTCCCTGCTCTGTGATCATTCATATCTATTAACGAGGTGTCTGTATCATTTTGTGAACTGGTAGAGTCTACTGGATCTTCACTGGGCCTTTTAGTCTTACTTGAATGTGAGGAACTTGAGGCTTTTTTACTCTTAACACATTCATCCTGCTCAGCCTGTATCTTTTGCCTCTTGGAGGTTTTAGTGGATATCGACTCCCCAAAGGTCTCCAGGTCAGCCAGATCCACATCAAAGTCAAGATCACTTTCAAAAGACACCAAATCCCTTTTTGGGTTCTCCTATAGAAAACACAAAAACAGACTCGTTCTTGTAAAATATGATTAAGTGCATGATATTAAAGCTTCATATCTACATGTAAGTCACCATACCGCTGAGATTTGCTGACCGCCTGCAGGAAGCTCAGTCATTAAATGGAAAACATTTATACTTCCATTCTTCTTGATGGAAAGTTTGAGACTCTCCTCATGGAACACATGATTCCTCTCCCTCACTGTGATTTCAGTCTTCAGAAGGGGGGAGTCCACATATACACTCTTCTTCTGAACACTGCCTGTAAATGATACGTCACATTCAATAAAAAAAATGTGCAAACAGCGCCATCATGAGGACACGTAATGTCAATACAGTCTGCGAGAAAACTCCAGAAAAGTCCTTAGAGTATTTCTTTCTCAAGCAGGATTAAAATGTCCATGACACACAGACTGTGTATAATGACAAATTCTTTCTATTTGTTAAAAATATTTTTAATAACTGAATGCACTGATCATGTCTAAATCATGTTTTTGCTCTTAAGCTACTGAATACCACCTGAGGGAAATTTACTTTGAATATGCTTAGAATAAAAAGGATGAAAAAAAACAACACCTGATGTAGGTATCTGTAATTCCAAAATGTCCTGTATTGTCCATGAGGTGTTAATGATGTCTAGCTTTTTTTGTGTCTTATCCTCAAATTTTGATACTTTTAGTGTTTTTTAAATGTTTCATTATAAGATGTTGTTACAGTGGGTGTATCTGAAAAGAAGTGGAATATTGTAGACCTGGGATGAGCAAAATAAAGCCTAGGGGCCAGGCAGCCCTCTCTGTCACTCAGTGTGGCCTACTCATCATTTCAAAAGTCAATTTATCGTAAATATTAAGATAAAAATCTGCCACAAAACATGCCAATGAAAAACAGAATTATTTACACATTCATCTTTGATTATTGGAATAAATGTAATTTTCCTAGGAATTAGAGGTAGATAGATAGATAGATAGATACTTTATTTATCCCCATAGGGAAATTGTTGTATCCAGCAGCTCATATGAAACACATAAAAAACACGTAAAAACATCATCACATGTAAGCACATAAAAAAGTCAACTAAATTAATAAGCGCAAGTGTGCATGTGCAAGTGGGGGAGCTATGAGGAGTTATATAGTCTGATGGCTGAGGGGATGAATGATCGCCTAAAGCGCTTAGTCCTGCAGCGCATTGAAGGCAGATGGTCTACTGACTACTTGTGTACCTTTTAATGGTGAACATACATCAATTAATATATTTAAATAACAAGAAAAACCTTAAGGTTAAATACATTCATTTTTATTTATTTATTTTTTTTACAATTTTTTGCACTGAAAATGTTTTTCTAATTGGCTTGAATTCTGTTTAGCTCTTTGAATAAAGTCTTCCTGTTTGTCTTTATCTAAGAAATTAAAGTTAATGTAGTTATTTTTTTAAATACATTTTTGTTTTGTATTTTGTTAAATTTAGTAAATATTATTGCTAAATTATGACTATCTGACATCTTGTGACAGTCTGGATAACATTGAAATGGCCCTCTAGATCACTGCGGTGGCCTGTTCCTGCAGTAGACACTGACTCTTCATATCTGATAATAATAATATAAATCTTTATGAGATATTGTGAAGAAGATGAAAGGCAGCAGACCCTGAGGCTTTTCTAACATCGAAAACCTGCTTGTCCCCATCCAGCCACTCAATGATGGAGCAATTTGTGCAATGGGAGCGCAGTGCAAGTATTTAGTGCAAAGTTAACATAGTTTACAAAAAGGTAGACAATTCTGAATTATTCTTCTTATTTTGAGTTGTCTATTGTAATTCGTTAGTATTCTGAAATAATGGATTTTTTATGTTTGCGGTCTATAAGCCATAATCTTAAACCAAAAAAGGTTTGAATAACTACACTAATGGAAGAAGAATATATTAAAGTTTCCTCTTTAGATTAAATTACAAAGGGAAGAAAAATTCTCTGTGGTATTCTTATTTTTAAGGTACCCCTGTACATTCATGTTAATAAGACGTGTTCAAATATCTGCTCTGCATTATGAAGCAGATTTATATAATAAGCTTTGGATTGGAGAGAAGCAGAAAGACAGGGATTGAAGCACTTTCTCCTTTTAGATGCAAAAATTTCAATATGATCAGATTTAAAAAGCATCATAAATGAATCATGAATTATGATCCCATACCTTTCCCTTTGCATTTTACCAAAACAGGAAGTTCCCATTGCTCGCTGAAGTCAGGGCCATGGTTGTCCAGCAGCCTGACAAGAGCATCTCGAGTCAGACACACGTGAGGCTCATAGCGATCAGACAGAGCTTGGGCATTACTGTCGCTGCTGATTGTCTGTAAGGAACAAAAGGAGACTTGTTTGGACTAATAGAAAGGCTTCTGAATCATTCACATCTACAGAAGTCACTTCACAACTTTGTACAATAAACTGGCCCTTGTCATTACAGAGAGTGATACGCCATGAAGAATTAATGAGCACTGGTTTCAGAGAACAAGACATGAACACCCTCTGGTGTCTTTTGTGAAAACTGCAAGAGCTGAAGCAGAGTTACAATAGACCTGCGGTCATGAATCCCATTCTGGCAGTAAAAAATCGTGACTTTTTTTTAATCAGAGTAATTAAAACAAGGGAGACAATTGCTTACAGCGTGCATGTCCTTAGCTTTTTTAGCTGGAGGATTCTCTGATGAAACACTCTGATAATCCCTTGCAAGCTGTGCATCAGCAGGCACTATCTTGTGGTCGGTAATATCCACATTGCCCTGGAGAAATAAAAGGGTACAACGATGGGAATAAGGGGAGTTAATCCACATCACAAAGGCTGATTCTGCAACACACCACTCCAAGTTAAAAGATTCAGTAGAAAAATGGACAGTGGCCTTAATAAGCACATTTAAAACATAAGGTGTAAACACTTTATTCATTTGAGACTTGGATCATTCTTCTGTGATGGGAGCACTTAGAAAAGTAAAGTACCATGATCAGCAGCTGTTTTTCAAAGGTGAGCTTCAGCCCTGGGTTAAAAGTCCCTCCCGTCAAACTGGTCATCTCATGGATCTGGTATAGTGGAGGATTCATCTTGATGTGCTCCAAACAGGCCCTGAATAAATCCTGAAAAACAAACAAGGGCTCTGAATCACTCATGCAGACCCAAAAGAGATGAGAGGTTTGATTCTTAGAGTAACCCGTACCTCTGAGTATTGCTTGGCCTCCTCTGATATGTAGTGGTAGTCATTGGCACACATTTTGGCGACATCCTGCACGTACCTTGTGAACTCCATCACTTCAGCATTTACTCGTGTCTGTAGAGCCTGAAGTGTTTGTGCAGATTATTTGAAGGAGCAAGAAACAAAAACTGGCTCATATAAAATAGCATTAAAGGGTGAATGTTGTTACCTGTGGAAGGATGTTTTTTTTTGTACTCATCAAATGGTTGAGATATGTCCTGTGCTGACTGACAGACAGACTGGACAAACGGGGGTAGGGCATTCTGGGCACAGGAAAAGACTTTCCTTCCTCATTGGCAACACTATCCACAGACGCATCTTCCTCATCGCAGTCCAGATGTGGTTCCTCCTTGATGACAGAACTGCTGTCCTTCAACTCTGAATCTTCCTCTTTGGAGGAAACACAGGAAGCTTTTGCAGCACCAGCATTATCCCCTTTTTTTATCTTAGAAGTGTTGACAGGACTAGGGGGAGAATAAAATGATTAAGAATAACATCAACAGTTTTTATTCGACCTGAACTGTTTCGTTGTTTGTGGTTGTCTGTTAATTGTTGACAAACCTCTGGAGACTGGTCCACAGCTCTCTGACAGTTGGTGCGAGGGAATATTTGTCATAAAGATCCCTGGTAAAGAAGGGACCCTCTGGGACTGGGGGGTCTTCCCTTTAATTAAAATGAGAAAATACAAATATCACAGAACTAATATAATGCCCAAACACATTTTCATTTGATAGAGTTATGGATGACTCAGGTGTAACTGAGTGATACAAATTCTGTGAAAAATGGCACAGCTCTAAAATGTGCAATTCAAATTCAAACGTTCACTGCAAGAAACAAAACTTATGAGATCATTTTGGGAGTTTTCATTTTGTTTCAACTAAACCTGCTCGGATCACTAACAAACTCCACCTGAGACATATCAGCCATTGCTTTTGTAACAGAGGAGCACCTTAATCTAATAGTTCTCAGAGAGCACAAAGGTCCAACAAGGCATTTCTGAAATCCTTTGCTGAGTTATTATGAAGAATGTGGAAAAGTGCTTTATCACGCAATGGTAACAATTCCTTTAAATGATTCCTGAATATGAGTCCAGATTTGACTCACTGCCAAAATCTTATCACTTCTCTCTTGTGTCAAGAACAACATCCCTTAAAAATGAAAGTAAAATCTGTTAAGAACTTTTTAAGTTATCCTGCTCACAAACTTACAAATCAATGAACACACGTCTGCAAAAACATGACCTCCTTGGTAAAGGTAATATAACATTAATCTTACAATTGAATTCAGTAACCCTATCTCTCTCTCTATATATATATATATAAATATATATATATATATATATATATATATATATATATATATATATATATATATATATATATATATATATATATATAAACGTTTTTCAAATTAAATTCCTGTACTTTTTCTCAAATATATTTGGCAGTGCTAAATGAAAGGTGACCATAGGAGTACTTCAGACTAAACACATTTTACCTTTGCACAGAGCACCCTGGTGGTTAATCACACTGAAAGAATTCTTAGCAGATTCTGACATCCTTTCTAAAATAATTTTGAGACAAAGCACGCATAACGTGTCCATCCACCAGCAGTGCAGACTAGTTTGAGTCACAAGAGGAAACAACCGCCACCAAATGGGATAAACTGATGATTTCTGCAGTTAATATGACTGCCATTTAGTTTGAATAGTTTGGAATACTTGTGTGAATTTTAGTACACACAGTAGAGACTTCTGTAGGTGGAGAATCAACAGGTCTGGAGGACAGGAGAAACCCATGCTACCTTTTGATTCAGGTGAATAAATTGGGAGCTCATGTCATCAAACCGGGTGGAGTAAGAGCGTGACTATGAAAAATCACTTCAGGATGTTTCAGGATGTTCAGGATCAGAAGATATTATCAGCTGTTATACGTTTGTCTGCAGTGAGCAGCTCTCGTCACGCAGACTCTCATCGATTTAATGGACATTTATAATCACACGGACCAGATTCACTGTTTTACAATCTTCAAGGACAAAACAGAGGAGCCGATTGAAAGTTCATCTTCAAAGTAAATATTCAGCTTTACTGATTGTTTATTTTGTAAAGACAGAAGCCACAGTTTCAATTATAAGTTTACTTCATGATAGCACACGGTATGTTTGTTGCTTTGGGGGTAAAATGAGCTAGAAAGACATTCTTTGTCAAAGTTACTGTGCTTGGTCAGCAGAATAATCCTTAAACATCCATACATGTGGCTAATCTTTATTTTGGATGAAGTATTACTTGTGTATTTAGAAAAATTCAAGTAAGACTGTAGTTTGATCCTTACACTGCAGGTGGAAGGCTGGTAGGCTGTGCCGTGTCTCAAATAGTGCCAATCAAAGCGACTTGGTAGTGGAAAATTAAGTTGATATAAACAAACAGTTTGTAGCTTGTGATGACCCCACGCTGTTTTCGTGGCTTGTTTTCTCTTGCAATTCTTTTAATTGTGTGAAATGTTTGGCACCATGTACAGCAATGTATAGCATTAGCATCTGTCCTGAGTTTTTCTGAACAGAGACAGAACTGAGCTGTGACACTGTGGCACAAGTTCAGGCTCATGCCATGTACCTTCACACAACCCCACTTAAAAAAACCTTAACTGTCTCTTTAATTTTCACGACACATCCCCAAAACATACTTAAGTCACAGTTAAGCATACTTTAAAAAAAACTACTAAAAACAAACACAAACAAGCAACTTAATTACAATATCTTAATCTACGTAAATGTAATCAGTTACTTTCCACACATGGATGATGCCGTAAATGTTATAAAAACCATGACAGCAATTTCTGTTGTGCCATAATTAAACTGTGTTTTTTCCCCCGTTGGGGTCCTGATTTTACAATCCTTGTAATCAGTTACTGGTGCATTAACTCAAGCTTTAGGACCAGGAGTCTAAAGTAACTAATATATCCATTCAGGTTACTGTATACTCCAAAAGCTTGTTTCAGTGACTCTCATATATTAGTAAAGATGTCGATATTGGCCTATATAAGTTTTGAAATATCGGCAAAAGTCCAGGTTGGATACCCTAAAACAGTGGTTCTCAACTGGTCTAGCTTCTGGACCCACCATCACCCTTAATTTCAAGCTGCGACCCAAATCCAGGGAAATTTTCAACTTCTCTAATTTATATTCAAAAATGCTGCACTTTGAACCTGGAAAAGTACAGAATATCACAAGATGCCAACACAAAAAAAAGTTTAGTGAGAAACCAAAATGATCTGCATGTGGCGATGCTAGGGGGACTGATCATGGGACTGTTACAACAACAAAGCACTTCAGTAACCTCAGCTTTTTTTAACAGACGCCACAGTGCTTTAATGGACAAAAATAAAATACAAAAGTCCAACTACTGAATGGTCTTTGTTACTGAGCAGGTGTCGATAATAATAACGACCAAAACTACTGAAGACAGTGACAGATTATCAGTCTCTTAAACACATGGGCCATGATGTCACCAGCTTAAAGCCACAACAAACCTCAGGCTCAGCACCGCGCTCCTGCATGTCCAAGTCACTGATGCTGCTTTAGTTAGTTGTCAGAACTGAAAATTATCGACACTGACATTTTTCTCCCGTTTGCTGTGAATGTACGACTTACCACACAAGCTCCATTGCCGTCACTGCTCCACGGTTCGCAGAAATGTCCGCATTAACGCTCCTTTAATGATTTTCGTTTAACAGCTGACAGCTAATGCTAATGCTAACATGCGTTTGGCAGTTCTGATTCTTCGTCGTCGGGTGAATTCATGTCGTCCTTCATGTTCTAACGGTATATACCGCCCCCCTCCGGAAATCAACGCCAACTGCAGAATCAAACCGCATTTAAATGCGATCATTGAAAAAGTAAAAGCTTAGGGTAGACAGTAAAAAGTCAGAACCAATGTGTACAAGCCTGAAGACGATATAAGCTTTAGCCAAACTGCCCTCTTATTATGTATAAATACAGTCAATGAAACTCACAAAATACTATTTTCTTTGTATGTTTTCATAAGCACTCAGATTTTGCTATGATTTCATTTTCTGTTTAAAAAATTATTTGTTCATTTAATGAAATACTAATAATGTCAGTTTTCTATACCCTATTGCTATGGACAATCTAATACAGGGAAAGGCAGCTGGGGCCACATGCAGCCCTCCTATTCTCACAATGTGGCCCAAAGCCAGTTTAAAAAAACAATACATTGTTTCCATCAAGAAAAGATTATACCAACAGAGGAGAATTAGGAAACAGAAACATTCCCATAATAATATTTCATAGCTGCTCTTTGAAGGAAATTTGAAATACAGTTGTCTATAATTGTTTCTGCTAAATGCCTTTAAATCCTATATATGAACATGTGTAAAAAAAAAAAAAAAAAAGTGTGTAAAATTTGCTCAGATCACAAGTTTATGTTCATTGCAATGGAAAAGTAGTTTAAAACAACTCAAATTCAGTTTTATCTAATCAAATCAAGCATTACTATTCTAGCTTGAGTTTAAAAAGGTAAGTATCCTGATATTTTGATTAAAGCTGCATATATGATACTTTAGTCAAACTACGTAATAAAACTGTTTAATAAATAGTTACATCAAATCTGAACAGCTTGACCCTGTGGCCCACACTGCAACCAAAGTTGCCCATCCCTGATCTTAGCTTTGTAAGTCATGTTTGTTATGCACCTAATCTGCTATTATTGCAAGCTTACCAAATCAGTATCAAGGCCCATGTCTTATATCTCCATAAAGCAAAATGACCCAAAGTCACTCCAATGTTGCACCAAAAGGGCATGTAAACGAATGAAATTATCACATTTTCTGCCAAAGGACCTCCATAAATCTAACACATTAATGCACATTACTAAATTTGGCACCAACCACTGTGTTGTGAGTCTTAATATAAAAAGCAACACAAACTACAAATGATTATTACCTGTTTACTGAATGTTTAAAACTGTATTTTAGTCTAAGTTCATATGTAAAGACTTTTTTCTCTGATTAACAAACAACATCTTAGCATACATTTTAAGCAAATGAAATGGATTATGAATCCATGATATTATTGCATGATATAATTGGCAGAAAATGGCTCAAATACCAAATTATTGGTACTGGATGATTAAATCTTTGCCAGTATCTTTAGCAGATAATTCAGACATAATTAATAATAATATGTCTATTTATGTTGTACTTTTAAAAACAGATCAAAGTGCTTCGACATTCATGCAAGGGCATCCAAAAGGCAAAGCATAAGAACAGGTAAACCAAAGGAACAATAAATATTGGGACAATGTGTGGACAAATTTGTGCAATTAAAGAGCTGAATCAACAGACCTCTACAGCTCAAGCTTAAAAGAGCTCAAGTCTGAACCTAAGGAATCAACTTCATATTTGTTTGTTTGAAGAATGAATTTTAATTTATTGTTCTAAAAACATCTAGTTATTGTTTGTAGAGGGGCATAATGTGCAAGATGTATTGAGAAGAAAAGTTTCTTTATTTTGGTATCGATATCAGCTGCAATGAATATTTATATGAGCTAAGTTTAATGTTGGTCATCTCAAATAAAGAAGAGACTACAAAAAGCGTTTTAAAAATTGGTCAAATTCCTCGTTTTTAAAGCATAATAGCTCATTCATTGCACTATGATGGCTTAGGTAGGAAACTGAGATTAAATCTTCACTGCCCCCATGGGGAAAATGATCCATTTATATGTAATGTATTATATCTTTTGCCCATAGAACTAAAACCTGCAAAATAAAATCATCCCTATTTAGCAGTTAAATACTTCATGAATGTCTGAATTTAAGTCTGAAAACTATCAGTTTGTTTTCAAGTTTAATTAGAATTTGTTCCTCCTAAAAAAAAAATCCTTTTTATTTCGGGCACTACAGAGCTCACAGTCTATATAGAACTGTTTGTATCTTACAAGGGGCATCATAAACATGCTGTATTGAGAGGAAAATTTCTTTATTTAGGTATCAGTATCAGCTTTAATAATGAATATGGGCATATCAAGTATGAGCAACGTTCAATAATGTGCATTTCCAAAAATGAAAAATCTCTATAAAAAGCATTTTAAAAAATCATCAATGTTCCTTATTAATTTTCAGCAAACCAGCTTGTTTCACTGCACTGTGATGGACTTGGTAGAAAACTGAGATGAAAACTTCATATTAGCCCCTGTGGGAAAATTGATCAGTCTATATGTAATGCAATATACCTTTTTGCCCTACTGAACTAAAACCTGCTCTATTTAAGCAAGTCAATTTTTCTAGAAGAACATGAACATGTGAATCAAAGTCTGAGACACAGACTTAAGATATAAATGCGTTGTCATATCACACTTTAGTTTAAGCTTAGAATGCATTTGGCCAGGAAGTAAGATGCACTGTTGGATGTCTGTGATAAAAACACCTTAAACTGGTTTGTTTTCTGGACTGTATATCATAGGCTGTGGTTAAGAAGACATATCATACTCTTGGACAGATTTGATAAAAGTATTGATTTAAAGAAATAATATAATTTGTTCAGCTCATTTCAAATGAGTCTAATTAAACAGTTGAAACACTAATCAGAACAGCAAGGTCTGATTCAGCCATAGCCAATAAAAGATGTGAAATACTCAGTTGGATATGATAACAGGAAAATGAGACAAAGAGAAAGAGACAGATAAACAGGCAGGAAATAAAAGCCCATTACAAGCGGTAAATTTTATTATGGGATAACAGCACATAAAGCACATCTAAAATCGATGTGTCCAATGCACTTTTAATAAAGGTAATATTAAAGGTACAGTTTCTAAGTACAATATAACAACATTCATATTAGAATGAAAAGTATTTAAAAGACAACATTAAATTTCTTATTTTTCTTTACAGCTGTATTTACAAAATGAATCAAAATACTTATTTTTCATATTTAAGAATCAGACAAGAAGGAGCAAAACTACGTTTGTGAATAGACTACCTGCTAAAGAGAGTTCAAAAGAGCTGGATAAAAAGGTACATGATCATCTGTCCCCATTTTAACATCAGTAGCAAACATGTGACTTAGAAATTTGTGACAACCACACACAAGTTTTCCGGGCTTTTTCCCCATAACTGGAACGGCATTTGCATGAAAAAGGAATAAAAGAAAAAGAAAGAATCCACCCCTGCTCCACCCACCCTTCATATTATGTTACCCCAACTGACTGAGCGTACATTGAACACAGAACATTAAAGAAACCCAGATGTGTTGTTTGCATCTTTTACAAACAAATACAAATACTCGATATACAATGCATCAGTAAATCTGTTCTTCAATAACATAAGTAAAAACATAACAGAGATGTAGATTGCCTGAAAGTTTTTGCCTGATCAAAAAGGTGCATGTGTTATTTTCTGTAGGATCATCTGCAGGTATTTACTGAACTTCAAAAACTAACGTGAAATAAACTCCTTCCCCGTTTGTCAAATAAGGTGAAAGGTGACATGTACACTTGGAACAGACCGTCAAAAAACACTGAAGCATCAACCCACGTGAAAAATGATCAACATCACATAAAGAAAGAATCTGAAAAAGCATGTGAGAGTGAGAGTTTATCCTCATGTACAAAATACATTGTCACTTAAGAACACGTCTGGAAAAAACACAAAAAAGACAATCAGAACCATGTATGCATCTTGTTACACCGAGAGGCACTCAGTGTGATACGTTGTAGATTATTGCAAGCATATTCTCACTGATATTTGCTACAGAGTGGAGAGAAAAGGTCAACTTTGTCCTCAAATGGCAAATCTGTCATGTACATTTGTAACACTTCATGTGGTGCAAAATAGGTTTATGAGGAGGAAACCGCTCTCAGGGGAGAACAAAAGCGTAGCGAGGCTTTTTTTTTTTTTTAAAGAAAATCCAAGCACCACTTCCCTGCATCCAATGAAGAACTATGCAGACACAAGAGAGGTAAATATTAAGTATCTTAAAACCTGACAAACTAACGCCTCAGTGAGTGGTTTTTTACAATCAGACAAAGAAAAAACACAATACTGCTGTTTTAGTTTGAGCATATCTCCACAAACCCCAAAAGCATCCTTAAATAGTTTGTTAATTAGCAGATACTAGCTTTGCTATAAGTCAGAAGGAAATAAGTGCCTTATCCCAAGACGAGCACACTGATACAGGTACTGGCTGGGTAACTTTAACCACTATCATTTTCATTATCATTATTATTATTATTATTATTTATTGAGTTCTAATATCAATAATACATTAACATGTGATGAAATGAATTAACTAATAGGGTGGCCAGGCTTAGGAATCAATACTTTGTTCACAAAATTAACTTACCTAGCACCACACATCAGGGCAACACAAAATAAATGTCAGCACACCCTATTTTCTATCAAACTAATCCTAAAAGAGGGAGGCAAACTAGAAACAGAGTTATCGTACAATAAGGTGTAATCCATAAACAGATAAATATCTTCACTGGGTAGGCCTTAGTAGCAGTATTTTCCTCTTAACCTATACAGACAGAAATTACAAAGCTACCTTTATACACGTGATCAATAATAACATTAAATATGGTGGATAAACAGCCGAGGATGAGGGAGAGAGAAAGAGAGAGAGAAATTAAGATATACAGCATACAGGCCATGTCAAGTTCTTGGTTCTCCACCTGGGAACAGAACTGGTCAAATATACAGATGAGACATCCATAGAAGAGTCGACAAAATCAACAGAAACAAAGTGATAAATAAGAGGTGTATTTACATGCAGATGTCAAGAGACTAGAAATAATAATACACAGACATATATTATTGCTTGACATTCGATTATGGCTAGAAGTTGCTTTTTCATTTTTTAAAACTATATTCTTATTTTAAGTCATAAATCCTTATCAGCTGTGCTTTGGAGGATGAGTTCTGTTATAAAATGTGACTCAGAATTCTGGGTAATGCACCAACACTTCAGCACAACTTTAAGCGTGACATAACTCCCATATTCACAATTTATGGTTGAGGAAAAACTCAATTTTTACAATTTAAAGGCCAGAATTCATTTCATTCATTTTCATTTATTTCAGATCAGGCTGTGTGAGCTGACAGCGAGGCCACTGCGAGGCCGGCCAGTGTTCCCTCACAGCTTCCTCAGACCTGTGAATTGTCGAAGGCGGTATGTCACACTTTTTAAACCTACACCTATCATGTATGGATGGATTGAGCTTTCCAAAAAACCCTTTAGTTTTTAAAAAACTTCATAAAAGAAAACCAAATCCTCCTGATCCACATAACCCTGTTCCTCTGTAATTATTAAAGCCTTGTCTGGGGTTTATTTTATCCACAACATGTACATACACACACTCTCACACACACTATTGCTTTGTACAGACAACAGAGCAGAGACAGAAGGACCAGCACATTTCACTGAATACTATACACTGATTGAATCGCACATTTAGCATTGATCCCTTACTCAAAGCGGGATATCTCAAGTGATAATATACAGAAGGACATCACTTTACAAGCCCCCCCGAGGAGGTGCAGTTTATACTTTGACACAATGTGTTTGAGAAGTGTTGCTGCTACCCTGCAAATATCACAACCATACCACAGATAAAAACAGAGCAGTGTGGTTTTATTACTTGTTTTTTAAGACTGAGAGTAAGTTAAATCAGCTGGATGAAGAAAGTCAATTCAAAAGGATGAACTGTAGAGACCCGTAATTCTAACACAAGGCATATTGCTTGTTTTATATTGTACATGCTGTTCAAGCATTTGGACTTGAACAGAAAACACATTTTTTTCTTTATGAGACAAGAACCATGTTGGTAGTAGACCTTAGCTGATCACAATGGAGAAAATACTGAGCTGTAACCATTAAACATTTAAATAAAAAGAGCTAGAGTTTCCAAAAACAAACTATTTTTGCACATAAAAAACAGCCGTATCTTCATCTCTTCCTCTCTTTCTGAACAGTAAGAGCTGCACTGTGTGTTCAGTGTGCTATACCACCTCTGCCTCTCAAATGAGTGCTTAGAAGAGATTTTAAATAGTGAATTAAAGGTGACATATCATACCCCTTTTTCATGTTCAAACACAGTCTCCCGTGGCCTAAATAAGGAGTCTGTCTTGTGCTTTGGTCAAAATATAATAAGGTAGAGCACCAGAAGATGTTTTTGACCCTGTAGAAACCAGCTTTTAACATCCTTTCTCAAAATGTTGCATTTTGGTATGTGTGTCTCTTTAAATGCAAATAAGCAATCTCTCCCCCCCTGCCTTCTTCACAGCTGTAGGGGGAAATCAATGGTTTGAGATACCAGATAAAGGTTGCTTTCATACGCTGCCATGTTACCAAAGAGAACTCCAGATGAGGGGCAGGAAGAGCTTTCTGCAAAATATCATCAAAATGACAAGTTTGTGCCGTTTATGGCTATGTCAGCTGCTCAAATCAGAAGAAAATACTCTGTTTGGAGTCCTGAAAGTGGTGATACAGAGAGGCAAAGAGATTCAAAAACTCATAAAAACAGCAATAGACATGGGTAATGATCCCTCGTCTAAAGGCTGGAGAAGCAGAGACATTGCTCATGTATTTAAGACCACCAGGCAAAGTTCAGGCTACAATAGACAGGCTGCTTAACTTGTTCTTATTCATAAATGATTGAAATCTTAGGCTAAGCAGACCAAAGCGGCAAAATCTTCTACAAACACAATATCACCCAGTAACCTTGTGTTTGTTTTTGAACTTGCGTTTTGCAGACAGATTATCATTTTCTTGTTTTGTTTTCAGCATAGCTTAGTAGCTACCACCACCTGCTGACTCTATGGAGTCTCTTTTATTGTTACTTATTTTATCAAGGCTGTCCTGGTGACTCTTCGCTTGTGTTGTTCTTCATGAAATTACTTAACATCAAGTACTTACAGGCCAAAATGTAATGGAAAGCAATTTAAGTAATTTTATATGAGAGTAAAGCCGGGACTTAAATTAAAAAGAAAAGAAAATAGCCCTGGAGGCTCATACACCTTTTTTTGACTTATGTAGTAGGAAAATCTGCAAGACAGTGTTATTTGTATTATAATAAGGCTAATATATAGCTATAAAATTGTAATAACATTTAAGGTAAAGCATATTAGACAGCAGTTTGAGTTTTGTGTCCAGGCTCCACCCTCACCATTTCTTGCACAATAATTACATGCAGAATTGAGGAATGATGACGGAGCATTTTAAGCCCATAATTGGAGCCAATAGGTAAATTACGGGATGTTGGAAGGTTAAAAGCAAGAGGGCAGTACTTATGTAGGGAAAAGCTGGCAGGCTTCTCACAACTTGAATAGCCCAACAATTGTTACAGAACATTTTAAATAATGATACATAATGTTCACAATAATAATAGTGCAGATCATGGGCATCACCCCATTATGTGTTTACTAAAATGTACAGTAATATTTAAATTTTATTCTTTGTAGCAAGTTTAACTTTATTAGTGTTTAAGGAGTAATTGTTCAAAAATAATTTATTTTAAATTTTGAAATAATTACTTAAAAGATAAATATCCTCTTATCTTTGTTTTTAGTATGTTAGGTAGCTACCTCAGCCTGCTGTCACCATAGGGTTGCAGATGGTGTAAGTAGCTAAAGGTCTGCAGGACTAAGTAATTGTATGTATTAGTCACCTCCATGACTGGTCAATCTGTCAAGAAGTGGGAAAATATTTATATCACTTTTCTGACGTTTACTTCTGCATACACAGCAGTCTCCAGTATAAGTGCATGGATTTTCCTCCAATCTAAACTACCTCCAAATGGTGGTGGTCTCTTTCTGCCCCCCGTCTGATTTCATCTGAAAAAACCTGTGACTCATTCTGATGTCACATGGAGCTCAGATTCTGAACAGATCTTCAGATTTCATGTGTGGACCACAAACAGAGGACTGTGTGGGCCTCTTCCACCTTTTCTTGGCAAAGTCACCAATAATCAAATCTATGTGCAAAAAATACTGAAAAGCGGGATTATTCACGATATGTCCACTTTAATTCCTAAAACAGTAAATCAAGTGCTCTGCGAGCTGCTCCTTCGGTCTACCTGTTACCTCCCTGAGCGTTCACACCTCATCCTCTTCACTTGCTCTTGCCTCGGCCACACACTGGGCCTCTAAACCTGGATTGTCTAGCAGTGTTTCCAGACTGGGTTTGTTTTGCTGGGAGACTGAGGTTTACTAGTCGTAGTGGGCTTGTGCATATCCAAATAGCATTGGATTAAAACAGATTATTACTTAGGTACAGCATATCTACTACAACCCAAACACATCAGATTCAGTATTGCATAAGAATATTTGGTTTTCTAACAAAGAGGGTTATCATTTTTTAAAGACCCTGATGACACCGTTTGAAACCAAAACAGATTTTTTTTATGTGTGTGACAGGAGTATGCTGTGTGCTGATAAAACTGCGGATTTTAAAAGTGATGGGCTTTTTCTTTGTGTTGTTAGAAATGACATTTTGTTGAACTTGACCATAGGGCTGCGGTGGCCTTTGAGTGGCTGGAGGGCCCCGTAAGGACATCAATAATGTGGGAACAAAACCTCTGAGCCACTCAAGTGATGAATATTCCGACCTCAACCACTTCTCATGGAACATCCCTGACAAAAAAACAACATAAATTAAATCTAATGAATACAAACAAATGTCCTCTCAAACAGAAAGCGCAAAAGAAACTCTTCCCTGAGGGGTGACAGCACAAGGCATCAACACCTTGTACAAATTGCACGGCAGAGGAATGAACGTGTGCAAACAGAAAACAAAAGACAAAACAACTGGGTTCTATGTTAGGGGTTGCTGACAGATGTATTAACATGCTTTGTCGGGTTTCTAAAGGGATAACTTTTTTTTCTTCCTTTTTTTTTCTGTTTTTTAAAAGATTTTACAAGAGGCCGCTACTGAGATTGCTGGAATGTCTTAGGTATCCATTCTACATTATAGACTGGAAAGCAGAAGCAACGACTACTGTTTGGCACAACGAGGGTTTTTCTTTTTTTTTAACCACTTGACTACCACACTGACAAGAAAGACACACTCAAAAAAACAAAAACACAACAACAAAGCATTCTGAAAATAGCACTTGTCCTACCATTTTTATGTTTCTCCCCTAATCATACAAACAACGTCTAATTATTGCGGGAATATAGTTAAGTGCTACCTGACATCTTTTTTTCTCTCCCTCCTTCTCTTTCATGAGTTTTTTATTAACCAAAACGTGTTACAAAAATAGAAGCTTTACTACCAGACAAGGCTTTGAATATTCACTTTTCCCTTCACTGTTCCTTCAGTGCCCTGTAGTGGCGTAGCTGGGCTGAGGCTGTGCTGAGAAGGCAGATAAAGTCGCTCAAAAACAGCAAAAAACACTAAAAAACATTTTGACAGAGGCTCATAAATGTGCTTTTAAGGTTAGACGAGAGGTCCGTGCAAATAGTCCTTTTGGTTAGGTGGATTATTAAGTAGGTGAAATGACCAGGAAACAATTAAGTGTCAGCCAAGATGAAAGCTGTTTAATTAGAGCACTGACTACATTTTTATTGGGCAAGTTATTCTGTTGATGGACGATGTAGGGGCTAAATTTTACAGTAACTGAATTAATGAACACATTTTGACACAACTAGATTTTATCATTCTCAATATTCAACAAATCTGTATATGTAATTCTTAGCCTTTTAAAGTGAGATCAGTCCCTATCACCCACACTGCTGTCAGTGAGAAGGTGTCATGTTGTCAGTTATTGAGTCGGACACTTGTACTTCTTCTTCTGGTTGGATATTTGCCAATAATGGCCGACAGATGGATAGATGGTTTATCAATTTAAAAAGAAAAGAAGATAACCTTCAAACATATTTGTTCCCCCTCATATTCTTAAATCGTGATAATATTACCGAGGCTGGATGGAAAGCTATTGTGGCTCTAATTTCTGGTTTATGCATCTTGTGGGGTTCAGATATTTTGAAAGTTGTGGGAGGGGGGCAGTAAGTGGACACACTTATTTTCAGAAGAAACATTAAATGATTATTTGTTTTCAGCTCTATTGCAGTGTGTTATTATGCCAATGTGTTATTTGTTTCAAAATCCAAAATGACTTCAGTGTGAGAAATTTGAGATGTTATTTTTAAAGTATAATTACACCTGGGGGTATTTTGTATTTGTGAGAAAATTTTTTTATGGAAAGTTCTCTAAGTTCCTGTTGAAGAAAATTTGAATTTGATTTTGAGAGCTATTATAATCAAGCATTAAATGATTGTAAGGAGGATATGTTGCCAAGATAAGCATTTGAAACAGACAGTAAATCAGATAAATATAGATAACCTATGATATAATGCTATGAAATATTCACAATCCTTTCTTTATCCCCACGTGATACATCAGCAGATAAACAAATGTGTATCAAATGGATCTCCATCATTGATCAGTGGTGAAAAGTGGCTGATTATTGTCATGGGTCAGAAATTTTACATAATGCTTATACGGGGTCACCACAGGTGATATTTTATTTTCAATTTATAACAAAATGTCTTATGTTAAAAGATAGGATTATTTTTTTGTTTAATCACAAATATGGTAACTTTTGCTCCGTTAAATTCTGTTGTTGTTTAAAAGTTTGTTCAAAAACAATTAAAAAATTGTCAAATTATAGGAATTGATACCCTAGATGGGCTCCATATGCTGGCAAGTGTTGACTGTAAACTGTAAACATTAAGCATAGTTGCTGAGGAAAAAAAATCCCCAAATTGTCTCATTCTAGCATAAATAAAAGTGAAAATAAGGAAAAAAAATCTAATTTCTACATATTCACACATGTTTGCCCATTTTTGGGTTTAAGATATTTGATTAAAAAAGCATGGTCATTGTTTCTTTTTCTTTTTTTTAAGCTAAAATAACAAAATAATAAAAACAAGTATCTGTAATTATGAAGTATGTTTATATACAGTTGCAATTGCTGCATATTTTATTCTCCATCATCTGTATATTGTAGTTTTTGAACAGGAGACCGTCATCAAATCTCTAACATACACTTTGGTGCGGTCGGTTTCCCTCTATCACCATTATTTTATTTTCTTATCCTCTTATTTCCACCTTTCTTTGACCCTGTGACCTTTGTCAGTAAGGTCAAGGAAAAGTAGATGAAAGAAGAAAATAGGGTAATTTGTTGGACTGTTCAAACGGACCCCTTGTGTCTTTGTTGTTAGGCTGTTAGCTTGCCTGCTGTATCTTTTACCTTCCACTAGATGGAAGAGTTGGATTACAGTATAAGTGGGATCTAAACCCAAGCATTCTCTATGGTTATAATAATGTTTGTTTTTCACACTTCCTTGTGCCCTTCTTTACATTATATGTGAGGTTTTCACAGTTAAAATAGTACCACAACAACAGCATAATCAAAAAATATTGCAAGTGTCACCATTCAACACCTTAGTTTGATCAAGAAAGTAAAGAAACATTGCGTATGTGTGTGCGTACTCCCTTAGAGGAGTATCAGAGCTACATTTTGAAAGGTTTTTTTGAGGTAACACGAGCGAAAGAGCATCCTTAACCTGCCTTCTCATCCTCGCCTCTTTTGTTCACCAACTAGTCTGCAGTCCTTACAGACAGCCCTTAACACCTCCAGACCAGTATCATCTGCAGCTCCCAGGACTAGCCTCTGTGACCATGGTTCAACTTGTATTTCTTGTGCACATGCAACACATCACTAGGTAAATATACAAGTCTTAAATTAAAGAAAGGTGTAAAGAAAAGTGCCTTATCAATTCAACAATTAAGAATGGTCTAACTACTAATATCATACATGTTATTTAAAATAGATTCTATAAACATTACTTTTTTCTGTATAGTAAGTACTGATGACCATATACCCTGTAGTACATTATAAAACAGGTGGAATGGACCCTTTTCATTGTGTTGGTGCCCCGTGCTTTTCCAGGGCACCCGTCCAGAGAAGGATTAATAGCAGATGGCCTTACATGATTTCACTATGCAACAATGGTGGATGGAGTCTTTGACAGCTAAAATCATTGCGTTTTCATTAGAATTACCAGAATTCTAGGTTTCTTTTTTTAAAACTTTTTTTTAACGATTGTCCATAGAGAGGTGCCGATTGCATCACCATGCTGACAGACCCTCTCTCAAAGTCGCTTTGAGTTTTCGTTCCAAGAACTTTGTCCAATAGACTTGGCAGAACACAGGAGAAATAAAGATGGCTGAACTTGACCAAAATGTGCACATTTATGGAGGGCAGATGAATGAAGCCAAGAGACAAAAGTCATTTTAAAGGCCAAATTTTTTCTTCCTTTAAAGTTAAAGGTTAGACTGGACCAAGATGTCCCCAGAACATATATTTAAAATTTTGGCGTGCCAAAAAACGCCTCTGTTTCAGCCCTGTGCTGAACATGTTGTTTTGGTGTAATTCTGAGTGTGCTTTGCATGATCACACCCCTCTTAAAAAGTTTTCAGTGCTTTCCAGTGCTGTGCTTAAATGTTTACTGTGGCCACACATTTGTGTCTTGACATGTTCTCTTTTATACCATGTCCTAACTGAAGGCAACATGCACACACACATCAGGAAAAAAATCAGGCTAATTACGTGAAATCATATGCTCTTACTGCCCTCGAGCAATGCAGCGTGTAGCTGCACTATGTTTTTGACTCGACATTCTGCCCTTGTTTTCCCTCTTGATAAGGCGCTAGAGAGATTTTCTTGTTTTTTTTTAAATTTTCGCTCAGCAGAGTTTGATAATCGATTTAGTGAGTGGAAATAGAGGGGCATTCATCTAGTTACGTTAGTGAGATGTTTTACTTTCACTTTCAAGGGAGAAAATGTAATTAGCTCACAGACTGCAGTCTTTTGATGAGTCCACTTCCTACCAAAACAAAGCCCTGCACATCTGTTTCTCTATCTGTACAATCAAAAAACTTGTTACAAGGGGAAATACAGGGTAAAACATGATTTCATATATAATTAATTGACGGATGGAGACTGGAAAGCTGGGGTGAGATGCTACATGATGTGATGTGACATTTGACACTCGCGTTCAGTTAGGACACAGTGTTGTGAAGCTGGCTGAGGGCTGAACAATAACTTAGTTTGGGGAGTGTCTCCCATCTGGGGGAGGTGGCATTTCCCCTAGTGGCATCACAGAAGGAAAGAAACTCAAATGGGCTGTTAGAAACTTTTCCAAAAGGATGAGCAAGCAACAGAGGGAGAGGAGGGATTTTCCTCATGTGAAAGGGGGGTTATAGACAGGTCATGGAACCATGTTTTTGTATTAAAACCATTGAAAAGCATATTTTGCATAACATGGGACCTGTAATGGTTTGAATATGAAGATCTGTATTTGGATACTACCCTGTAAAGTAATACAGATTTATAGTGCTGGTTTTCTTAAAAGAGACATTGTCTGCTATTGCTAACTCAAAACAGACCCATGCTGTGTTTCACCATTATCATGAGGGTGTAATCACTACAATTTGAAACAAAAGAGAGAATAGGAAATCAAGGTTTTGCTTTTAAAATGTGCAAAAGATGGTCAAGGTCAGCCTGACAGAAATTATTTGTCGTCATCTCCTCTTCTTGTCCCATGTCGGGTGTCGGGTCCCACAAGTCTTCCAACGAGAACTAAATTCAATAAAGTAAACCTTGAGAATCATCTCCCCAAGCCCTCCCCTCCGATGTAAAAGACGAAGTTGAACAGCGTGCCATCTGTCCGCTCTGGTTTGTGCAGGGCACCAATAAAGTGTCTCAGATTCCTCCTCCACATTCCCCCTACGGTGGGCACACTGGCACCTGGCAGGGCTGCTACCCGTCAACGGGCATGGACTGCTCAAAGTCTGATCCGAA
The DNA here is from genome assembly GCA_037902135.1 of Cetoscarus ocellatus. NCBI lineage: Eukaryota > Metazoa > Chordata > Actinopteri > Labriformes > Labridae > Cetoscarus > Cetoscarus ocellatus. The sequence continues at coordinate 90,712 of JBAMNC010000254.1, read as the reverse complement.
CAGCTCCTTGTATAAGGGGGGGAAGTGGGCACGCACAATGTCTGGGTATATTGCTTTGAAAGCTGTTAGCTTCTCTGTATGCCTACTGCACAGCGCTCGCAGTGTCGACACTTTGCATATCAACTGTGGAGAGAGAGGAGACAGGCTGTTTAGATTCACAGGGAGGCAAGGACATGGAGCAGTGGTAGTGAAAAACATTCCTCCCTACAGTGTATTCTCACTCACACAGGGCCAAACAGACTTGTAAATATTGAGACAAGCACTCAGGCACAAGGAAAACTTGACACTTCATATTATGGAGCTGCTACAATTGATAAATAGCTACTTCTCTGCCGATAAAATATGTTTCATGTAGCATTATGAATGTGCTTAAAATGCTTTATGCTTGCTGCTACTGGATAGAGATCTAAACAGTAGGAGATTACACTACTAGAAGTGTGGAGCACGCTGAGCAGACAGCCTCTTTAGCTGATAATGGATGAAGTTTGCACTGCATCACACTGTACCTTTGTAAGAATACCATCCTCTCTGTGGTTCTTCTGCAGGACGTGCTGGAGCGCCAGCTGGATCTTCTGCTGGAGTTTCTCAACCTTCACCTTCTCCTGGAGCCAAGATCGGTCTGAAAGGTAAATCATGAAATTTTTGTGACTTCACAAGCACATGTAGGCATCTCTGAATGTCAACTTGGCTCATGTGAAAGGTAATGCTGCAGCGCTACTGGGGGAGGATATTAATTGATAGAGAAAAACAGGAGGGCAACAGCGCTCCTTGTTGTGGTGAATGTGTGTCTGCCTCTTTTTTTTCCTCCTCCCTTTGCACTGTGAGTGACACCTACCAGCAGACATCAACACAAAGGCGGAGAACAGGGCGATCTCATCCTCAGACAGGTGCATAGAACACAAGTTTTTCCCAAACTCGAAGACGGAGCTGATCAAGTCGTCACAGCCTGCCACAGCAAAGGACACAGAGAGAGGGCTTAGGATGAGGAAGACCAAAGAACAACACTCACTCTTGATCTTTATTGGGAGAGAGGCACACAGGGAGGGGGAGAGGAAGGGGGAAGGAGCGAAAAAGAGCGGCATGCTGACAGCACATGGGAGCGTCTTAAGCAGAACAGGCAATGCTTTTTACTGAGTTTTTGCCTCCCAGACGAGTCACTTTTGGCAGTTGGGTGGTGTTATGCAAGCTAAAATGAGGTCACTATTGAGGCTTTTAGTTAAATCAATTATCAGGGATAGAGAGAGACAGGCGGATGCCACTGCGGCTCGGGAAGCCCATCACTCTCCGCCTCCCCTGCTGTGGACCCCTCGGTAAGACCACACAGGACACAGGGACAGATACACATGCTCATACTCAAGGCAGGATGTAAAAAGAATGATAAACCTGCTCTGCAAAACTAAATTCAGCATTTTTAATGCCACTGTGGGACATATTTACATTTTTTCTCATCAAAAAGCAGCTTGAAATGTGAGGAAATCCATGGTGGAGAGTCTTCCTAATGTCATGGCAGTCAAACACAAATGCTATTTGCTTTCACTTGAGATGTTTTATGTCAGACTATCAATGATGGTTTTGATAGTGCTCTCCCTGAAGACGCTCCGTCTGGCTTTATTTATTCCACTGCTACAGAAGCCATATGCAGCAGAAGCTCACTAACATTTCCACTCTGCCATAAATAACTGTTGCAGAGACAGCAATGCAAGGTGAGGCAGGGAAGAGTGCTCAGTGTTTGCTTCCGGGCCTTTAGTATGGTGCAGAGCAGAGCTGCACTCTTTAATTTAAACTATTATGATACTAAGTGACACTGAGAGACACACAGCAGCATATGGATCAGTGTTGATTTTGGCAGCTATTTTAGGTTTGGTCTTAGAATTTGGAAAATATTTGCTGGTTTTAATGACAGCCAATATTTATTAGTATAAATTACTCACACTTGATTAATGGAGCAATACTTAAAGTCAAATCATAACTTAACTTTCATGTCTCAGCTACAAAAAGTAACACATAGCCAGGGTTGATCAGAAACTATTTACAATAATACAGAACAGCGGTAATATATCTTTTTTAAGTAACTATTAAAGTAAGGGCTTACACTTTTTAAAAAGTATCATATGCTAGAATACTTCACGTTATAAACTTTAATACGATATACTTAAGTTATTACTTTAAGTAACACTGAGTTTCTTATTTACTTTTTTCATTGGTGGGCTGCTTTAATGACAATGTGTGCATGCAGCAACTATCTGAAGAGTTTAATGCAGTATAAGGGATGAGAGAGAAAGAGTGAGCTGTACTTTAATAAACTCAACAGAATTCTTTTTATTCTGAATTTGTGTCCCTGAAAGATGCGGAGACAATAATCATCTGTTCTAAACTTCATTTCAAACCTGTAATAGATCAGTCTTTTTAAGGAGGTAAAGTAATAAGTGCCTTTAAAGTAAAGTTACTTTTGGTACTGCATAATGAGTACTGCAATATTATCATTTTTAACAATTTATGAGTATAAGTCCCACAGTGGATACTTCAGAAAGTGAGGAATTAAATAAATCAAATACATTAACTGCACCCAATAATTTTCACTATTTTCTGTACCATTCAGTACTGTTAAAAACATCCAGCTTTAATCCTTATTTGAGTACATGATGCAGACTTTTTCATGGCAAGCCCCAAAATGAACTCAAACATTCAAAATACTAGAGGGGGAAATTTTTTTCGTATAAAAATTGGGAGATGTCAGTAATTATTGGCAAATTGTTATTGATACATTCTGCTATGCTGTCTAAGCAGTTTTCGAGAGGTAAAACTCAGTCCACTGCATCCTGCTCATGGACAATTAAAAAATAGCCAAAAGATTATCACATATTGAAATTATTTTATACTTTCCCTGCATTAAACACTTCAAACACTTTGTTCAAGAACTTCATATCTAAAGCCTGGCCTTTAACCTAAAAAAAAAAGTATCACCTTGGATGTTTTTCTGCTGCAGGAGCCATATCATAAAAAATGTTTATAGAATGAGTTTAAATGTGACATTTTTGGCCTTAATAGGCTTAGTGTGATTAAATGAATACATAAAGCACTGAAGGTCCGTTATTACAGACAGAGATCAAATTCCTCTATCTGAGTTAAAAGCTGATTTCTTCTACTATACATATCATGTGGATTATATATGGAAAAATAACCATAAAAACCAAAATGTTAGCATCCCATAAAGGGCCTCAGGGTTAATTATTTAAGCTGTAAAAAACAGTTGAATTGCACTTATGTTAATCCACTATCATGATTTGATCACTCTAAACATATACTAACACAGACATGATCATACCTTGAATGAAGGACTTTGACTTGTAGTGGAACAGACTGGTTTGTTTTTATCATCAACACCCTTTTATGGACTCCTTAGCTAACAAATCTTTATTGATACTACCAACAATACTTTTCTATTATATGGTAAAAAGATCAGACAATAGATTTTTAATAGGAAACCTCTTTGTTTTGCATTGCTGGGAAAACAATCATAATTCTCCTTATCCCTTTAATAGGCATTGTGACCGCACGGTTGACTTTTTTTTTGCCGCCATAATGCTGTATTTATAACTCTGTAAACCTGTCTTTGGCTTTTTAGTCTTACTCGCCTCTTTGAAAAGTGTATGTAACACTAGTTATATCCACTGGGTAGTGCTGCTATGTGTAAATACCATTGTCTAAAAACTATGGAAAAAAATGGTAGTGACTCTGTGCTGCACAGCTCCTCAGAAAACTCACAGAGTAAGAGCAAGGTTAAAGGTTATTTTAACAAATTCTACTCCCTGGGATGTCTTTTTATGGGAAAAGGAAACAAATTACATTTTTGAAGTAATTAAAGAAATCCATCCATGCTCAGAATAACCCCTAACGGATAAGTCAACCTGCAAGTTGACCTGCATATCTGCTTCCTGATTGGTTGATCTCAAAAAAACCTAAAATGTCGCTAAATGGAGAGGCAGGAACACAATTTTAACAACTAATATTTTTTTTGCAAATGTATTTCTTAATGTGGAAGTCAAAGGGTTATAATGACTCATATATCATAGACTTAAAAGGATAGTTTTGAATTTTGAGGAGGGGTTCTCTGAAGTTCAGTTCAGTAATAAATACATTAGCTTCAGTGATTTTGATCAGTTCTGCCCCTGTAGGGAGAGAACCAGAATGAATTTTAGGTTGCACATAACCGGTTGAGAGCTGCAGGCATTTTACTGAATTTCAGGTGGAGCAAACTAAAAGGGAAAAAAACTGTAGTGATTGTTCACTGTACTGATTACATTTACAAAGCTTTACTTTTCAGCATGCAGGCCTCTTTAATTTGGCTCTTCTTCACTCCAAGTGTTAGGACAAGTAGATGATGCAGTGTACTAAGTAGTACAATGGGGGAGTGGCGCAATGTATGGCCTAACATCTGAGCTGGTTATCTCCTCACAGTATCAGAGCTGATTAAATTGCTGTGGCCAAAGCATCTACTATAGAGCAGTGCAGGGATGACATATTTTCGTAGGCCAACGAGGAAATTAAAATCTCGTTGGTTCCACTGCCTGCAAGCCTGCTAAAAGCCTATGGGATTTTTCACTGTTTTGGATCGTTGTTGATAATTAGCTCTGTGGAGAACAAAAAATGATAAAACTTACATGTTCTGTTTCTTTGTGATGATCATAACAAACAAAACCACTTTTCACATTTTTAAGCTTAAATGTATTCAGTGAGAGTGAAAAGCTATCAGTAAACTACTATGGAACTACAACATGGCAGTTCAACTTAGAAGCAGCTACAATATTTCAAATGTATAACATCTTATGGTATCCTCTTCTTGGTGAATTTACCCTTAGTTGAACAACCTTATCAACTTTGTCCTCATGGCTGTAGCAATAGTGTTTGTATAATTGATTATTCAAAAAACAATCAGAAACGCTGTTGGGTCCCCACAGTCATTTATGTAGTCCTTGTTTGCAGTTAGTTAGCAACCTTCACTTTGAACACACAACAACACTTTCAACTCAAAAGCAGGCAGCATCAGATGCATTATATTATTTCCCATTAAACATTGAAATGTCATGTGTGTATGTTCACCACAAACCTTATTTAAGGCGTTTTTCCAAAACTGCTATTTTATATCCATTTAGTTTTGTTTTGAGAACCAGGAAGTGTTATATTTAACTAACTTCTGAGTTTATGGACTCATTCCTGCACCACTCTATTAAAATGAACCACATACAAAAATGCTGAGTTATTTCCTTAAATGGTCAACAGTCCAACCCAAATATTTTAGTCTCAACTTGTCTGATTAACAAAAATAATCCAAACATTTTGTCAAAGTTTTTATGGTCACAGATTTACTATTAGCTTGTTATTGTCTCTTTTTTTGTCATGGAATAAGGTTGTCGACAACATCTGTTGTCATATTTTCTATTGATTTAATTAACAAATACAAGCACTCGATACTAATTAAAATGTGCACACACTCACACACACACACAGACACACACCACTTACCTAATGACTTGAACACATCAGGTCCGGCATACTTTCCATCAAAATAGACTGTGTTGTTTTGCGAGTCAAAGGCACGGCACATTCTGACAAACACAACTTCCAAAGAGCCTGTGGAGACAGACAGGAACACGGTGCTGAATCTGAGCTTTGTTTTTTTTTCTCTCTTTTTTTGTTACACATCAGTCAGGGATGCAAAACACATGATTTTGCTTTTTTGTTATTCCTCTACAACATGAGTATCACTACCACTTTGAAATAAAGAAACCTGCCATCAGACTGGGAGGCAGGGACATGTCTGCAGATGATAATATCATACACAGAGGGCTATTCTTCCATAATGACAGGCCAGGTAAAAACTGCACTTCATTCAGTAGAGGCACAGATTATTCATCAAGGCTTTATTTAGTAAGATGGGTAGGGATATTTCCCATCCTGCAATTTGTACCACTCAGTAGGAGTGGATAAGAGGATCAAGAAAATGTAACAGGAGCCATTACTGCCTCAGAGGGGAGATCTTCTGTTTTAAAATGTCACATCTGACAAGGGATCTCAGTCTTTGCTTCATTATTCATATTGGCTGTGCTAATGTAAATAATACTCAGGGAGAGACCCAGGGGAGATGTTTGTTTGCAGCATGTGCCGTATGTTTGTATCTGTGAGAGGATTTGTATTTGTGGATAAATATAGGTGCCAGTGTGCACCCAGCCATGGCTGCATTAAATATTCTGTAAGTACGTCTTCATGAGAGCAGTATGAATAAGCAGACATCGTGGGTGTCAGGGAGGAGGGAGAGGGAAATGGAAGCCGCCATGATCAGTATTATCAGAGCTCAGGAACACATTGCTTATCTAATGCTGAGTCCATCCCTGCTAAGTACTGTATGTAATGAGCAGAGCAGAATAGAGAGCGACACAGACAGAGAGGAAACAGGCAGGGTGGAGTCTCCTCTCTGTGATACTGTGTATATGTGTGTCATGTGAAGAAGAGGGCTTTGTGCAGTCAGGTCAGCTACGCCCTTGTGACAATGCCAGAGGGGGGTGGTGGTGGTGGTTGGTGTGGGTGAGTTTGACGGCAGCAGGGCCATGTTGACAGGCTGTCATACCTGCTTTCAGCAGCACTATCTGATCATTCTGACACAGCTCCATGAAGCCGTCGATGCGCTTGGCGAACTCCACCACATACTGAATGGCCTCTGTTATTTTGATAGCACACAGCTGCCACATGACTTCCCGGGGCTAAGACACAGATAGGCGAGAGAATGGGTTATCTGCTATAAAACAATAGATTTGATGAGTGTGGTTGCTGTGGCTGTGGTTGTGGTTGGCTTACCTTGTTCTGGTAGCTCTCTACCTCCTCCTGCAGGAAGGCCTGCCAGGTCATCTGCTGCAGCTCCTCCCTCAGGTACTGACATGTCTCCATGTGTGACTTTGAGATGTTCTGGGCCAGGTGTTCTGCAACACAAGCATCATCACAAACCAAAAAGATCACAGACAAGATCTGAATGTTTCACACAAGGCTATGTGAAAGCAGAGACCCTGCTGATGAAATATGCCACAGGAAAAGAAGATTTATTTACTGAGATTTCAAGAAGGAGGAGAGGCGGATACGCGTGGGCTTTTTTTGACTGGGAAAAGGCTTGTTGACATTTCCTTTTACCGCCTGCAGGAAGCTCATAACTTAAGGTTGAGGCAAAGCCAATCTAGTTATGACACAAATGCGCAGAGAGGAGGAGGGGCGCCACGTTGCTCACTCAAACAAAGGTCACATTTTCTCTGAGAGAAATACTGAGTATAAGAATTTAAATGGTTTTGAAAACACATCTGTTAAAAGGAGTTCCTAGGCACAGGGGAGCCTAAAAAAATGATTTCCCCAGACGCCTGCCCTGCTGGATCCTGATTGGCCCTAATTAATGGAAACTAATTACAAAAAAAGAGGCTCTTTTAATGAGTGTTGGAGATGAGTCTCCAACCTCCTGCTATTTTAAGCAACCTTTGTGTCGTTTGCCCCACGGTTGAGTTGTTCTCCCCCCTCCTCCTTTTTGCTGTCTCTCCTCCTGTCTCCCCTTGCCCCTCTCCTGCTCCTCACCTAGTTCAGCCATGGACACGGTGGGGGACGTTTCTCCGTTGGTGAAGGAGCAGTAAGGGAAGAAGCCAGAGCCGGGGGCAAAGTCGCAGATGGGCTCCGGCTTGATGCCGTTGATGTCCAGGCCTGACTGGTCAGGAGATGGTTGGATGTCCAGATAGAAGCTGCTGACCGCAGAGTCTGGTTTGCTGCCATCAGGGGTGTGACCGTCCATGTAGCCACTGAGGTCATCATGGAGCTCTGTGAGGCCATTGGCCGAGAGGCCGTAGCTGGGTGTGAGTGGCTCCGCCTCCCCGGGCTGTTGTTGGTGGTCTCGCTGCTGCTGCTGCAGCCGGTGCTTCTGGACTTCAGCGTACAGGCTGTCTCGCTGCTTCTTTGACATGCGGCCAAACTTCACCGCTGTGATAAGAAAGAGGTGATGTTTTAAAATGTAGATAAAAATATCAACAATCAAACCATTTTTAATTTGTATCACTGAGAGTTTTTTTTTCCACATGAATGTATAAAAGCTAATAGAAATATGTGGAAACAACTTTTACTTAAAGAGCAACAAGTAGATTGCAGACCTCCATGAAACAATTTGGAAAATAATCAATATAAATATTTTACTTGAATTTTATAAATGTACAACAGTAAGCTCTTGACTCATTTTTTGTAAGTTTGCTTTTACCACCACTAGAAAATAGACCACTAGATGTCACAAAAGTAAAGGGAGACCCCCTACTTTAGGCTATCTTTAATACTGATTAATATATATCATATGGTCTGATTCATGATGACAAACATGTTAATTATTTATTACAGACTTTTAATCATGAACCTGCTGAGCATCAGAGAGACCATAACCACAAATATGACCCATGCTACTCCTTCGTCAGGCCTGTGAAGTAATATTTCTCTCATTCAATCATTAAACCAGACAACCAGGTTTAACTCATTGTGTGTGAAGACCTGAGACTTTTTATTTTATTTTTTATAAATCACTATTAATAAAGTTTTCAGCTTGTTAGTTCAGACTGGTGTGTTAAGTAACTGCTGCTGTAAATGTCCCTATTTCATGCAGGTCTGTCACATTTTAATAAGTCCCTTGACAGACTAACAGCTGGGGACATTGTCTTAGTTGACTTTGCTTTAGCAGAGCTATTTCCCACCATTTATTATTGTAATAACATGGTGGGGAGATGCAGTATACAGGCATAGAGCAACTCTGATCTTTTTGAGTTTGGGGAACAGTGGATATCAAGCTAGAATTTCTCAACAGACACACAGAGAGTATTGACCCATCTTAACAAGTGAGAAAACAGAGTATAAGCCATTAAAAACTACAAACGCAGTGTGAAATGACTCTCAGACTCACAACAAACAACTACTTTACATTAAGCTATGCAATAGTGAGAGAGGATGAGCCCCTTAGGTGAAATAATATAATATATATTATGATTTATGATATATATGTTTGTGCCTCCTCTTTATTTACTATAAAAAACTGTCATCAATTATCAGATTAGGTTTTGTATTTATGTCAGTAGATATTGCAAATTGCACTTAAAAATTATATTAAGAAGGTGGATGATGGATGTTTTTTCTGAATAATTTAGTTAATTCTTGTGTTTTTTCCAATCAGTTTGCAAATGAACAAGTTAAATAAATCAGGCAGCTTGACTGGTTACCAACACAAAGTTTCATATTTTCTTGCTTTTTTGGGAAATTGTACATGGATTTGAGCTTATATACATATTTATACTGTCTATTCTTTCTGACTACTCAAAGTGCTTTTACACCGGGGGTCACATCTACCCTATTCACTGATGCTTGAAGTTTATATGTAAGTTGTCCATGAGAATTTGCTAACCTATCCTCTCCCTTTCACACCCATTAGCACACTACTGATGTAGAAGCTTTGAGCAACTTGGGGTTAAGTGTCTTGCCCAAGGACACACCAACATGTGGCAGCCAGAGCTGGGCTTGAACCTGCAACCCTCTGATTTTTGGTGGAACCTACTACCAGAGTAAGTACCAGAATCTGTGGAATTGGTAGATCAAATCTGATCAAACTTTAAGTCACTGCTTTGTATAAAATGCACAAAAGAAGGAAAAAACATTTGACTTGTAGATTTTTGTCTGAAAACTTTATTAAAATAATGTATGTTTTTTACAGATTACTTGTCAGTTTGTGCCCTCCCAGTCACTCTAACCCATGACCAACCTTTCTAAAGTTGTGTAGAACCTACTACCCACTCTAAAGCTGGAGATACACCTGCTGAAAACTACATGAATGTTATCACAGGTGCCCTGTGTTGATTCAGCGCGTCAGGTAAGTCATCAGTAGGGTCAGTGCAGAGGCAGAGGAGAGATGATAGATGATCACAGCAGCAGAAACGAATTGAACAGAAAGTTCAAAAGACAAACTGATAAATCAAGACCACAATAATCTCATACATCTAATTAACGTGTGAGACTGTATAGACACAAACATGACAGTTTGTCTGATGAGCTGATGACCAAAAAATTCAACTTTAGAAGTCGGGGAAACAAGGAATAAGTCCGGTGTAGTGATTCAGCTGGTGACTATGTACACTGGTGACTTGGAGTTGACACTATGGTTGTCTATGGTTGTGTCAGCTTGGTTTCCTTTCTGTATTTTCTCACATAAACTAATGAAGTGTTCTTTGATGCAATGATTAATAGAAGTGAAGCATGAAAGGGTAACACACATCACATACAGAGAAGTATAGAACCAAAGACTCTCATGATGCCATGCAGACAAACTGCAAGTATATCTCCAACTTCTATATGAAACTCTCAGATATGAATGCCTGTTAAAGATATCATAATGCTTAAAACAATTACATTAACATCTACCAAATATTCAAACATGAGGAAGGTTTGCTTCCTGTTTCAGTGTTTCCAGACTAAGCCCAGACTTGCTGAGAATGAGACTCCTTGGCCAGAGTTCTGGGGGCCTGGCACTATATCAGCCAGTCACACTGAGTGTGTGTGTGTTTATGTGTGTGTGTGTGTGTGTTTGTCTATGCTCAGTGGAAAGCAAGTGGAGCGACACTGAGGAGAGGGCAGGCAGATGGGCTCTGGTGTGTTGAGTGAAGGCAAGAGTCACCTTGGTCTGTCCTGACCATGTGTGTTTTTGTGCACGTGAGAGTGTGTGAGGCTACGCAAAGGCATTTATGAGCGCTAATGTACTTATGTGCTCATTCATATTCACGAGTATGTGTGCATGTGTAGAGCAAAGTAGCGTGCTTAAAGCAGCATCTGTGTGTGTATGATCTGTTTTCATGTGTGTCTTCACTCCAGTTTGTTCAATAATTAATCAAAAAATAAAAGATGAGTTCTGCTCTAAAATAATCCTCTCAGCTCAGCCCAGTCTGGACCAGCCTGGCACAGCAGGAGTCCTCCAGCACACATCCCCACCTGTGTGCTCCCATTACTGCATCTCAGCTGCAGCAGCACTAATGACAACCTCTAACAACACCCTACTTCATCAAACCTACTTTCTATCACAGCAACAAATTAGTCCTGCAGACAAACTGCTCACCAGATGATGAACATGGAGGTAAGTCTTAGTGTGTAGTTATCTCTGCCTGTTTTTAATGTCACTCTGACAAGACTCAGAAACCCAAACGACAACACAACACAACATTACATTGCTTGTGTTTGAAAGCTTTTGAAACTAGATGGGTTTTTTTCTGCACTTGATATTTGATGTTGGCTATTTTTTGTACCATCACCAGCTTTAGTAAGAGAAAAAATATATAAACTACTTTGTGTATTTATTGGTTTGTTGGACATTTTATTCAAAATTTGGCAGTTTTGACAAATTATTACAAAAAAATAAAAAAAAAAACAGCATTTGACCCTCATATTTTTCAGAGGACCCCAGAGCTCAACAGACTATTGTAATTACCCAACCTGCCTTCCAACTGTGCAGATGATCACTTGAGTTTTAATTTCATATTTAATTTTGAAGAGTCCCTTTTGTTTGTAAGTGGCAAGCTGAGCAGAATTGTGACAATTTACCTGATGAAAAATTACTCCTTTTAGGTGAAAGTAAAGAAAAAAATCACTCAACTTATCACTTAGTATGAAAAGTAACTGACTACTGAGGTTCCTAATAACTTCTCCCACTTTAAAAAATGATCTTCAGCTGGAATTACAAGGTATGGCTCTTAAAAAAATGAGACTTAGACAGTAAGACAGTTTTACTGAGCACATTTTCAATGTCTTTCTCATTTAGTTTACTGCCCTTCCTTATAAACACATCGCTGAATTTGGGTCTTTCACTGATCAAAGGACTGCAGGTCTTCAGACACTTGTCTCAGAACCTCTGTCCTTTTCTTCAAACATTTGAGCACAGATTTGATCTTACGAAAAAAGAAAAGGTCATATGGTACTAGATCAGGTGAAGGGTGATCACTGTGATTTGTTGTTGGGCCAGAAACAGCTTTACCCAAAACACAGTGTGAGCTGGCATTGTGTCTTGTTGAAGAATGACACCACTTTTCTGCAGTCATGGAGGAATTTACATTTAGATTTGAACAGACAATTCCTTTAAAAAAATGACAAATGAAGTGTTTGATCCCTATGGGGAAATTTGGTCCTTTTCTGGAGATTTTCAAACAGTTAAAGTTCACAGCAGTGTCCCTGAAGCGGTGTAACGGCACATTATCTTCTATCTTCAGATTCTTGCCCACAGGTGAGCTTTACCCATGGATCTCTCCCCAATCATCACACCATCCTACTGCATGCTGCAGCCTCCACCATCCAACACTTACCATCTCTGGACATGCCCACTGCCAGGCACTTCTGAAGCCGGCAGTGCTGACAGCGGTTGCGGCTGGTGCGGTCGATCAGGCAGTTCTTCTGACGGGGGCAGGAATAGGCTGCATTGCTCTGCTGACTCCTCCTGAAGAAGCCCTGTGAGTGAACAACACATTGGGTTACTGGACAACGTACTGTGAGTGGAACATGATCGATGACTGACCAATCAAATCATGTCTTTATGGTGTACTGATGACAAGCTAGGACCATTCAAGAGGTGCAAAAAATCAGCTCCTATGTCCTTTCATTTCCACTTTACCTTGACCTCAGTAAAAACGTCACAGGGTCAAGGAAAGGTGGGAGTAAAGTAAAAGAGATAGAGAAGTGTGCCACTAGGCAGACAGTAGAGATGTGATGTGTCTTCTGTGTAAAAACTAAAATTTACTTTGGATGGACAACAGAATGTGTATCTACTGCCTGGTGTCTTGTCTGCGTTGTTCATTGGAGCAATGAAAAAATAAAACAGAGTGATTGATATGATCTCATTAAGGTTTTACAGGTTATGAATGTTGACATAGGGGAAAGCAACTTTTGACTACTGATCAGCTTGAAAATCCCCAAACATTTGTTTAGGTTCATCTCTCTAAAATTGAACTTATGTGAAACTATCCATTATTCATGACTTTTGATCACAATATTTATTCAAAAAAAATCTACTTATCTTAAATTTTCACTTGTTTACAAGATGGAAATATAATCTGCACTCATTCTGTTTGCCTAAGTAATTTTTCACACCTTAAGATGGCAGTGGTTAGCCTTTTGCCAAACTAATCTATAATATATCGAATAGTGATTCAATTGAAGTTTGAATTATTGATCGATTGGAATAAAATTAAACAGGTAAAATAAAGATTACTATGTGTAAGGTGACAAAGTGAGGTCCAGAATACTTTTCAGTTAACCCTCTTCTCTCATATTTATCCATATGAATTAAAAATATGGTTGAATGAAGAACGTTTCACCTAACAAAGGTTCAAATATAATATAATGAAGTTATTTTCACCACTGGTCGTGATGTGAGTTTAGGTCAGTGGCAGCTACAGGTCGGGGTGGGCTGAAAACATGGGTCTCTGCCCACCTAAACAAAAGCTGAGGGGAAACAGTCCGTTTGGCTAAGTGAGAGGAAGATTTCCAGGGAACAGGAACACTTTCTGATGTGTGACTGGGTGGGCAGCTCACATCCAGCATGTAACTGTGTCATGATCTCACAGATGGTGGTTGTCGTCCTTTTGTTGATGGACCAGATGACATACACGTCAACTACAGACTGAATCAGCAGTATTAATCAGAACAAACAGAAGAGATGGAACTACAGGATGTATGTTCTTGACTCTAAATAAAAAACATAAGACTATTTTTTGAAGTTTTTTCTTTGGTTCTGAAAGTTTCCTGAAACACAGTTTTCCACTCTTGCTTGTTGTGAAAGGCTACAGTCTCACTCTAATAAAGAATCAGACACTGAAATGGAAACTAAGTCAAACTCAGTTTTAGATTGTGTTCCTAACACTTTTATAGACATGAACTGTACAGAGTATAATGGTATTCTTAAATACTGAAGAATCATCTCCACCTTTATCCTGGGTAGCCCGTTTGAGTTCTAGTGTGAGCAGGCTGTAGGCTTAAAGGTTTGAGATTTCTTTAAGTTCCTCATTTAGAAAATAACTAGCTTCTCTCTTCTTTAAATATTGGCTTTTTAATTTATATTGTTACCATTCCATGATGCTTTTTTCATGACGTGTCCTGCTGACCTCTTAGCCCTGTCAGCCTTGTGAAAGAAATCTTGATCTCAATGGGTTTTTTATCTGGTTAAATAAAGGAAAAATGTCTCGCTGGGTTTTGTAATTTTGTCTAAAAACTCATACAATCAAAAAATGATGTGGATGTCTACAGCCCATAAAACTCTGGAAATGACTTTTGTTAAGGGCAATTTTATGCCTGGTCTTACATATATGACTCTGCTCATAAAAATACAACTATAAATATAATGTGCCTTCAAAATTCCCAATAAACTTACTTCATTTCAATGAATGGATCGGAATGAATTAACTAGGATGATTCATTTAGAACAGTTTTCTAACATATCAGCCCTTTACAGTAAACCTTAGGTCACATTAAATGAGCAGGAGTTGCAAGGCGTGGTATTTACTTCAATTAATTTTATTATTTTTTAAAATTTTATTTCAAAATGTCTCACCTAATATTCCTACCCACCCTATTGGAATAGGCACTGACACTGCTATACGTAAGGTTGATGCAGAAAGTTGTAGGTGATACTCCTTCTCTCCTTTCCTAAAGGATGGTCTGGTGTTTCCTACGCTACAGGGTGTACTTAAAGGAAAGCACTACCTTTTAGAGATTTCACAAAGCCCTCGGGATGGCCAACAACAAAATATTTTGGGGTCATTGCACTCAGTTCCTTACCAAAGAGGACATTCAGACAGACCCACTGTGTAGCAGATTGATTGTAATTTAATGAATTTTATCATGCTGATATTATTTAACTGCTGTGCGACAGCTGAGACACTAACACTTCTGTGCTTGTGTTTTCTGTCTTTGGCTGTTAGAGGGGTGAGTTTCAGCAGTGTGTGCAGCAGGAGGGTGGAGTGTTTGGGTAGGACTGATAACACTGGATGGTATTTTTCTTCAGCGGGGTTATTAGTGTTGATTAACGCAGCGCTGGCATGTGCAGCGCTAAAGGATCGCGGGTGCACACCGACTGGATTCCTCATCCTTTGACTTAATGAATTGATTCCAGCACATCATTAACATGCCCCACTCTACTGCTCCATACACATATGTCTTAATTAGCTGCTCATTGGCTGTTTAATTACAAGAAAACAGCTGACAGCTGCCAAGTTGCTTTATAATGGAAGCTATTATGGAAACAGGCTATAACTGCCAGTGACAAGCAGCACTCTTTAATAATGCTATGATTTATGGTCCAAACTTTTTTTTAACTGCACATATCATTAAAGGCCTCTCTGCATTGGACTAATTAGCAATCATTAAAGATAGATTTCAGCAGTTTATTCTTTAGTGTTTTGTTCTTTCCAGCTCCTGTGTGAGGGAGAGGCGCATTGGGATGACTAGCTGAAAGGAACCTCTCTCTCTCTCTCTCTCTCTCTCACTCACTCACACACACACACACACTCACACACTCACAGGAGCAAACAGTAAAGGTGCAGGCTGGCTGAGGAATGCTAATGATGTGCCTGGTGACAAGCACAGGGACAAGAATACACTCTAAGCACAAAATTCCCCTCACAGTGAATGGCTGGTGCATTTGAAACAGTACAAAAGGCGGCTTCAATGGAAGCAACACTGTAGCAAACAGCCAACAATCTGCTATAATTCAAAGCACTCTCCTTTTGATCATTTTATTTCAAGAAGAGCAGGCTGCAGCACTAGCAAAAAGAGGAAAAAAAACAGTGAGAAGACATGTCCCTGGGAAGGAAGGCAGAGCAAGGCGGAGAAATGTCTTTGTCCTACTAATTGTGTTCCTCTATGATGTCCTGTGCGGTGCTTGACCGCTTTAATGATGGCGCTCTGTGTTTACACTTTGCACTGCCTTCCTGAAAGCATCATCAAACTTCAGCGAGCTCTTCAAATGTGTTTTTTCCTTGCAAGCAACTTTCTTTACGTCCTCAATTTTACCTGTCGCTCCCCTCCACAGCTCTCCTGTCCCACACACACACTCACACACACACACACCCACAGAGTCTCTGGATGCTTACCTTACAGCCTTCACATGTTATCACGCCATAATGGATGCCTGATGATTTGTCTCCACAGATCTTGCAGGGAATTATTTCGATTTGAGCTGCAGACAAGAAAAAGGGAATGAAAGAAGTGAGAAAAAAAAAATACATCAACATTTTTTGCTGTCACAAGTCACTGTACAACAGCCTCACCATGGATCCATGTTGGTACATGAAAGAGCACTGTGCTGCTAAAAACATCTCATCCGGTGGTTTTTTTTGAATCCTCACTTCCACAGAGTCTTTGCTGAATATTTACAGAGGAGTGTGTGCATGTAAGTGAAGGAAGGGAGGCCATTTTAAGTCCTCACAAGCAGCTAATGTAAACATGGTGTCAATTTGTAACCCAGACACAACTTACATAAGCTAAATCCAGCACACCACAAACCTTAATATACTACCTCAGTAGAAATTCAAGCTTAGTGTGATAAAAAAAAAAAAAAAACTCATTTCTCTGCATCATTACACATTTCTCTGCTGGAATACTTGACTTCATGAAGCAGGGATCGAAATTAACTGATTGCATTTCCTCAAGTTACTGTAACTGATAAGTTGTATGTGCATTTACACTTTTCTTGGTACTTCTAGAGTCAATACTTTCACTTTAACAAGGGTAATATCTCTGAGAAGTATTTCATCGTATTACATTCCACATAGTTTTTGATCGATAAGTAAAAAATGTAAGATGACAAGCTGAACCAATGAAAGCTTTCCTCCAACTACTGTTGTAACAGAAACCGTTTTAACTCAATACTGACACCAAGTTTAGGGTTACGAGACTCAGTGGGAACTGAACCAATACTGGTTAATAGTTTGATTCCTTTACAGATCAGAACTTGTTGTCTTCAAAGGTTTGTCACATTTTAGAATTGACAGTCTATTAACATTATGTATTGAAAACACATTTAAAATTCTGGTGATTTGATATTTATCCAGGCAAATACAAGTCTGTAACTTCATATTTGGCTAAATCATACAAACCTATAAGACTCACAAAGTGTTTTGAAATACATTTAACTAATATAATTAATATCTAATATAATAAACATAAAAACAGATTTATACTCTGTAATATATTATTAAGTGGACTGCCTTTTTGCACAACATAGAAAAGTGTTCATACCCAGTACTGTGAGCACAACTGAAATGAAGTATTCACTTTCACAGCCCTCTTGTGTTGCTCCAAAGACCAAGCTGAAAGCACAGGATGGTCAAAGCTTTTCTGTAATGGCCCTAAAGTTTGTATTAAATTATTTTCCACAGTAAGAATGTTGTTCACCTTTCCTCATTTAAGTCTCTCCAGAAAACTTACCTCATTTGCCTCTGATTCAGCATGAGGGCTGTGTGGTATCTTTCATTTTAGTTAGTTAATCTGTTTTATGTTTTTAATCATCTTATGAGTCTTTTTTTTTTCTTGTTCTGTTTTTGTCTTTCTTTTTCAAATCATCTCTTAGCCAGTGGGAGACACTTTGGTAGAGTTAGTATTTAAAATTTGTGATATAAATAAGGAAGATTGGATTGGTTTTTACCTAAGAAAATTAAAAAGAGCTACTTTTACTTGAACTTGAGTATAATTCCACCACAGTACCTGTCATTTTACTGGAGTGTAACATTTTTATACTCCTTCCATACCCAAAACTATTTTTCATTTCAAGTACAAAAAATACCAAATTTCAACAAATATCAAGTATATTTGCGACTTTGTGGTTATATCATTCATTTTTGGTAAAATGTCTTTAAATGCTTCTCTACTAGAACAGAAAGCTAGTTGAATCATCACAATCCAGCTGTTGTCAATTTTGCATGACACAAATAAGTGTACTGAGTGCTTTAAGTTTTACATCAAGTACTTCTCACTATCACTTCAGTCGATTCATAGAGCACTTTTTAGAAATACATTTTTTATCAACGTTGCTAATTTTAGTGTCCCTCTTGTGTTTTTTTTTAATATTTGTAGTACATAGATGAGCTGTCTACCTTCTCCTTTTTTAATTTTAAAAAGTCTTATACAGTCACCATCTATGTGCATGAGAGACATTCACTGGTAACCCTAAATACAACATAAAATGTCTCATCCCTGAACCTAACTGTTTCTACTGCTTCTTACTGTCAATACTGAATGAGTTATTTGAGTAAACATTTATCTGTATCATGCTAAAAGTACAATAGATAGAGTGTGATGAATCACAGGCATTTTATTTGTGTTAGTAAATAACAGCACAGCATACAATGACAGTGATTAAAATAATATTTTAATTCAGCAGGGTAGGAAATTGCCCTGAAAGGAAAGATAAAGATATATGTAGAAGAGTACCTGGTACAACTTTGTACTTGTATTAGACCAAATAAATATGAAATGCCAAAGAAATGAACATAGGTTAATTAACAGTTCTGATAATATTAAATTTCAACTGTAAATGTATTTTTACACTGCATATTAAGAAACTGTTAATAGAAAAACATATCCAACCCTCGCAGACTTTCTTTTTTTAGATTTATAAGTTACTGAATATTCAACCAGTTGGCTATGATTTTAAATTCAAGAATCTTTTAATCACTGAGGATCATTACACTAAACTTTGTGTCTCCATCAAAGTTAATATTTTTGTATCGTTACAACACAAGTTGATAAAAAGATTTGCTAATTAGTTCCTGATAAATATATTGAAGTACAATACAATCCATGTAAAAAAGAGCTGATTAAACCACTTCTCAAAACAATTCTAATACACAAAAAGATACCCAGTTACAGAGGCTTGAGAAAATGTAATTATGAACTTGCTGCCCCTGCAAAATCTCCCCATAACCCAAGAAAGCAGCAAAGAATCATGACATGCCCAGTGCTGGATGGAGCAGTGTTCAGTGGGGGTCTGTCTGTGGTGTTGTGTTGTTGACAAGCATGTGATCAAGCCGCCATAGAGGACAAAAGCCCAGAGCGGACAGGCCTCATCCATCGTTGGCCTTCTCTTCAGGAGCGGACCACAGGGCGGCACAACACAACAGAGGCAGAACACACAGAGACTTCAGAGACGCAGAACTCCCAGCTTGTCCCTCTGCTCTCTGCTTTATCACTGCAGCCACTGATGCTACATCCCCACTCTCTCCCCCCTCACTGTCTCCCACCCCCCACCTCTCTCCCTCTCCCTCTAGAGATCCCTATCTCACAGCCCTCCTCCACATCTCCAACATCTCAGTCCCTCCATCCCAACAGTGCAGTGCAGCGCCAGACGAGCTCCGCTATCTGATCTAAATCGAGGAAAGATCACCGCGGGATATTTTCTCACGATGTAATGCTTTTCTGCTACCAGCCATGCAGCCAGCCAATGAGAGCATGCTCGGATATTGCAACACACATCTATGCCAATTAAAGGGGGGGATATTATCATTTTTGCCCTAATAAGATGCAATAAAAATTATAATAATAATTTTAAAAAGTGGTGATACATTCACTATGTCGGTGTGTTACATCAGCCTCTCCCCTCTAGCTAGGCCTGACTGTCTGCTATAATGTCTCCTCCAAAAACACTGAGCTTCAAATGTCCCTCTTAAACCTGAACATCCAACCTCTTTAAACTAGTTTGATCACATCAAAAGTTCTCTTGCCCCGGTTCAATCCAGAGATCCCTTCCCATTTTAATCATCTGCCTGGGAGCTTGTAATGTGTCATGTGGATAATGTCCTCGTCCCTGAGGCATGCCCGCAAGAGGCCCTTAACACAGAGCCTCTAATCCACTAACCCCGGAGCCACACTCTATTCATTCAGGAATCTGTGTCTGTTCTCCTCACGCTGCTGGAGTCAACAAGACCGGCCATGTTTACATGGAATTAGCCTACATTTTAGTAAAATGAACAAAAGGGAGTGGTAGAGCGCACACAGTTCATTCTCCTCCAGACAACACCTCCTGCGATTTGTGATTCACACATACAATAGAGGGCACCGCACCTCGTCGGCCTGGATTAGAGTGAAATCCAGGCAGGAGGCGGGCGGTGACAACCTAACTGAGAGGGTTAATTTATAATTAATCTTTTCCTTACTGTGCACAGTCGCTTGTTATTTCAGTTTGGTCTGTCTCTGTATGAGTGCACTCTATTGTTTGTTTTTGTGTTCTCCCTGCATGAGCATTAGCAGTGCAGTGTGTTTCGACTCCTTTAGCATTTTCAGCCTCATTACTTACATAATTTGTTCTGACATGCACTCTCAACAACTGAAGCGTGCTGTAATTATGACTAGCTGTGGTTATGGTGAACTCCAGGTTGCAGTGACAGGCCCCGGCCATTGGGTGGCAGCGCAGGGCTGTGGCTACATGATGGTCTTGCCAAGTTAAACCAAGCTTCCACCCACCCATCCAGCCCACAGGCTTTTGGCTCTGAGCTCCAGCCTCTGATAGCTCCAGGCTTATAGGCTGCTGCTGCTGCTAGCTTCCCCACCCCCAAAGCATAGCTCTGAGATGCCTTCATCTCTCCTGAAGAAGCGGAGCTGGCTGGGCGCTCGCTCAGGCCTGACAGAGGCTGTGCCACATCAGGTGAAGGCAGAGGGAGCAGAGACGTGAGGGGTGCCAGGGCCGGGCAGGGCATACACATACACGAGCAACGCCTCACAAAGCCCTATCTGCAGCAGGAAGGCCCTGAGTGCACACAGCCTCACCAGCTAACACCCTCTGCCTCCACCGCTGTACAAGCCTCTGGATGCTCAGTGCACTCAGCAGTAAAAAGGGTTTGTCTCTGGGCCGGCTGAAGCAGGCTCTCTCGTTTCCTGTGAGAGAAAAGACCCCCGCCTGAATGTATGGTTATTTTCACACTGGGATAAGCTGCTTTCAAAGCGATGTGGAGACGAAAGTGAAAGAGAATTTTACAGAGCAATGACACAATAGAGATCAAATACACCATGCAGTCACCTACATCATCAGCTAGGGCAGGGATGGGCAACTTCAGTTATCACAAGGGCCACATCATTGTTATTCTCAGTTTCAGAGGGCCAATTGTTACAAATAAAAGTATGCTTTTCATAAGATGATCAAAAATGCTTGTACGTTATGAAAAAAATGAATATCTGAGTATATTTTCAAGTTCAAAACCAAACAGTAAAGCTAAATTTAATGAGCTAAAGACAGATTTAAAATCAGTTAAAAGTAACCTGACACACCACACTGTTCAAGATATTTCACTAGTCCATCTTGGCAACAGCCCATAGAAAGTGTTTGGGAATGGGCAGAACCTTTCAAAGTATATCCAGCAGGTGACTGAGTGATCTATTCATCATTCACATTCATTACAAGCCACTTAGATAATGTGGTAGGCTGGCACTGCTGCCGCGATGTAAAGTACAAAACATCAGCCATTTAGTTGAACAAACTGGCCAAAACATGTCAGAAGTGGAGCAAAAATATCCTTCTATTGGGAAATTCTTTCAATGTTATTTGTTTTTCATTTCATAAAGAAACACAACCCAGATCTGATAAAATTGCAACTGAGGCTGTTAGCATCCATGCTAATGTCTGTACCTGCAGCCACTTCCTGCCACTGTCTCTCTAACAGCTTCCACCTCAGCCTACTTTAAAGGACACTGACTGGGCTGTGAGGCTTTGGGCTGAGTGCAGTTGATGTAATTAGGAGCTTGACAAGATGGCTCTGACTTATTATAGACATTAAAACAGATGGATCCAGCTGCATTGTTAAGTTAGGCTAAAACACTTTCCCAGTTCAGTAAACTAGTTTATTTCCTGTTCAGATAATCTGTGTTAACTTTATATTACCATTAAATCCCACTGAGAATGAAGTTCCTTTTGTAAGAATAAACTTGAAAAGGCAGTATTTATAACAGTCTTTGTTACTGATGGTTATTTCCGTTTAGCCATCTCACTTTTTACACCCCAAATATTGAATAATAATAATGAATAATCCTTCATAAAAGCCCATTACATAAACAATTATAGAAAACTACATCTACTAATTTCTTAAGAAAAATAAATAAAACCAATGATCAAAACTATTGTGTAAATATTTTCCATTTTTCATGCTTGGGGTATCATAGAGGCAAATCAGACTAAAGCACAGAACAGATTTTTTTTATCTTTATAGTTTTCAGAAATGTAAAATTAACTGGCGGATCACTCTGAGTTTTGAGGAGGGTTGCATTTGGCCACTGGGCAGCTAGCTACCCACCCCTGAGGGACGGCCAATATTTGTATATGTGTATGAGTGTGCAACTTGTCCTCTTGAGTGACTGGTCATCAGCCCCTAAGCTACACTTGAGACACTGAGGATGATTTAAAGTGAATTTACATGAGGGATCCAGTCAAACAAAGAGGCCTGCGCTTATAAGCACTCCCAATCTGGCAGTCAATATCTATTGACATGAGCTGCGGTGTTAACTGCCTCTTGGTGTGAAACAGGCAGCTGCTGGCTCGCTTGAGCCTGACCAGCGCAGTGCCACTGATCCCATTCACCGCGCCTCCCTCCCTGTCTGCCTGCCTGCTTCCCTGCCAGCCAGCCCTGCCTGCTCTGTTTACGACATCAAAGCCAGGCACAGTTAGACCGGCAGCCATGCTAAAACCCATCCCAGCAGCCTGACGCTCCTCACAGCTCTGCAAGAGAGATGGCCCCTGCACGTAGGCCACTTCAAAGACACCTGCTGAGACGCTGAGATTATGTGTGAATCACACCGCAGTACAATCACACCGTGCGCATAACCAGGATAGCTGGACAGAGAGGCTCGAGACTGATTTCCTGTTTGCGACACTGCAGCCTGGCGTGGGCGTCTTGGACAATGGGCATGGCAGAGAGGGGGAGACAGTGAATGCTAAAGCTTGCTCTTTGTCTGTCTGTGGTTGAGCGGTTCAAGGACACTGATTCACCACACTAGCAGGCCCTTTGAGGGGATGACGTGTCACTCAGAGCACATGTACAATAGGGCAGCAAGGCCTCTGCATGTTCACCCAGTGCCCTTCACCGTCTTCTCCAGAGCCCCGAGATCAACCAAAGGCAAGAGCTATTCTACGCAATCAAAGACCTGGAAAGTGACAGTCAAATGTGAGCACCCAGAACAATGTGCCAAATGCACATTAACAGCTTACAGCAGTCCTGTCACACTTAATTTTACTATGAGCAGCATATAGACAGACAGACAGGCTGAATACTCCCCCACACTTATACCCGGATATAGTGCATTTGTATAACTACACTGTGAAGCATCATTTGCATGACATGACAAAAATGTGAAACTAATGCAATGGAGATTGGAGATAAAATAATCTATGGGTGTGCCATACTGGACTTCTGCTAATATACAATATGGCTTTTCCAAATTCATTTTAGCAATACTGATACCGTCAGTGATACCTGAATAGATATACATATTTTCCACTGTAAAGATCCCCTAAAAGAGTAGAAAGTGAGGATGAAAAGGATCAAAATCTTGAGCTGAGGTGGGTCTGTTGGGTTCAATGAAATTATCTGTAAACCCAGTATTTGTTAAAAAAAAAAGTGCCAGAATGTATAGCCAATATAATTGACTTGTTTACTAATAGAATATATATATATATATATATATATATATATATATGTATATATATATATATATATATATATATATATATATATATATATATATATATATATATATATATATATATATATATATATATATATATATATATATATATATATATATATATGTACACATATATATATACATACATAAATATATATGTTTGTCCAAAGTTACTAACCATTTCAGTTTCACTGCCGTTTCTTTGTCTTTGTTCAAGTTAACAAGTCATGGTAAACAACAAGCTATTAGGTTAAAAGCAATGCTCTTTTAAAGTTCATTTTATAATGATTATTTTTGGGGGGGGGGTTTGTATTGTGATTTTAATGCATTTTTCTTATCCTGTAAAGCACTTTGAATTACCTTGTGTACAAATTGTGCTCTACAAATAAACTTGCCTTGCCTTGCCTTTGTTATGCTTCTACTTTAAAGCCATCTGTACCTCTTGTTCATTTTTGTCCGCTCATTAATGAAAGTTATTCTGTCATGGTTAGCAATTAAGATGGAAATTTTCAGGAAAAAAGGTATTTGTGATGCTTTTACTTTGGAATTTGTACTGTACATCCAAGAGAACTTAAAAAAAAGATATCATATAACTGCCTCTGTTTTCAGGAGTGCAGTCTGATGCGGTCTGTTGGAAGGTTGCAGGTTTGAGCCCAGCTCCGGCTGTCACATGGCAATGTGTCCTTGGGCAAAACACTTAACCCCACTGCTGTTAGTGGCGTGTAAATGGGTATGAAAGGTTGTGATTGTGAAGGGCTTCAGGTAATACTGATGGACTACATACAAAGAAACTTGGAACCATCAGTGAGTGACTGTTAGGGTGAATGGGTGTGAATGGGTAGATGTGACCTGCGGTGTAAAGCTGCTTTAAGTACTCAAAGAGACTAAAAAAGCACTTTTTATGCTCCATTTCATATCAAACTCTAGTGATTAATGTTTTAATGCTGAAAGGATTCAGTGATTCTTAAAGTGCATTCATGTTTTTTGAGATCATGTCACTTAAATGTTCAAAATTGCTGGTAACAAAAAATACAACTGAAAATCTCTGCCTGTGCAAACATGGAAAATCACTCGCTCAAATCTCCTGGCTGTTTCCACTGAACCCTTGGACTACTGACATAACGTAGAAGGATTAAGATTATCCCTTACGTTACAGACCCATGCCCAGGCCGCCATCATAATGCTCAGAGTTTAACCCATTACTCGATTGGACCATTAAATCATTTTCTCATGGGCTGGTGATTCACAATATATATCTGCACCATCAGTGAGGTTTCAAATCAAGGCTTCAACACAGTCAGTGCACATTTGTTTTTTTCTCTCCATTGGCTCATTTACAACACACATCGTATTGAAAGAGAACGTGTGACGCAGTTGGAGCATAAACACATTTGGTGTTCTCACTGCATGGTAGTGTTGAAGTGTGTACGAATGTGTGTCTGTTGTGTTGACAGCTGTCAATGACGGAGTGACGCAAGCCAGCGGGCTCATGACAGAGATTATGTAAGAAACTGGACAGGGCACAGCATTATCAACAGATTAACAATTCCTCTTCCATCAGACAAACTGTGTTTATAAATGCTCATGTTACAATATTTTAAAACAAAACCAATAAAAAGCTTAAAAAGGCTTTCAGGCTGGATGTCAGGATAGTTCAACAAAAGAGTCTCTTTAAAGATAAACAGAGTTCAAATGCATCAGAGCTAACTGCAAACACAGATATGGTATATTTTTTTCTACTTTGTGCTAACTGCTAATTTGTTAAAGTGAGATCATTACTATATTAAAACACAACAAACAAGAGAGCTTAATATTTATTTAGCAACAGGATATGTCCCATTGCTCTCACAAAAGAGGGAACAGGATTCAGCATGCACACGGACAAAAAACAAACAAACAAACAAAAAAAACAACAACTTGTAAAGCCACATTTTGCTGCCATTTTTCCAGTTCTTGGAAGAAGGTATCAAAATCCATTACCTCTGTGGCACCAGGATCAACAAATCTAGTACCTTAAAACCTAAATCACAATGCAGATTCTAGTGCCTCATTTTGGTAGCAAATATTAGATTGCAAAGCTGAGGATGTTAAACCTTCTCTACATTTTTTTGCTCAGTAAGCTGTCCAAATATTATCCTCCATCTTAAGAAATGGACATTATGGGGGAGAGAAGCATGATCATCTAAAGCATGAAAAGAGTAAACATTATCAATGCTATATTTCACTTAAATTAAAGGCCCCATATTATGCAAAACACACTTTGCAATGATTTAAAAAATGTCTGTGGCCTGTAACCACAAATCCCTGTAACAAAAATCCCTATTATTCCTCGGTTGCTTGCTGCACATAAAAGAAAATGTCTACAAGTCTATTTAAGAAACCTTCAATCTCAATGATGTCATCATGGGATTTTCAATCTCCCCAGACTGAAACATACCATGAGTGAAATGTCTGCTCAACCCACAGGCAACTGCAGGAGGGGAGGCATGTCTGTGCAGCCACAGTAAACATTAGAGCATGGCCCTGGAAAGCTGTTGTCACAAACATAGACACAGCTCATAATGAAAAACACTAAAACAGTCGCTCTGAACACAGTGGAAACATAGGTGTTCATAGGCCTGCCAGTATCTAGTTTGGCACTGTTTCAAAAATATCCATTTAAAACAAAGCATATCTTAACCTTTTCTGATGAGACAGACTAAGTTAACTTCTATCTAAAATATAAGACCTCTCAGACTTTATATGGCCCAAAACACCTTAAGGAGTGTCTCCCCTTAAGCTGGTGCAAGCAACATATCCTGGCCCACCAGATGGCCAGTTCAATATATTTCACCAGTCCATCTGGGGAAGAGCCCATAGAAAGTGTTTGGGGATGGCAGAACCTTTCAGGAGCAGGTGATTGGAAGATCGTTTCATCAGTCCTATTCATTATGGGCCAATCATATAATGTAATATTCAGGCTCTACTGCACTACATTCAGTGAGCCACTTCATAAAACAAACTCTCACCAAAACATGTTGTAAGTGAAGCAAAAACATCCTTACCATAGAAAAGTTTGTAGTGCTGATATTTGTTTTTAATTTAATAAAGAAATGCGGTCAAGATCTGATAAAACTACTACTGCTGTTAGCATCCATGCTAATCCCTGTACCAGCAGTCACTTTCTGCTGTTGTCTCTCTCGTAGCCTCCACCGTGTCCTTCTCTGAAGGACTCTGATAAAGCTGTCACGCTTTGGGCCACTCACAATCGTTACAGATTGGACCTTAGCAAGATGGACCTGCCTGATTACAGACATTGAATCGGGCAGGTCCAGCACAAGGTTACAACCTACATAGAGAGAGGACAGATTTTTTTTATGCTAAGGGAGTTGTGAACAAACTTTGGAAAAATATATTTGTGTCAAAGCCATTGGGAATTGACCTGACACACCAGATAGGTGATTTAATATACTATACAGACTACAATTCACTAATCCCTCTGGGTAACAGCCTATAGAGAGTGTTTGGGGAGGGCAGAGCCTTTCAAAACCATCTGTGCAAGAAAAACACATAAGCAGCATGATGCAACACGAACTGTCTGGCAAATGTGCACAACAAAATGTTCCTCTATCATTACATGCTGCTATACTTTACTTTTTTTCCTTCTTTGCTACATGAACTTCCCATTTGGTGCTGGAGATCAGCTGTCTGCTGATAAACAGGGTCTTCTCTAAACAGATACCCATGGCAGTCAGATCTAGCTGTAGAGAGATGACAGCCTAACAAGAGCTGGAATCACAATCCTGCCTCTTTTCATCTGCCGGGGCTCTGCTGTCATGTGAAGTCGCACAACACAATACTTTTGCTTTATTCCCATTTATGCAGCAGAAGAAAGGTTATTTGAATGTCAGCGGCAAAGGACAGTGGCAGCACGAAAACACAGGCAGAGCAGAGTAAATGTGTTATTTGTTTAGGGATCGCATATGCTGGCAGGCTACCACAGAGATGTTCTAATGGCATTTGCTGGTTAGCTGCATAAAAAAGCACACACAGGAAAAAAATCACCTGCAGACAGGAGCTCTATATCATCACTTTAAAAAGCGTCAGTTCAACCTATAAACACGCTGAAGTGGACAAAATACTCAGACCACGGGGATTAGAGCAACATAATTGACACATTTTAATGTCTCTATGCTGCTTTTTGCTAATTCCCCTCCAATCATTTAGCTGCCTAAGCTGTGATCCCCCTTCACTGGAGACCTTCTACATTTAAAGAGATATTTCCGTTTGAAAAGACGGGCTCTTTAAGCCCCTCTCTATTATTCCTCCATAGCAGTGCGGTGACTTTGCTGAGGCTTAGGTCTGGACCGTCGCCCTGGGCTGCTTTTTGGATGAACTCTTGCGAACATCTCAGTGTTTGTTTGTGTGTGAGGCCTATTAATATTTCAACACTGCCCAACTCCAGATGCCTGTACAACACAGCAGTGCTTCTCTCTTCATGTCTCTGCCTGTATTTACTTGACTGTTTTATTGAAGTGCATTCTGACACCCTCTATGAAGGGGGAGCCGGAGAGGGGAGGATGTATTCCCAATCCACAGCACAAGACATCTTTCTCCGTGTCTCCTTTTCCATCGGCGTAACAGTAATTTGGGCACTAATTTATGTGCTGTTGTGGCAAAGATTGACGAGCTTCCTGACTGGGAGTCTGCGCGCCTGCACTCTTGGGGAAACAACAAAAGCCCCGGGTTTACCAAGCAGACGAGCACCATGAAGGGTAGCATGTGTGCGGCACTCGTCTCCCCTCCCTCGCCTGCCCCACCTGAGCTCAAATCTCTCCTCCTTACCTCCCCTCAATTCACCATCACCCCCTTACCCCCCTTCCTCCCACCTTTCCCCTTCTTGTCATTGACTATGGTGACAAGTGAAGTTGTGCATGGGTGCTGGGGACCGGAGGGCACGCCCCCTCTGTGTGTGCAAGGGTGCGCGTGCCGGCGCACATGTGTGCCGGGAGGGAAAGAAGCTCACACTGTTTACTCTGACGGCAAAATACAATCTGTAGACAGCACTCATTTATGCATTCTACCAGCCGCTAGTTAGTCACATAGAGCCATGAGAGCTGAATAAAAAATGTCTGCTGCAAATATTTGCATGCTTTGTCTAACTATTAAGATCATTTGGTTTGAGTCTTTCAGAAATTACAGAGGTAGAAAGTTAGAGGTCACTTCATTAATGCAGATGAGTATATTTTTGTGTACTTGTACTTTTTAGAAATTTCAAAATCAATGCTTTACTTTGAGTTAATCTAATCAGTGCAAAGTTAATTTATTTCTGCATAAAACAATGTACTTTACTCTATTTTATATAGCAATTAAGTATGAAAAAACATCCATAAATCATTTATTACAACTCATGCTGGTATTATGACAAAATTATGACATCAACACCTACACCAAGTTTACTGTCAAAATGATTTATATTGAAATATTGGTAGCTTGTTATTATTATTATTATTATTATTATTATTATTATTATTATTATTATTATTATTATTTATTTATTTTTTTAATTAAATAGTCATGGGTGTAGGAGAAATCAGAAACATGTTTCAAGACAAAAAGTTTGCATGTTACAGGTAAAATAATTATGATTATGGAGTTTATGAAGTCATTATAACATATTATAAGAAGAAAAAGGGCCACTGTAGATGAGAAAAATCAATATCAATTATTCCTATATTTTGCATGAAAAACTGAATTTTGTGAGATTGTAGATTTGTTCACTTAAGAGAAACCCCAATCAGGGTTTACACCTGCAAATGGTTATAAATAAAAAATAGAACATTTTTAATCTTAAGTAGTTGTTAATTAAAAAAAAATAAAATAAAAAAACTTTGAAATGACAAAGAATAAATCTATGATAGCATAAGCGTCTCCATAAATATTAAAAAAATACTAATCATGCATAATTTGAAGTAAATGAAACAAACAATAATAATTATTTCATGGGATATTTAAGTCAGTTATTTATAAGAAGGAAATCATTCCAGTAACAAACTTAGAATTTCAAGTTGGTTATTAAAACGCCATAATTTTATGAAAAATAAACAAACTATAAGATACTTTCAGACTAAGAAATAAACCTTAAATTTTGAGATAATGAAGTACAAAAATGAGATTGCATAGACACTCAAAAATAGAATGTTAAAATGACAATTATTGGAGATTATAATGTTATAAATGTTACTGTGCATGAAACCTAATTTGAGGTTTTTAAAAAGAGCCAAATTAACATAACTAATTGGGGTCACTGAACTTTTCACAGAGGAGTCAATTTTTTTAGTTTCTTTTGAAACTGATTGGGGAAGTTACAATACTGTGTTTTAAGGCAAGTATTATAGAAAGTTGTGAGAAAAGGATGTTTACAACCATTCAACATCAATATCCAGACTTTAACTAATTACAAAACTGTGATTAAGTAACTTAATGTACTTGTTCTTTCTTTATTTTTTTTTAATCACTCTGAGCTTTGCTATGTTTCACATAACATAGTTTGAAAACCTTAACAAATGGAGGCTTTAAAACAATTGTGTCACAATACCAACATTTTCACTTTAATACCATTACTTTGATTAGATTTACGATACTTGGTACTGAAATGATACTTGAAATTGAAAAAATACTTGATCATTATTAACTGATTTAAAATAATTTTTGCTGATAACTTTAATATCTGATTTCATAAACATTGGAGCAAACTGTAACTTCGTGATGGCATCATATTATTTTTGTCAAACGTCATTAGGGCATATACTTAACACTGAAAAGTGTACAAATTTAAATATTACATTTTAATCAAGTACTCTTTACTTTTTCTTAAGTAACTTTACAGAGTGCTTCTTTTCTTGTACTTGAGTAAATGTTATCAGAATACCTGTATTTGAACTTGAAAACAATATTATTGTACTTGTTCCACACCTCACAATCCAGATGCGTTGCACTCTGTTATAATGACCTGCATATTTGGAGAGAAGTTTATTCTGAGTCCGAGGTGCTGCTGCATTGTTTTCTTTACTCCTCAGATGTGAAAAAAAAAAGCATTTGGATGCACCAAAACTCAAACTCACTGAGGCTGAAATCACACAGGACCGACTGATTGACTGGTGCAGGAGGTGCTCTTAGAATTTTAAGATTTCAGCTCAGGATCGTGTGGCGCTTCTGAACCTCAAGTCGGGGCCACCTAAACTACTCAGGCAGTGGTTAGAGCCCTGATTGTGGAGCAGTGATGTAGTTCGTCTCCCTGTGGGCACGGCAGCCCAGAGGGCTCCTTTAGAAAAACACAGGAATATATAAATAATGATTCCTTCCAAACATCCACGGCAATTACACGCAGAAACCTTTACATAACAACAAAGAGCTTTGTTTTGTTGCACCAGGGGAATTTGCCACCATACTGTCCAACTTCTCTCCCTCTATAATTGCTGTATTAGTATGCACTTCTGTAAGACAACCAGGATTCTGCTGTGGGTTTTTGAATACAAAGAAATCAAAACTTACATCCATACAACTTCCTGCACACTCACTTT
Source organism: Cetoscarus ocellatus (assembly GCA_037902135.1). NCBI lineage: Eukaryota > Metazoa > Chordata > Actinopteri > Labriformes > Labridae > Cetoscarus > Cetoscarus ocellatus. The sequence goes on along the minus strand of JBAMNC010000254.1, from coordinate 59,405 downwards.
GCCAGAGGCAGGACAGACTGCTCCAAAAAAAAGCAGTTTATGTGTCTATTTCAGTCATTTGCAAAGTGCATATTTGGGTGCCTCAGTAGTGGAGGATATGGGGGTGTGAGGGGGGTGGAAAAAAAGAGAGAAAAGGGGGCCTGGAGGTCCAGTCTCATGCTGCTGCTCAGGGTCAGTGGGTCAGCGGCACGCAGCCAGAACACACATGGAGAGCAGGCTGAATAGTTCAGCTGACAGTAATTGTCCCTCTGTGGTCTCCTTAGGAAAACATGTTTCCAGACAACGCAGAGCGGCTGCATGCGCCAGATAGTAATCATGATCTTGATTTGCTCCATCGAAGGGGGAAGCTCGGCGTAAGCCTCCAGTTATGGAGCGAGTCAGTGTTTCCATTGGAGCTGACATCATGAAGCCAGCTCTGCGCAGGAGGGGAAGCGGCACATGTGTTAATGGACTGAGTGCTGAGCTCTTTTCCAAAACATTTGAAATCAATTTTTAGGAGAGTAGAAAAAAAATACAATCTATGACAACAATGTTGTCATGAACTGTCCCAATGTATATGGAAATATGTAGGTTTGGGGGGAAAAAAGTATGACTTTACTCAACAAAATTAACATTTATATAGGATGAGGAGAAACAATTAATTAACATAGAGTGATATCAATGAAAACATGCATTAATGTGTTTGTACAGTAATGTTAATCACAGCTCTTTCATATTCACAAAGAGACAAACATTAGAACAAAGAACAGCAACCAAACACAAAGAAATCTAACCAGCAACCAAAAAAAAAAAAAGAAAAAAACACAAAAAAAACTAAAGAACCCAAACAAACATAACCAAGCAACATACTTAACCTAATACAGTAACAACTCAAGCAAAACATCACAAGAACCCAGGCAACAAAAGAACCAAGCAGCATAAAATGTTGCCAGGACAGAAGAAACACTTTAAAATCAAACTGTAATCAGCTATAAAAGAAACTTAAGGAAATATCCTAAATATTCTAAAATATCCTTTTTTTTTTTTTTTAAAGAGAAAATGATTGTTATACCAAAATATAATAACTGGCCGTTAAATGGAGTCTCCTGTTTCAAAAGTGCCTTCCATTGTGTGTGATTTTGTCTGTGTGCATTAGGTGCACTGGAGAGCTTGTGAAGAAGAGCTTGAAAAAACAAAAATATAACAGAGGCATGTTTCCTGTCAGCTCTTTCAATTAATTTCCTAATTTAACATGACCTCTAAATTTCAGGAACACGCTTCACCACAGAGTTTAGACATCAGAACAGAATAATGTCAGCTTAAGGAGCAGTTATTTTGTGCATCCTCAAGTTAGGAATGCCTGACCACTTCTGCTTTTGGGAAACACCCTTGATTGCTAGCTAGAGTAAAAGTTAATTTGCTATTCAAAAAATGTCAACACTGGACTTAAAAAAGGATAACTGAGTCAGGTGGAAAACTGGAGTGACACCTGTGCTGCGAGGCAAACCACTTGATGAACATATTTAAAAATAATACATATTTTATTTATCAGATCATCAAATGTTGTTTGGCTTGTTTTATGTGTATTTTAGAAACAAAAGGATATTTAAGAACTGAGACCAATCTTTCTGCAGTTTATGAAAAGGCATTTCTTATGACAGTTTTGTAAATTTATAATTTAATGAATTAGAAGTTACACATAATTTTAACTGCATGTGGTATGTTGCAAGTCTCTGACACTGTGAATTTACTGAGCTTGTGGACACAAACAACAGCTCAGAGATGAGACAAGGTGAAAAAAATGCTGTCTCTGTTTGATGTCAAAGTGTTAAAAATGTAAAAATGATTCTAAAAAAATAAAACCTCAAGCACCAAGACATGTGCACGCTTGTCCTTTTATGATTCCTGAAAGACTATTGTCCAGGACTTTGCAAACACTCCAGACCTCACATCTGTTACTCAACAGCTTTTAAAGCCGGGCTGATGGGCACTTTTTTTCACAGCAGCTCCACGATTCTTCTTGAAGGTCTTTGGTTTTCATCAGCCGGAAAAGAGCAGCCAAGGACAGGGAAGATGAATGACATCGATGACCAGCCGATACTTCCAGGGACGTGTGATTGAGACAAATGAGCCTTGTTACATTAGCTGGGATACTGAATCCTGCTGCTCAAAGATCCACAGCCTGATAGAGCTGAAACCAGAAGCACCCAACCTTTCCACAGATCACCAGTGTCACGGGAGAAAGGAGGAGCTCTCTGTTTTTTACCACTTTTGTTTTCAGCTCATGTTTGCCCTTATTTTGTGCGAGTACACACACACACAGCTCCTACGTATGGCCTTCAAAGATCCCTGCAGCCCCCTCTTACAGGTGCAGAGAGCAGATTAAAGTGATCCAGAGCCATTATCTAATCCATATATAGTGCCCTTGGCTATTGGTTTCTTAATAAGTGACTGCGAGCGCTCCCTCCATGCATCATTTATCATCAATGCTGCAAAATGTTCAAAATGATTAAAGTGAAATGTTATGATCATGACCATGTTAAATATTTACTTGTGATGAAATTTGCAGGATGGTTTAAAAAATCAATCTGTTTGTTTCATTTTGCTTCTGGCAGTATCAGAGCCATAAAAGCAGACTGAGGCAATTCATTTCAATAGCTTGCGTAAGTGTTAGTTAGACACTAATGGGTCACTTTATTAGTAATATTATATGCAATGTATGTGTAATAGGATGGGATCTAAAGGGAAAAAACAAGCTTTTATATACAGTAAAATTGTATCTATCATTGGTATGGTTGTCAGTGTTAATGATTTAAGGTAAAAAAAATGAATCCTTTACAATTCTTTGCTTTTAAGTTGTTTCAGGTGCACTTTCTAGCTAGCCCCTTTGTTTTAGCTGCTTGAATTGTTTGATATGCAGCCTAGACCATTTCCCTTTATTCATAAAAACAATAAAGTTTACCAAACTGCTGCACAGTGACTTCCAAGCAGAAATAAGATCAAATAAAAAAAAATAAAACCAACGATAAAAACACAGCAGAGTCATGAAGACATAAAAACATAAAACATATAAAAACAGAATATTACAAGGTGCAAATGGTTTTGACTTGTCTGCTGAACAGTTTGTGAGATTTTTCAAGTACAATTAAACATCCTATGGAGCAGCAGTGTCCTCATTTACCATCTCAGTACACAAACAAAGCATCTTCCTTGCAGAAGTAAATCATTGTAAATTTATCCAGTACTGTGTACAGTCATTCTGATGCAACTTTTGTCTTGTTTTCAGGAAAAAATAACAAGATCTTTACAGCTCTTAACCACTGTTTATAGCCTAGCTTCTGTGTTGGTTCTCTCCTCATTGTGGCAGAGCTGATCAGAATTTCTGAGGGTAATGTGTTTTACTGTTGATATGAACCTTATCATTCAACAGCACTCAACTAAACCTCTGTGCAGTTGTGGTGCTGCAGATGGATGCTTCTCACACTGGCATCCCTCACCTTCCACAGTGATGAAACAATTTTTATTCATTTATTTAACCTTTTTTTAAGCCAGGTTAGTCCTATTAAGATCAGAGACTACTTTTTTTGAGGGACACCTGACCAAAAATGGCAGTGACATACAATTACAACAACCAACACTCACTTTCATACAGAGCATAACAAGTGCTTGGATCAATCAAAAAATCAAAAATAAGGACACAGCTACTCCTTTAAATGTTTTATCTCAAAACTTGCAGACAGTTCAGTGGACAAGCCAAAGAGAATCCGTGCATTGTGTGATCAAACATGTCGCTATCTTCCCTGCTGCTAATTCTCTTCCAATTTCTGGTCTGCAGCACATTCTCTTTCCATCGAAAAGGAAATGTTATCAACCATGAAGTCCTTATACGGTCAAAACAAAAGCAGGTTTTGTACGAACAGGAAGGAAAGGCCACTTGGTTTAAGACAGTTCATATTTAGGATGTCATCTGGGAGATAAAAGGCCTATGAATGACAGTGGCCCTATTCTTTTAAAATCTAGAAATATGTTTTTTTCTCCATATTAATGAGTTTACCTGTCAACATATGAGACAATTCTCTTTACTCTGGACTGGTAAATAATACAATTCTTTAAGTCTGTCTTTGCTCACACTGCTAAAAAAACATTCAGGCAGCCACTGTAAAGCTAAATTCCAACAAAATTAACATTTAGATGAGAAAAATGCCTTTTAGAACAAGTCTGAAAGGATATTAGACCTATGTATTCCACTCAATACTTGAATGACATGTTGAAGTGTATGTTATTAAAAAAATTCATTATGTTGAACAAATATGTGGTTTGTAAGGTTTTTGTCACTGTATCAATATTACTGTACTTGCACAGAGAGGGTATCTTAACTAAATAACTAAACTAAAACATATGAGAAATTCAAAGAATCACATTACTTGGATCTCATTGATTCTCTACATGCACCCCTGCATATTTCTTGCCATACAACTCTGCATTTCCCAAAGCAATCCATTTAAAACTGTATCTTATCCTTAAGTCATTTAGCACTATTCAACTAATAACTTTCAAAATCAAGATCCGTGAGCACAGTTTCTCATCCATTTGATTCCCAAATCAAGAGGCAATGTAGGCCTATTTTCCGATCTAAAATAATACAATTTTAAAGCATACAGTGTATACGCACAAAAATTTGGCAACAATCATTGAAAATTAAAAGCAACCATATTGAGTAGTGAGGACATTGTATCTCCAGATTTTGACATCATATCTTTTACAGAAAGTCAAAGGAAAACCTGTTCTTTCATGCTCATGTTGGAAGAGATGTACCTTTACCAAGAAGCATTTGGATCAGTTATCAAAGGATAACTTGTTTCTAAGGAATGGTTTTCTGACTTTAACCTCACATACAAACTAACAACCTTACTATCTGCGTTACAGAGCCACTGAGAATCTCCTGAGCTGTTGTCCTCCACATGAAGCAGACCGTATGAAAGGCATTCCTAGATGGCAGAGGTGCACAAGGAGTGTCTACTGCCACACAGAGTTCACAGACTGCTTACAGCATGTGAGGCACATTCCCCCCTGCACTGCTGTTTTCACAGTCCTACAAACACTGGCCTGGTTTTGTTTAACATGGCAGGATTAAGCAGCCATGCGCAAAGCATGCTTCCCTCCTCGCACGCTTGCTTCGCAGTACAGTGGAAGGACAGAGCGACTGCTGCTGCTGCTGCTGCTGCTACCTTTGGGTGAACTGGCCTCCCTGAGTGCCGGTGAATGCACCGCGGTGCTCTAATCCCAGGCAAATAAACAAGAGCCAAGATTAATGATTGCATAAACACATCCCAAAAGCCCTGGAATGACAATCAGCTCTCCAGCCCGCTCTGCTGCCATGCAAGGGCTCACAGAGTCAGCTGACAGCCAGCGTAGAGCTCCCTCTCTCTCTCTTCCTGCTGCCTCATAACAGGCAGGAATTGTTAGTGCTTTGTTGCTTCATTAATGACAGGAAGCTGTCAATATTTTCCACATAAGAGTGGGTATTTGCAGCGCTGCAGCAAGAGGGAGCTTCTAAGTCAGAGCAGGACATCAAGCACTTGACAGCTTTTTACTTCTTAGTTTTAAAAATGCTGCTACACAGTGGATAGTTTGACTCTTTGTGCTCAAATAATGGGAATCTACACCTGCACAACAAGACAGTATGCTTTAGAAGACAAAATCTCAACACACCAAGCTATGGTTGGTCAACCTGTTCCTCATTGTGAGGTCTAAAACAACAGCATGCTTGACTTGTGAAAAAGAGAGTCAAATAGACATCCAGGAGGACATTAGAGGTGAGCGTAAAGCCATAAATCACAGCAACAACAGACCAAATAAGGCCATTAAAATGACATTAGAGGCTCGGACTATCCTCTCATCCCTATAAGATGAGCTACTCTGCATTAAGAGAGAAGAGGAGGAGACAGGAAAGGACTGAAGGAGAGAAAAGAGGGATGGAGACAGTGAAGTCCAGTGGTCCGGGGCAGGGGAGCGTGGGATGTTGGGATGAAGTGGGAGGCCCCCTCTCTCTCTCTCCAGGAGGTTGCTCCTCAGTATGAGGGCACAGGCAGCACCCCCGTCTAATGAGGGGTGAAGTGGAGCCCCCTGTGGGACCCCCTCAGGCACATTCATTAGGAGATGAAAAAGCGTTTCCTGCGGCAGAGCAAGTGCCTGCCGATGCTTGGACATGTTTAATTTCGGGCCATATGAAAACACAAGGCCACACTAGCCAGGTCTGATGCTGCCGGTCAGGGGAATCAACAAGATATGTGTAGAGACAGAGCTTCAATGAGTAGATGTGTGAAAGAATGTTGCCAGGAACAGTGGGCTCCATAAAACGATATGGCATAGGGATCCACTGACACAGAACAAACTAACTTTGAATGATAGCTCTGGCCACACCTCAGTTTTGTAAAAGATAATTGCTGTAGAAACTCTATAACACTTTACACTATAACACACTTTATTTTAATGATGAAACTTTCAAACTGCCAAACTGTACATATCACAAAAATATGTTTATATATTTAAATCAAATGAATGTCAGAAATATACATGAATTGTAACATTAAATAACCCCAAATTAAATAAAAAAGGTTGAAAAATGTCTTGGCTGAGGACCCACTTTAGCTTTATTTTGTAATATGTTTGATAATATGTATGTTATATGTTATATGTTATATGCCATTCTGAGCCCGTTGGCTTGAACTACTAAAATAATACTGGTGGGATATCACAGCGGTTGGCCATAAGAAATAAGAAGTTTTAGACAGCTACTGGGCTGTTCACAGGAGATGAGGGAGAAATTTTGATGTAAAAAAATTTCCTGTTTCCAAGTATACAGTTAATGCATCTTGTGGAAGAGGCATGTAAAGCACACTATCAGGCATTAAAAAAACCTGAAGAACAACGTAACATCTTTAAGAGATTAATTCCACCTTCTTTAAAAAAAAAGCACATTACACATGACATCCAGATTGCTGAAGGTCAAGAGCATGACACTTCCAGCTGTGAGTGATGAACTTTGTTGTAGACAGGCTATTATGGAGAAATTCTGCAGCTTATTACAAGTTTCATTCCCTTCAATGCATTGCATTTTGTTGCATCTTTACGGCTTCAGGCAAAAATAATAGATTCATTTAGCCAGTGGTGGTTTGTGGAAGGGAACCAAGGATTATGGTAATGCAGCACCGAATGCTGCGAGCAAAATACAGTAAAGGAGAAAAAATGCTGCAGTAGGAGACACAAGGAGAATATCTGAGGAGGTTAATTTATATGAATGCACAAATCTGCATTCATAAATGCATCCCCAAAATCTCATCTCACACAAGGTACGCTGCTCATGAAGACAATGGAAGAAACAGTGCTTCTTTCCTTTTACTGTATGAAGGAGGGCATTACAGGGTATCAGTCTGTAGTCTTCAAATACACGTCCGCTTATCACAGACACTTATCCTTGTTCCTGATGAATCCCCACATTTATTAAGGCTGTCTTCTTGCCTTGTTAGATATGTATAACCAATCTCCTGTAATTAGCAACTGCTAACCTTTGGGGTGCTAATCCCCAATGAATTGTGGATTTGTACATCAAAGCCCACACTCTCCTATATAGCCAGTGCTTGAAATTACACTCCATTTGAAAACCTGCAATTATTTGTATAGCATGGATGCAAACAGTCTCCTCTTTTATGTCTCTGAGAATCCCGTGGGTTTGCAGTAAAGAATCCTTAATCCACTCCAGTGGAATCCAAATATAGAGTTAACACGAGCTGCCTAAAATTCAGATGCAGAGCCAAGTGCCTGCCGTGAACGCAAAGTGGAGAAAGCTTCCTCTCTCCCTCCCTGCCTCGCTCTCTTTTTGAATAGTTAAGATTAGATTTCTTTAGTGGCTTAGATGCATCATATAAGACGCTAGGAGGATCACCCAGGGGTGCAACAATGCCTCTACAGCAGCATTTGCTGTGCTTCCTATCTTTCTCACAAGCAAAAATCTGAGACATAATTAAATAATCAATGGACTTGCCTCTTTGTTTAACATTATCACATGTCCGGGGCTCTGTCAACAGGGTGAATGCTCTCTCTTTCTCACAGTTTCTCTCTCATTCAAGGCCGGGCTAAATCCATCGTGCAAGGAGGGGGAGATTATAGAGAGGGAAAACAACTGTGATAGCTTCCCACACACACACAAACACACACACATTCACACTAACTTGATGCTGTGGCAGGGGGATGACGCCTCAAGCATTTATTTTCTTTAATGAGAGACATGAGTCTCACATGTGTCAGCGATGCACAGCATGGGAACAATAGGGTGGGCTTTAATTCCATCAATCTACTGCATTTATCCATGTATCACATCAATACCTGTCAGTTAAGCTGGAAGAGATAAATCATGTCAAGCGGGCTGAGTCGGGGGCCACACTGTGCTTGCTAAATATGCAGACTTTAAAATTCATCTTTAAAAGACGAGGGGTGAACGCGGTTACACACAGTCGGTGACAAATACGGAGCAAAGGGTATTAAGAAGGGAAATACAAGAGATTAGGCTCGTGAGACAACATGGCACAAAGATCATCCTCCCTGCACTTACTCTGCTAAGTGATTAAATAGCTATGAATTAACAATGATGTTGTTAGGTATTTAGAGGGAAATGTGACACCTCTGCTGTCACCTAAGCCTCCCATGGAAATCTCTTTACTTACCTGAGTGTAACAAGGATCCCACAGTTACACTTGTTCTACTGTCGCAAAATGGGAACTGACACCTCACCTTGTGACACCTGACATAAAACATGCACACAAGTGGGCACAGTGCTATTGAATGACACTGAAAAGTCGACGGTGACGAGCAGAAATCAAGATTTATAGAGCTCTCAGGCTTTGAAAGATAAGGCACATTTTTACTAAATTGTTTTTTTCTTACAGTACGGAGAATACATGATATTTTAGGTATAAAAAATAGTAAGAATTACTTCAAGTTCAATCCACTGTACAAAAATCCACCTGCTAGCCATGGTTAGCAAATATTTAACCAGGAGTGCTGATATATTTGTGTCAAACTCCCCAAGAATAATCCTAAATATCTTAGCTGCCCCCATTTGGCTGGGAGTGGTATGGGGGACAGGGACTGAGCTCACTTTTGAAGGCTAGGAATTAAAAACATATTGGAAGTAAACAAAAACGTAAATAAAAAACAATAAAATTTTAAAGACCAATATAATTATATTTGTTAGATTAATTCTAAAAATACAGACTTCAAATTGTTTGTCAAGAGAAAAGCAAAAATTCTTCATTCAAATGTAGTTGGTAATGACAAACACAAATGAAAGCATTTCTAAATATGTTTTATTGCTGCTTTGGAAGTCCTCCTCTTGAACATGCAATACCATCAGATTTATTGTCAGCTGAAGAAGCAACATATAAAACACATCGCACACTGGCTGTGAGCGATAGCAATAACCCCACAGGCCGCCAAATTATGATTTATGTACTTTGGCTCGCGAGTGCGTAGGGCAGTCGCACATATGTCAGTAGGAGCCCGAGCTTCTTACTGCAACATAGGAGTGACTTGGAGAGAATACATTTGGTGTAAAATTGCTTCATCTGTTTACAATTCCATTCGGGGTTTATGAGAGAGACAGGCAAACACAGGCTGATATATTGCCCCTGTGTCACGGCATGGCAGGAGCATCCACACAAAGATTCATCTCTCACTTAGAAGCCAAATGATACGTCTAATTTGCTGCAAGCACAGTTATTTTTAACCTCTCCAGCTGTCAGATAATGGAGCTTGACTGTCAGCGCTGGTGTGCGTGAGTGTGTTAAAAGGTTGAAAACTCTTTTCAATTTACCATTCCCTTTGAGTGAATTACAAAATGCGTATTCCCATTAGTTCACCTGATTGACACCGCCTTTTTTCTTTTTATCAAAACCAAAGGGAGGGCTTAAAAAAAAAAAAAAGAGAGGAAGAGTTGACCGGATTAAGATGGAGACGTTTAACAGCAATCTAAATTTCACATGTGTTGTCAATAATTACGCTGCCTTGCAAACATCTCAGAAATCCGAGGGTTGTTTTCATGGTGATTAATTGGACAACGTGATGCCTTTTTCTTGAATGATGGAGTCCTTTTTAAGCAGCAAGCAGCCCTACCATGTACTAATCTACTACTGTTCCTCTACTTTCAATCCTCATTCACCAAGGTGAGTCACCAGTGTTTAATCACATGCTTTTATTTCATTTAAGCATTTCTTTCTAACAAAAGAATGAAAAAAAACTGTATTCCACAATGGGCCTGAGAGGAGAGAAGCAACATTGTTGAACTAATGCGCTGGGCTGGTTACATAAGGCCATTGGAAACTGTTCTTAATCAATGAGCTGGCAGTGAACTGCAGGCCGGTGTCAGCGGGTTGGCTGATGTAATTTAGATGGACACTAATGGATTCCCCGGCCTCTTTTCATCAAACATAGGTGTAAATCATTGTTCCTTTATTGTTAAAGGGACATTAGGCATTTCAAACAGACTGCCCTGCTCACACTGCACTAACATGATCACATAATAGGAAGACATTATGTTCTGGAGGCAAGAGGAGAGAGAGCTGTAACAAAGGGATGGATGTGGGCAGCATGCACAGAGATGCAGACACAATAAGTCAGCTCAGAGTTGTTTAAAGTGTTTATACTTGTCCAGTGTTGATGTTGTCAGTAAACTTGTTTACTCACTACCTTTTTCCATGACAGAGAGAGGATAATGGTCCAAAAATACATATTAACAATAATAACTCAGAAAAATAGATAAGCATTGATACTGATTGATGAATAGACCCCTAATTCTAATGGAAATTCAAGTTCCAGCTGTTACATTTACACATGTAGACAAGGTTAAAAGTAAAACAACAGGGCAAGATGAAATAAGCAAAAAAAAAAACAAAAAAAAAACTGTGACAACAAAGCAAAAATATACTCATGGTTATTCAAAGCAAAAGACCACAAAAAATACGAATCTGTATGTATGAGCGGTGCACTGTGGTGAGAAGAGAATATAAAGAAACAAAATAGAAAAATTTAAAGCAGTTTTTTTTTTTGGTTACACCTATGCAACATGCAATTCTCAATTTTAATAGTAAAATCTAGCTTCATTTGCTCTTTTAAGAGAAACAAAGGTGGAGGAAGCAAGAGCACAGTACTAATACAAGGCAGAGGAAAAGGAGAAATAATGGACCAGAAATCTTGCAACTTAAACATAATGCCAAATGGGTGGATGTTTTCCAGGAAATTGAATATAAACCCAGACATTTAAATAAGTGCAGTTTGGGTTGTCTAGCTAGCAGGTGTTGCCTCATATTTGTTAATTTTACAACTTTGTCCATTTTGCCTGTTTCAAGAGAAAAGCACATTTTAAATCATCTAAAATGCAAGGGCTTTATATTGACTCTAAGTAAACTAAAATGGACAAAAGCTCAACTTGAACTCAAGAGGGCAAAGATGCTAAAATGCGACTACAGCTAAGACATATTATCTTTCAAAGACTGGGACTAAATCTGAGATAGCTGCCAGATTAACACTACATTTATCACAGCTGATAAATAAGGCTTTTCAGTTTTCACAGAATCAAATTTTACAAGGAAAAGAAACTGTACTGATGACAAGTGGCGGGAGCACAGCCATTGTTTGACTCATTTTTCTAGAGTAAACAGTGCTCCAGTGAATGACTACATTTCCACTGTCCCAATAACCAGCTGACCTCTAATGTTTGCTAACTCCAGCTTAACAGTGTGTTATGTAAGAGCAGCGAGGGGGACATGATGGGACGGAGCTCTGCACACTTCCACAGGGCCGGCAGAGGCAGCTGCCTGTCCTGCCTCCCTGCCTGCTTCTGTGTCTTTGTAAAGGTAAAAGTCTCGAAGAGGGCAACACTTTTACTTTGGCCAGGTCTGACTCTAGCTCTGAGGTAACAAGAGTAACAAACAAAGCTAAGGGCACAACCTCAGCTGCTTTCAGCCCTGTGCTTACATGACCAGAGCAGAGCTCAAGTGAACTGTTATAGAATAGTTCCTGACCTCAGTGTTTAACCATAATCTGCGGTTGTTACTGCTTTTAAATCTCTCTGCGAGGCATTGTATCACAGCTTAAACCTGCAACAGTGCAAGGGAAAATAAATTCTGCCTTTCAGCAACAAAAACCTGAGGCTTTGACAAGAAATGTTCCCAGTAAAATGGCAAATATCTTTTTTAAGGTGTGAAATGGCAACTTCTTTGGCAGCTATATAGTTGCTCATTTTTTTCAGATAGAAATTAAAAAATCATGTCCTGTGCTCTGAAGTTAATTTGCTCCAAACTACAAGGAGGATCATCTTTTTTTCTTCAAAAGATGCATGCTTATCAAAACAGTTTTTTGCAAATAGGCTGATGCAGTACAATGCTGCTCTTGCTTAAAAAACCTGCTGAAAAAGCCTTTATGTATTCTAACCCAGCACTCACACTTCACGCTGAAGCAAGTGAGCAGCCTCTGTAATGTTAATCATATGCCTGCATACTGGCAGGGTCTCCTGTCTCTCTTCATAGGCAGCTAAGCTTACACAGGTGCCAAATGTGGTGCTCTTTAAGGGTTACATAAGTAGCAGCTAATGGTGCTGGGTCAGTATTTGGGATCTAATCCTCATAGGAAAGATGATCCACCACAACAACTTTCTACACGTTGCCTCTGCCCAGCAGGAAATACAACCCTCTTTATGAATCGAAACAAATCACATACAGTGGTGACTAGTGTGAAGAATGAGTCCTCTCTCTGTCTTCTTGACACACTAGATCCATTTCTTTGCTTGTTTCGTTGGCACAAACATCTCCCCGTTACAAAAGAAAACAAGGCTTGGGGAATTTTCTCGAAAACCCATTGCAATTCTCCTCCGTGCTAGTTAAATTACAGAAGAGGTCACAGCAGGGGAGTTCGGAACACAGCTACCAATCATCGCACCAATTCTCCTGGTGTGTTTGTCAACATCGCTGCCTGCTGTAATTGGCATAATTGTCAGGTTAGAGCTCAGAACAAACTGGGCGTCCTCTTGGCGAGCACAGGGCCGTGTCATTAAAGGGACATGTTTCTGGAGGCGATCCCAGGGACACAGAACACGCAAGCATGTTGGAGCGACAGCTCGCCTGATAAAATGGCTGCCTCTTATCTCGTCTATGCATATGAAAGGCTTATGCCTTCTCCATGACAGATTCTACGCCTCATCACCACGGGATTTGCCCAGATACACCAGAACAGAAGCTGGGAGAAAAAACAATGTATCACATGTGTAGCCTCATCTTAACGCTGTCAACTGATGTTTGTGAGAGTGTGTCAGTGTGTGTGTACACATCTGTGCTCACTTAAGAGAAAGACAGTGAACATGAACCCAGCAAACTGATTCAGATCTGAGCCATTTTACTGAATGGGGGAGATTTGCCTGTTGTGAACACTCAAAGCTGAGCTTCATTTTCAATCGATTTCAACACTGAACCTGTTCATATAAAAATGGAGCCTTACAAATAGAATTTTAGCCAATTAATTGAAACTTTCTTTCATTTTTCTAAAGGTTTCAGAGCTAAATACAGATGCAATTTTCTCAGCACTGTTTCCAGAACCTACATGTACAAGAAATTCAAATAATATTGTAAGCCAGTGGTCCCCAACTGGTGGGTTGGGACTCAAAAGTGGTCTACATCAGTTGCTCTAGATCAGGGTTCTGCAACATTTTTGCACACCACTCTCACCAATAATGTGTCTGGAGTCACAAAACACATTTGAACCTTAAAATGAAGACAGCAGCACCTGTTGTCTCAACATCATTATAATGACATTAGATCTATGAGCAAATGGCTTTACCACTTGACATGACTGCATTTTAATGGGTCATGTTATTTGTGTTGCTTGAATTTGGTATTATTGTTATACAATAGTATATTGCATTAATTAATTTAGAACCAAAATGAAAATAATGGTGTGTATACTTTGATAATCAGGCTTGTCATCAAAGATAATACTCCATTAATATCAGCCTGTTTCATCACTGTTTTTATTATTATTGTCATTGTTGTTAGTCAGTCTTTTTCCACAGCATCACATTTGACTAGCAGTGAAAAAATCATAAATATTTATTTATTTATAATCATGGGTAGTCTTGTGATCTTTAAATTGCTTCTTGAAATCTTTTATCAGTGTTTTGAGGCTCATATCATTTTAATAATTAATCAATTTTTAGTTTAATGTCATTCTCAGTATCTTTTAAAAGTAAGTCAAATGAACCTACAACACAGTAACTCACACACACACACCTGAGTTTTGTAGTCTTCTGAATGAGAGAGAGAGAGTGAGGGGGGAGAGAGACTGACAACTAACACACTACACACAGCAGACATGGTAAAAAAAAACATTCACCTGATATCTTTAAGTTAAAATCTCCCCACTTCAAAAACATGATCACAATTGTGCTGAAATCATCTCCCTGTTTCTCACGACTTTCACAAAGTTTTATCGCCAGCTCGCCTCCCTTTTAAAAAGTTTGACTCTTCTTCCCTTAACAGCAGCAACTGTTGTTTCTAAAGTGAGAGAGTTAATCAAACATTGACTAGATTAGCTGCATTAAATGTTTAAAACAATGTCACAGGTGAGCTCACAGCTAAGGATGCAGCAGCATCCTGGTCCCCCTCCAAGCTGCTGCCGGTCACTCAGAGGTTATGCAAAATCGAGATGCACATTAAAGTGGACAAGACATGCATTATATTTGAAAAAATAAAAAATAAATAATAATCATGCTGATAGTGCTATACAGGCAGAAATAACATCAATAAACGAAAGTTTAATGCAAGAAAAAATGTTTTTTTTTTTTTGCTTTTTTGTCCTCCAAGCCCTGGGAGTTACTGGTGAGGGGCAAAAAAGGTGCATGCGGCTCCAGAGCTGCAGTTTGCCAACCCTGACAATTTTTTCCTGATCTTTCCAGTTGCATCTAGGAAGAGTCAAGCAGAAATTCTGAGTATTGCTTCCCTACAATAGTACTGAATGGGCATCACAGCTGCCTCCCTGCCAGTGTTAGATAACTGCTGACAAACACGGAAAACATCTCGGTGGAAAGACTATAGTTGTTGTAACGGGCTTCTACTCTCTGCCAAAAACATACGCCTGCATTTTTTTCAGACCAAGGTGACACGAAGGAGGAGGTGGGTGGTGAGAATGAACAGACCAGAGGGATGCAGCCTCATATTTTGGAGCCGGCTGCACACCAAGAAAGCAGTTGCCCCTGCAACATCCAGGCACAAGCTCATCTCTGTGAAAGAGCTGCAGATCAGAACTGCACGTAGATATTACAGCGGTTATATTGCCACTAGGAGGGGGCTGTGAAAAGTCGAGAGGGTTATTCATTGGTCACAGAGTGGAACATGCCCAGAAGGCCAAGTCAATGGCATAAAACTATTAACAGTTTTTATCAGAGCATGTCACATTACTGAATCATTCATAATCATATTGCCATAATTTTTTTTTTACACTTTTGGGCTGGGTGGAAAGGTGAAGGGGAATTTAGGTGCAATGAATTCATGTTAAAAAGCCTCAAACTTGACCTTTGACTTTGTGACAATTTCATTAAAATCAAAATCTTAAATTTACAATATGACCAGCAGGTGGGACATACCATTCAAAATTATTTTTTTTCACTTAATATTCATGTTATCTTATACATAAAACGTCCTGGAACCTTAGCGGCACCCAGGTGGTAAAATGGCTTTTACTAGTGTGCGGTAGAAACAAAGCATGTCTGTAATTTCCAGTTTTTTGGCAGCTTAGTGAACCAAGCAACCGTTGAGCAGGCTTCAATTATGTTAATAATCTGTATTTGATAGAATAATGATATAGTATCTATAATTACCATGATGAGGAGGAGTAGAGAGTGCTGAAAAATAATGGTTCATCTCATCAGCGCTGGGTAGGATCTTTATTAATCTGACAGCCCTCACAAAGTGCTCTGTTTGTTTTCTCTGATTGCTCTTTTACTACCAAAATAAACAACTTGGCTCCTTTGAGTTACAGCGATATAATTTGCTGGAACAGCGGAGGCATTTATCTATAAATTTATTTTCAATTTGAGGTAAGCTGCAGTCATGAAAGCTAAATCACTACCAGGGAGAAGATTATTCTAATTACTAACCAGCTGTCGCACATGCTGCATGAGCACAGGATGTGTCAGAACACGGAGCGAGCAGTAATCAGTTTCACACAATCATTTGAGCACACATTTACATCTCGCACTTAAATGTTAAACATGAAATTGTCTTCATTTGTATGCTAATGTTGTTAAACTAAAAGAAGCATATGCTGTAATACTGTGTGACAGACTTTAGAAACACAAATTTTATGGTCAATTTGTGATGCAATCTGTAAAGCTGAGCGTTTATTTGCTGCTAAAATAAGCCTCAAGGTGTTTTATTTTTCCTGTTATATAAATGCGGAAAATATGTTGACCAGTTGAGAGCAAACTGTAGCTCATTTAAATGGCTAATGTGTGCAATGTGTATGTTAAAATCAAAGGGAGGACTCAGTGTAAAGGTATAATGATGTGGTTCAGCCACACAGTGATAGCGAGGCACATTCAGAGAATTTCCTCATATGTCTCTTCCGAGCTTTATCTGAATTAGACCATAATGCTAGCGTGGCTCAGTCCCTGGGGTTTTCTTTACCATTTGCTCTGCTAGCGCTGCAATCCCCCTGACAGTCCTGTTTGCCACTGCACTGCTATCAGAAAGCTGAGCAGAGCCAGGGACGAGCCTTCATTAGAGATTAAAGTGACCGTCACAAAGTCCAAAATCATCACTTCATCCCACACAGCAGGCGAGACAGCGGACTGGCTTAAGTTCATGCATCAACAACAGCACCCTATCAAACTGATCCACAGCTTAACATCCAAGTTCTTTTAAATTAAGATACAAGGTCATGAATAATACTGTGAGACATATTTTAAATTGGTTACAATGAATCCCTGCATTAACAAAGAAGGTCATGTTTGCTGATGGCACTTAAATCAAACAATATACCACAAAACCTCTGTCACTGAAGAGGGAATATCAGTTATTTAGAAGCAGACAATAATAATGAAGATAAAAACATGAACTGTAAAAAAAAAAAAAGATGCAATCATCTTTACACTTAATCCACCGAGCATAATTTCTGAATCCCAACACATGGATATTTTAAACTAATCTAAATGCCAGAATATACAGTTTTAAAGAGCTAGTGGAATGTTTGTTATCAGTTTATTTAGGTAAATTGGGTTAATCATTCTTGACTTTCAGAACATACTTCAAAATCAGTAAATTATCAGTCTTTAAAATTTTCAAAGACAAAGGTTACATGATTGAGGCATCATGTAAAAGAGGAAAGAAAGGTTGTGGATACTCTTGGATACCATATTGATTCAAAAGAAACTGTCAGTATACAGTACATTGTACAAATGTGTGGTATATCCATGGCAAAGGCAGTGTTGTTATAAGCACTAGCAGTTGCATTAACTCCATCACATTTGCAGCACAGTAATGCAAATCAAATTTTGGTAAATGTTCTCCTCTCAGGTTGTGAAATAGGTGTTACACATCCAACAGGTCAGTGCTCAACTGTATAAATAATTAAATCAACATAAATAAATAAGAATTTTGTTCAGACCCATGTTTCCCAAACTGTGGGCCCCAGAAGAACTGTAGGTGGGCCATAAGATGTCATTTACAATAAATCGAAACAATTAGTACTATCAAAACCACATTCAAGGTTATTATAATATGCTTAATAACATTGTTTCAAGTCCCAGAACTAACAAAAAATGTACGTAACCTTCCGTCTTTCAATTTAATTTGTCCAGTAAACAGAATCATACAGTAACTGGTGTTGAATATTGGGGCACATCTCAGTGAACTGCTTGGGTCTGGATTTTTAAGATTTCATCAATAATTTACAAGGGTCACAATATGTGTTTAAAATGAAAAGAAAATATAGAAGAAAACCCCAGTGGTCATACTGAAATATGTCAATGAAACAAAAGGAGAAGGTAAACACATTTAGTCTTATATTGTGGTTGTGTAAGATTTTGGGTGGGCCCCTGGTTTGGACATATCATAACATACTTATGTTTGGGGAAGACTGGTTTAAAATATTAATGCATGCCATTATAAAGTAGTGTTTTGGCTGACCTTCTGTTTGCTTCACTTTTCAAGACCAAAGACCAGCTACGCTTGGGTCTAGCATACAACAAAATAACAGCCAGTTGGGAAATAAACTGTTTACTATTGTACACAAATTTAGTATGTAGTCAATGGTTTTAAAAAGAGCCAAAGAAACTCTTTCAAACACGTCACAACTTCTTGCCACTATGGGGCTCCGTACTTCACTAACTTGCATTGCAGTATCTGGTGAGACAATAAACACATGTCAATTTAAGTATATTTGTTTGCTCAAAAGTGTGGGGTCCCAAAACTTTCTGTAAATAATAAAAAGGGTATAATATGGACAACCTAAGCCAGGGCATATTGCTTCATGTATTTTGATTGCTTAATGAGGAACAAACCAAAATGCTTGTCTTCCCTAAGTCTTTTATTGTGCCTATTGGTAGTTTTCCATCACTGGTCATGTCAAGTTATTGAACTCAAGAAAAAAAAAGACAATACATCTCCATTAAGTTCTGTACTTCTAGAGTGCTGCTGGAGAGAAGGTGGTGGTATTTCCAAAATGTGTTCATAATGTATCAATTCAAAATGCAGATGTTTGATGGTTGGAGATTTGTAAGTCATTGTGGCACTGCAAATACTGTTCTCAACAGTTATTATAATACATTGTCAATAGAACCAAATGATTAACTGATGCCAAAGTTGGCGTCTTTCTTAATGTTTATATAACTGTTGAAGTTTTTGATCAGCTGTGCCCGTCTTTGCATGTTAATGATTACACATACATAATTGCTTGACATCACAAATCTTGTGACAGGCCACAGTCTACTTGGTTGGAATCCAGGCTACAGCTGACTGCAGACAATGTTTTATTGCAATAACGATGAAGCCTGAGCACTCTTTGCTAGATAAATTATGGAATGACACCACTGCTAGATGTCTCTATCACCTCAATAATCTCCTGTAGCAAGCCATTTTCATATCAGTGCATTTGGGGAAACATAAACCAAAATTAACAAAAAAATTAAAATTAACATCTTTTTATAAATATTTGCCAACTGACATATTTGTTATGCTGTTATTTTCCTTTTGGCTGTAAATAATTGGAGTTTCTTAGTTGTAAGGCTAATCAGTCTCCTGATCTTGAGCTGCTTGATATCATTAAAAAAAGAAATAAAATGTAAAAGACACAATATGTGATAGTGCAATAGAATTCCTGGATTTAAGCCACAACACAGACGTCTCAAGATGTCTTTCTCTTTCAGGAACTGTATGGCATGAACTCATCTACCTCCTCTAAAACCTCAACAGCTTCCATGGAGACAAAGATGCTCTTCTGTTTAAACTCTGTTCGCTTCTCCGTAGGGGAAACTCACTGATGAGTTTAAATTCAGAGACTCTGTGAGCTCTTTTACACCTGCACTGTAGGTAACAAAGAGCCATCTGACGCATAACAATACTGCCCAGAAATAATGGCAGACGGAGGTTAAACAAAGCAACAAAGCCTTTCTACACGTTACACACTCATACTCCTCCTTCCATCAAAATCCTTGCTGTAACTCCAGAACAAAGCAGCTTCCCTCCGAGAAACATGAAAGACGGACACCTGTCAATCAATGCTTGTGTGACTCCATATTCCTGGTGTCAGAGGCTGCAGGATGGAGAAATGTGCAATATTCTGATAATATTTCATGCAAACTAATGCAAGTCAGAACACTTCCCTGCTGGCCAGAAGGAGGGGAAATGAGAACAGGTAATTATCGGATTGCCTCAAGGCAAGAAATGATAGAGATTGCAGAGAACGGGGATATTTAGCCCTGCTAATGAAGGCCCATGTTTTGGGAGCACCAGGAAAGGGGAGCAGAGGGAAGCTCGGCTGTGGCTCAGCAGGAGGTAGAGCCTGATAAGGCCGTCTTACATAATGGCCACATCCAGACCCTGGCTGGATGTTTGGACTGAGGCTCCCTGTCCCTCATGTCCCCTCCCATCCACTCAGCATGGTCATCCGGGGAGCATAACATTGCCTGGGTATTCCATTTCCCTAAAAATTACCATTTAATATGTTAATCTACAGTGAGTAGTAGCATTTAAAATGTAGAGGACTGGGGGGTGGGCCTGTTTACAGCAGTGCAGATCAAGTAGAATAATGGTTCCAATGCAAATGACTGCTGCAGCATGTTAAATCAAATGAAGATCCCATGAAGCTATAAAATAGCCAATAATATTCACACAAAAGAGACAAGCATTTGAACAGTTTGACTGAAGGATCACCTTAACACACACTCTGCCCGCTCCATTTAACCCTGTTGAAGGGTTTTTGTTTGCCCATCTCAACAGCCTTACTTAAAGTGCTGAAAAATAAAGAGATTGCTTATTTTGTATATGCAGCACTTCCCCCGGACGGATATGAAAGTTTAATCATGGCATTAGGATTCACAGGCATTCCCTTGCCAGACCTGCTTGCAGACATCAGAATTGCTAATTCGCTGGTTTGCCCAGGAAGGGCTGGCTGGTGGGTGAGGAGGGGATGAATGGAAACAGGAGTCTGATTTGTCCAGATAACCTTGAACCCCAAAGCTCAGCTTGCTGTGGATGTACGCAGAGCTCAATCAGTCACTCTTTATCACGTCCATCTGAGCCGCTGTCCAGGGCAGCGGCCAACAGCCCCACACTTGCTCTTACCTGACTACTCTCAGAGAGTGTCATTATCCAAAATCATTTCCTGCTCACTTTCCTGCCTTCCTTGATACAACCATTAACTTCCACTGAAATGTCATGAATGAATAAATACAGCACAAATAATTGCTTTCACAGGCAGCCCTGGCTGTGCAGGAATGTCTTGATCAGATTGCAACGTTAAGCCAAAACAAAGCTTTCACAAAAATCACCGTAATCGTGGCTCGGTTTCTAATCTGAATAATTAATTCCGATTGCCTGTGATGAGAGTCCACCGCAGGCATCGACATGATAAAGAAGAAAGGTCCTGACAGGGTTATGAGTCAGCAGAGATGTGAAATTCAAATTGGCCAGGCTAAGCAGTTTGGAGCTGATGGTGATTTGAGTGGACTCACTGGTCAGACCTACAGTACAGTACAAGAGCCCAGGGCAGAAAGATGGTGGACTTACTCATGGGCACAGGTGCTTTATCAGCACACCACGTGTATGCTTGTGTACTGTGTGTGTGTATTGGTGAGGGGGCTTATATTCATAGGCCTCATGTAATAACATGCGGTTCCCTTTGTGTTACACTGAATTTGAAACATCTTTGTGCTAGCTTACATCTCTATTCTCTCTTCAAATAAACCAAAGAGGAGGTGTTCCTGTATTTACACCAGCATCAGCTTTGCCTCAAACATACTTTTGGGTATCAGTGAACATGCCAGTTAATGCATGCACAGATCCAATCGAATTATTTATGGGCTTTCTACCAAAAGTCTACTGGTTTGGTATAAAAAATCACTTTGCCTTCAAAACAACAACAGTGAAGTGCATAGGAGAGGATATAGGGCTGGACAGTATAGACAAACAAATCACAATCCCAATATTTTTTAGCAAAGCTCTGATGCACAATAAATCGAGGTGTTATTGTTGAGTGTGTAAAGGACAATTGGTTTTCGCAGACAAACTTATTTAAGGTACATAAAAAGCAAACTACTTTTTTAAATGTTTTTTTTACATCTAACATATATCCACGGCTTGTCTACAATTCCCTCATTAAAAATAATCCCTCCTCTCTCTCCCTCTGCCATTACAGTCCAGCTGGAAATTTTCCCAAAATGATGTCAGTAGGTGATATGCCATCTTCCCCGGATGGGAGACACTCCCTGAACCAGGTTTAAGTGCAGCCCACAGGTAACCCCAGTAAAAACACGCCTGTGTAGGTACAGTAAACATTAGGGCACAGAACCTCTTGAAAATGGTGTGGTAAGACACAAATCACAAGGATTTACGACGACTATCACACTATCATAAATGGCGCTCTACCTGTAAACAATAATAAATTAGGCCTCAAGCATAGGCATTTCTATTGTCATGCAAAGAGAGACAGAGAAAGTTCTGAAAAGTATCTTAAAAGTCTGATATATTTTCCAGATTTCCCAGCTCTAGAGGTTATTATCAATTTAAAGCTCTATGGGGAACTCAGTTTGTATAATTTCTGATGCACAAAGTAGAATAAGCAACACCTTTAATTTTTTGCCAGTTTTGTCATGCAACCAAGTAATGTTCCTGGGTTAAAAATATCACATCTTCCTTGATTTTGTGAGAAAAGGGTGGCCCTGAAACTATGAATATTTGTTGTGTAAAATGTAAAAAACTGTTTCTTCAGTGTGCTGTAAAACATCTTGTCTAATACATACCCCCTGACATATACAGGTGCAATATAAAACAGTCAGTCTTGTAGCTGACAGTCTTTTTTGCCTTCAAAAGTCAGAAAGAGGCAACAGCATCAGTCTGTTTTTTCCAGCTGAAAAGTTCTTGTGGCAACTTCCAGTTTGTAAAATGTCAGCAATTTGTTTTTCTCTCCGCAAATAATATGTATTTCTTGAAACCCCACTGATATCAATGGAAGTGGTGCATGTCTGGGTAGGGATCAAAACCTTAAACTTTTCTTGATCAGAGCAGCAAAAAATAAACAGGGTGAAATGATGCATCTGTCTCCATAATGTATGCTGGCCTCACGTTATTAACACAATTAAAGAGTAGATCTATCAGTGGCAGAGAGAAGATGAAGCAGCAGGAGCAGCACTCGCACTGTTTCCTGTCACAGCCTCAGCTGTGTGCACACACTCACCTCGCACACTGCCATCTTTCACTCAGCCGGGTACTTGCCTCCTCGTCCACTGCGCCCACCAGGCCCGGGCAGCATGTGCCATCGCCAAACATCAATTTACTCTCAGCAGGACTGCAGAGTATCTGAAGTGGGCCTGTCATTGAGACCTGTTTGGAGTGTACTGCACTGTGTGCCTAGTGCACAGGTATTTTCTCAGTTATACTACATGCAATTTAGAGCTTTGTTGAAAATCAGCCTTGATAATTTGCCACTTACATCTTGACAAGCTTACTGGTGAGGCTGAAAGGAGTTTGGTAATTGCACAAGTGAAGAGTTGCCTGTGGGCTGTTAGGCCACAGACTGACCTGCGGTTAGCTACTCAGATGTGGACCCATGATGACTGCCACACATGCCTTGCAACCATTCAACATGTCAGCTGCAGGTCATTCAAATTATCATGATACTGATTTAAGGCAGGGGGAGTGTTGAGACAGAGGGGACATGAGAAAGTCAACACAACAGCAGTAACAACTATAAAAGACAGTTTTAAAGACAAAATGGTTCACCAAATCTATAAATATAATCTCTACCATGTGTCTCACTGATTCAGACAGAGCAGTGCTGTCAGATGTGTTTTCTGTATGTGGTGTAACAACCACATCTACTGACAAGGCGGCAAGCCATCAGTTAGTACAATCTATCATTAAACATAACACTGGAATCATTGAGTCTGAGCATGAAGGAGGTGCAGATGGTAACCGCTAAACTTATCTGATGGTACTTTAAATGACTGAAGTTTATTTTGTTAGTTTCAATCTGATAACTTATGTACCTGTCCCCATCTATGCTGCAGGTGGTTGTATTCGGCCTGAGCTCTCAGTTGTACCCACTGGGTGTATCCTATGTCATATATAGACCCTTTTTTTGTGATTAGTATGACTGCTATTTTGGAAGCAAAAAAAATCCTTCAAACAAGTTATTGACAGTGCTGGCTAGTACATGTCTTTGAGTATGTGAGGTCACTTACTCTCCAGGTACAAGACTAATAAAGGTTAACACTGACAAACAGAAGCAGATAGGCACAGCACTTTCCTTTTGTAGACCTTGTTTACATGCATTAATGTGGATAAATATCCATTTTGAGCATTTGGATTCCACGTTGACCGAATTCATGCACAAGCAGTCTCACTATGCATTACCATAACACATTAAATAACAACTTGTTGTTTATTTACATCTCTATAGCCTCCACTTTTTATGTATCAATAAATGTAATGGGCAATAAGGTGGAATGAATGGGGGAAAATATGTCAAGAACTTGAAGGGTAGCAGCACTTAAACACAGTCATACTCTTCTGCTGCCGACAAGCCTTTGGTGGCACCTTTTGCATATCTCCAGTTCTGCTTTGATTTGAGTAAAGCTAATGCCACAAAGTCAAAATAACGTGGGCTGGAAAAGGGCCTATTAGTAAGTATATGTGCAAGAGCATTCTTGACATAGCCAGACAAGCCTAAAGGTATGTGTGTATACTGTGCCTCACATGTCCTCTGTGAGTAAAGCTGAATAACACACAACACAGCCACAACAAACAGAGAGTGTGTGTCTACAAATCTTTGTGAACCTCAGTGCTCTCCAGTTCAAGCTGTGAGAGCAAACACACAAACATTAATTGGCTAATATACAAGCAGCATGACCTGATGACCAGAGATGTGTACTCTCTACAAAGAATCCCACCTCCAACATCTTAGCCCGGGGGCAACTATAATGCTTACCTGCAGATGCTGCTTTTGTCTTTGAAGTGGAGCGATGGATGCAGCACAACAGATGGAGATGTTGGATGCTTTCAGGAATTATTAATGGCACGCTATGATCCCAAATGACCTTCACCAAATAGTCTCCCAGCACTGGAGAACACAGGCAGCCCTGCACATCCATATTGCATTCAGACTAGACACCTGGGTCAATGGAGAAACACTGAGCCATCATTATAGTACTTGGAACGCTAATCCAGTCGGGACCCTTTACTTTCCCTTTTCACTCAAAGGCAATGTGGAGGCATCCAATCACATCAAACACAGCCGATGTTTCAGGAATAGATTTGAGATTTATGCAGCAAACACACTAATTCCGTGAAGCCCAATTTGTTTCTCCCACAATAGGAGGCATACACTGGAATTAATCTGCAGAAAGCCTTTCCTGTATTTTTAAAAATAAACCCTTCATCACAGGGAGGCCTTTGTGGTTTGCTCGGGAGGTGCTATTGTGGCATCAAATCTATCTTACCAATGTACATCAGTAATAACTATAAATATGTGCTGCCTATGGATAATCTTGGACAGACAATTAAGATGGAGACAACGGAAATGCTGAATTAAAGAAAACTTGTTTGAAGCATTTACATGAGAAAATAAAAGGTTATCAGTGGCAAAACTATTTTTGTCTGAATGGTTGATTTACAATTCAAATGCTTGATGAACAGTTTATGAGTCCAAAATAATTCATATTGATTGCAAGAAAGCAATTAAGTTGCATTGCGTTACATTGCAATTAAGTTCTCTCTACATATGAATAGTGACAGAACAGTTAATCTATAAAAAAGTCCATATTTTGCCTTAACTTACTTGATTTCACATGTTCAATTTTGATGACTGCTAAAGTTTCTTCACAACCAGTAAAAAAAAACTCTAGTTTTCACATGCTGGGTACTTCGGATCCACCTGTATTCTCAGCCCATCAGAGGCACTCCATTAGAGCTCCTGTTGCTTTAGGGCCATTTTCCTCACATGTGCCTAGTCCACTTTGATTAGTTGACTGATCTACTCTGTGGTTATTGGTCAGTTCAGTGCTGCTTGGCTCCGTATTGTCAACCACTGTGCTCTATGCTTTATTCTAGTCTTGCCAGCCCAGGCCAATGGGCTTAAATTACTAAAAAAACAACAGTAAGATGCTACACTAGTAGGTCTGATTGGTAGGTGGGAAGCCAAATGCTCTGTAAAAACACATTTACAGTAAGAACCATAAAAGCTAATATGCTTAATCACAAGATAATCAATTAGCAGAAAAATATTCAGATATATTTTTTGGCCCATGTTGCCCAACCCTTAGTCACATGCAGCAGTTTTTCATTAAATTGTAAGTTGGCCTTAAGATTTCAGTGCCATGAAATTGCCTTTGCATTAATTATCTTTTGACAAATATGCTCAACTTTGTCAATGCAAAACAGCCCTAAAATATTTCCAGTTGTTTGTATATTTCTCATCCATGTGTACATATATTTACAAATTGGCTATTAGTGCTTTTCCTCTTGTTTGAGAGAAGGCCCTGATTTTCCAGAAGACATTATTCCCTAAACATTGTACAATTTTCAAGGTAGAAAATGGCTCCAGACAGGCAGACAAAGCTTAGAGCAAGACCTCAAAAATTCAGACCTCCAAAAACATCAACAGTGGAATACAACCTGTAATGGAAGCTGCAGCACTGCAAAATACAAGACCAAAGTGTATGTTTTACACTTATATGGGATTAACAGGGTTATATGTTCTTTTATTCAGGGGGAATTAGGGCTATTAGGATGAGGCAACAATGCCCTGCACTGTTTGTACAGTGTATGCGAGGTCTGCAGCCTCCAGTTTCCAGAGAATAAATAGTGTGGTGGTATTCTCATAAGACACGGCGGCATGTCTTCAAAGAGCTACATCTAAGAGAGGAATTGATCAGACACTTTTTCTCACACTCAGTGAGAGGCAGAAAGGAATAAATTATTTGAACGCTGTCTATCTCACTATATACTCCACGGCCTCTGATTAATTACCTCAGGGCCTGCTAATGAGAATGTGTAAATGAATACAATGTTAATCTGCTATGTATATGCTGTTTACTCAAGTTTGATGAGGCTTAAGAAAAAAAACAAAATCCCTTAAGTATAAATTATAATAATCCCACATCAAGAGGGAGAGAAAAAAATCCATGCTGAGATCAAAGCAGAGAGGCCCGATGTAATCATGTGTCAAAAGATGGGAAAAAAAAACAACTTCCTTACCCACTCCAGTGGGCAAGGTATGTCAAACGTACAGTAGACCTACCCAAATTGTCTCCAGTATGAGGAAAATTGGCTTTCTCCAGTTAGGCTTTTGAATGTTTGTCAACCTATCTTGGCATGTTACTTTTGACAGATATGAGGCAACAATGAGGCTGATTTTAAACATCACAAAATGAAACGTTGAGAAGCAAAATTATGTCCATACTTTATCAGGGTTGCAGCACATTTTGAAATCAAATGTAAGACTTCAAAACTTTTTTGAGACCCAGACAGGGATAAGTCAGTACCAGAGTTGCAACACAGAGGGTCAGTGCTTTTCTGATTTAAAATTGTGCATGCATGCATCTCCTTTCTTTCTTGTTTCTTGTGCAAGAAACATGACCTTATATTGCCCCTGCTGAAATGTAAGTGGTGTGTCTATGTTTGGACGCAAAATTTGCAGCTTCAATTAGCTAATACTTACAGATGCAACTTCTATAAAGAATTGTTCTAAAAGTTTAAGTTTATGTTCTGTATCTTCTGTAAAACCTATAACAATAATAATTTGTCTGTTATGCTCCTCACAAATTGATTGCCATTCATGTAGAGTCTGGATGTCCCCTGCATTTAAAACGTCATGTTTTTCATGACAATGTTAACAAAGAGATGATCAATAGGACACTTTCTGTAGTCAAAATCTGACTTAACTGTGTCAACTACAGACACTGAAAGTCACCAGATTACACAGTTACTCAATAAACTGTAACACCTACATTATACTTGAGGAAGACTCCCTGTGACATTGCAAAACAGATGGACCTGCCTGGTTTACTGTCTGAAACCACCAAGATCCATCTTGCCAAGCTCCAATCTCCAATGACTTCATTTGCTAAAAGCCAGACAGCCCAATCAGGGGGAAGAGGCGGGAGCTGAAGATGTGACGACAGCGAGAAGTGACTGCATGTTCGAAAACATTGGCAGCTTGTGAAGCGGTCTCAGTGGATGCGGCAATATCTGCGATTTAGTTTGGACATTTCCCCTATTGTTTACTTTCATAAACTTAAACAGCACTGTTGCGTTTATGTATGGTGTGCATGAAATTGTTAGAAACTGTTGAAGACATAGGCCAAAAATAATGCTATTACTAGTCACAAGTCTATCTGTGATGTTAACATATGTAAAGATGTGTAACTGAACCTGCTTTCCTTTGGCATGTTGTCTTTACTCCTCTGTGTGTATGTGTGTGTATCATGATTCCTCAATTGATGTTAAACTGATGTACTGGAATAAATGAATGAATTTATTTAATGCATTTCCTTTAATAACGCTATGCACTCGATATCGCGGGAGGAAAACCATTACAGTATGAGTTTTTGCCAAGATTGTTCAGTCCCACAACACACCCACAAGCATATTAGCAGACACCAACAAAGGCACACACTCACTCACAGGCTGGGAGGAGCTTGCCACTCGTCATTTCTCAGACGCTGTGGTTAACACTCTCACAAAAGAACATGTTTGGTGTCTTTCATCACAGCGGTGTTAAACATTTCCTTTACACAAGGAAGCAGAGCTCATACAGTAGCCATTTGTTTACAGAGACTGCTGATGTCACATTTGGAGCTCCATTAGCTGTACTGTTTACTGCAGATCCAGACATGGTGGAATAACAGAGGCAACACTTTGACTGTACAAACTGACAGTTTCCCTTTTAGTTTAGAGGACTGTGCGCCTGTGCATAAGCAGATAAGATCACCTGGTAATGCTTGTGTCTTAGCTGGACAGGTTGCTTAACACTGATGCGTTACAAAGCATTAAAGTGTTAAGCAGTGAACGTGTGGGTGATGGGTTTGACAGTGGGGCATCATTAGCACAGGGCTGTGCTGCTTTGATAGTAATTGAGAATGCTCTGTTTGGGCACATTCCTCCTCTTTTGCTCCAAGTCACACATTAAAGGCATTAAAACAGCCATCAGCACAGTCAGAGCAGGACCGTCTTCCTCTTCCCTCCAACTATTAACAAAAAACAAAAACTTGGAGACGACAGCTGCTGATTTGTAACAAACCGACAGATCCCCGGGAGCAAATAAAGCAGTCATGCCAGTCTTTTTGCTGGAAGACTGTTTGTTTCTCTGCTACAAAAAAATCCATTGAACGCCACATAAACCCTTAAAAGTTTACACGAGGATACATTCTCTTAAGAGCTATTTTCTTCAATTTATCTGATGCCTTTGTCCTGTGCATTGCATGCTGGGAGTTCTGAAAGTGAGAAACGAAGAGTTTTCACATTAGAGGTAGAAATTTTCTTTTGTGCCTGAATTAGGCTCGTGTAAGAGAGAGATCATAAGCACATCTTGAGACTTTGAGCGAGGGTCTTTGCTGATGCTGCTGTTGAGGAGGCTGGACTAAAACAGAGCTGAGCAGAGCAGCCAGGTTGACAAGGACCTGTGCTCAGCATAAGGAAAGCTCTCATCCAGAAACAATCCGCCCAGGGGAACAAAGACAACAATGTGCCAAAGAGACAACACATTCGAAAACAACAAAACAACACAAAAAAGCCTCCAAAGAGTCTGAGTGGGTAATTGCTGGCTGCAACTGATATTGCCAGGTTTACTGAAAGTGGTTTAAGACCTATCTCAGTTTCACCTTTTCGACTGTTATTCACTGAAAGTAAGTTTGCAACACCACTCATGTGACTCACTCAAGGAACACTCCCAGGGCAAGAAATACTACCCTCAGCATCACCCTATGGCGATGTTGTTAGTCTCAATTGCCACACTGTGTTTTAAGCTGTTTTGGCTTATTGAATGAAAGAAAGTTATTTTTCAGCTCAATGGGCTAACTAATGGGGGGGGTTATCATATATAACCAAATATATATGATATTTCACTAGTCCCTCTGGAGAAGAGCCCACGGAAAATGTTTTCAGAGGCAGAACCTTCAAAAACTACAGCAGCTGGTGATTGGACGATCGTAGTGCTCGTCACACTCATCACAGACCAATCCATATCAAGCCACAGTATCACGTAGCAGCTAGATCCTGCTGTTAGCCATTAGCTTAAACTACGTTTCAGTCCTTAGACTATAGTCTTACATTAAATTATAGAACACAGATGTATCATTTACCACCTATATGTGTCATGACTACCACAGACTAACCGGCATCATCCGCAAAGGATTTTCACATTCTCTCCCAGTTTCCCAGCAGTGATCCCCAGCTTCCCAGCTTCTCAGAGAGAAAACCAAGAAAGGGGAAAATCACTAATCAATGTGGTTAGACACTCTACTGTATCTGTAATTTTAAAGGCAGTAGTGGAGAACACACCTCTCTCAGTCAGGGAAAAAAATTGTATACTTAATTCAGATATTACTTTCTGTGATAAAATTCCTGTCCCAAAACACTGAATGAAGGTGACAGATGATAGTGATCCTGATACTATCCATAACTACTATGCCTAAACTTAAAGCCACTGAGGGAAGCATGAACTGACTACTTTTAAGACAGTCCAGTATCTTCTTTCTGTTATGAAATATTTATCTGTCACTCAACAACAGGCGCCAATGCTCTTTCATGTAAGATTCTGACATTACCCATGCACTTCTAATAAAGCACTCACAATACAACACTCGGTGTCTCCCTATATCGCCTTAAAATGGCTCTTAAACCATCAATAAATGATATTTAAGACCTAATGTTAGATTA
Organism: Cetoscarus ocellatus; assembly: GCA_037902135.1. Taxonomy (NCBI): domain Eukaryota; kingdom Metazoa; phylum Chordata; class Actinopteri; order Labriformes; family Labridae; genus Cetoscarus; species Cetoscarus ocellatus. The sequence continues at coordinate 28,734 of JBAMNC010000254.1, read as the reverse complement.
TTAATCACTGATGTTTTGATGATGAAGAATTTCCTGTTCCTTACACCCCAAACAGCAGCATTATTGATTCAAACACATCAAATATACATAAAACCTCCCATACTGTATATATCCATAGATTTTAACCCTGGCAAAAAGAAAAGAAAAGATAACAAGGAAAATAAACGATAATATTACAAAGATTTTGATCTAAGTATTCAGTTTGACCATAATATTTGGATATTTTTTAACTTGCATCTACTGTTTCTCAGCATTTACAAGTGAGATCAGTCCCTATCACCCAACCTGAAGCCAACCACTCATAGTAATTTACATAACCTCTGGAATTTTCACATTTTTCTTTGCCTCTGATTCCAATACACCTGTTCTCATAGTTGAGTATTGGCTTATAATGACTGACAGGTGGATTTCTTTATAACAGATTTAATATAAAGTCACTCCCATTAAGATTGTTTCAATCACAGTGTTATTGGGAGCTGCACTAATAGTTGCATGTATGTAATGACAAAAACATATCTTTAGAACCACAACAAATTTTTACCTCACCCATTTTCTGAATTTGATAATACTCTGGAGGCCAGATGAAAAGTTTTGGGGGGCCTGATGTGGTCTGATGTTTCTTCTTGCAGTAAAATGTTTATGGTAAGCTACTCCTGAGAGCATGGAATTCCTATTTTGGTTGTTCAAAGTAAAAGCACCCAGCCATTAAAACAGTTCAACACCTATGTTTTAAAAAAAAATTGGAAGTCATGTGATAATTACTGAAGAAGCTTTAAATGCTTAAATCAGAAGTGAGCCTTTAGGCCTGCAATGCTTTCAACTGATTTGCTGAATTGCTCATAGCCTCTTCTTGCCGACTTGAAAAAAACTAGTCCTGAACTAGAGTCTTGGGCTCAAATATAGTTAATGCAGCTTTTCAAACTGTTTTAATGGGATGTAGAAGTTCTGCAGCACTATCAAAACAAACTAGGTATAACAGATCTATTTCGGAACACAGTATGGACAGAAAAAGATGTAAATGTGCTGATATTTGCAGATATCAAACTTGCAGATAACAGAACATGTTTACCAAATTGCTGCACAGTAAGAAGCATTCATTGTAAACACACACCATGCTACACACAAGGTAGATGAAGTGCCATCAAATCAATGTGCGTCTGTGCATGTTTCTGCCTTTTAATACTCTAACTGAGCTGTCTCAGATATTCTATGGCTTTCCTGGTATGTAAACATTTTTTTTTTTGTAGAAATGAAAATTAACAAGCCTGTGCTGCAGCTCCAAACTCCCTTTGCCCTCCACTTGTTGCTGGTCATGTAACTGGATGCGATGCAGACTGGCTCCCAAAGCCCCCTTTATTAACCAAATGGTTGACATCACGAAGACTTTGCCCAACATTTGGGGCACACTTTCACAGGGGTAGGGACAAAGACAACAATATGCCAAAAAAAGAGAAAAAAATCAACAACAATAAAACAACCCAAAAAGGAGTCAGCAGTGGGTGATTGCCAGCTGCACTCCAGATTACCAGGCTCTCCGAGTGTCTGTAGCATCATCTCCGGCTCCTTAATCAGTTCGGCTGGAGGAATGGATCCTGACATGCAAAAGGCTCAGCACGATGGGGAATAAACTCATAATCAGCAATCAGAGATTCCACATTGCTCAAGGGGGCGGAGAGCTCATCTCAGATAGGTCAAGGATCTCTCCACAGCCAGTTAACCCCTTTGCTCCAGCAGGGAACCACATATGCACTCATTGTCTGGGACACACATTGTTTCATTGGCTCCACTGCCTACAACTCCCTGAATTAGACACATGCAGGGAGAGCATCCTTTTTTCTTTCTTCTGTAAATACGTTTTCAACTGCAAATAATTCCCTCTGACTCCATAAATGGGGTGGTTGTTATTTAAACAGCATGTCCCTGAATTAGCCATGTGCTGCGCCTTTAAAGCAAAGTTCATTGCCTTGCATATTCTACTCCCTTTCATCTCTGTAATTAGCACTGAAACAGCATTTCTTTTATTTCAAATGAATGCATGTGCATAAAAATCAATCTTAAGCAGACTCTACTGGCAAGGCTGTTTTCCTTTGTTATTTATGATGATAAAATCCCTTTCATGCGTCTTGGTTGGGGGTGAGGAGGGCCTCATGCTGCCAACCTTGAGTTAGTTCTTGGAGCAGCCTGCACAGACTCCTCTGAGAAATACAAACATCCTGCTACTTTGTGATATCATGTAAACACAATGAAAAAGCAAAGCTGGCACCAACTTTCAAACTCAGATGTTCGAATTATTTTACTGTCTTGAAGAGCACCCCCTAGTGCTCTGGAGGATTAACAATCTTTGTTCATCAGTGCAGACGCCCAGATCAGATGAGTGTAAATGATGCCATCCTCAGAGTGGCACCTCTAATGGCCTCTGTTGGGACGTGTAATCACACCGCTCACGCTCTTCTCCCACCTTTTGTAATCAAGCAGCGGTGCGCATGTTGTGACGATCTTTGTCTGAATGCTGCCTGCTCCCTTATTTCATCAAAATTCCATGCACCTCTCATTTTTCATCTTCACTGTTCCCCGCCAGGCTCCCAAGATACTTCAGTCGTGCTCCATGGAGCTGAGGGGAGGGTGACTTAGCTGTGACCTTAGACCCCTTCTCTAGCCCTACAACATACCTCTGCCAGATTTATGGCCAAGGGACAAATATGTACAGTCAGTTGTTTTTAGGACAAATTCTAAATGTTTCTTGGAATTCATTTAACATTGCTATGCTGTTCCTGAAGTTGTTTCACTTTGTAACACTTTTGACATCTCTTATCCAGGCCATATTTGGGATTTTTGTCAACCTGAAATTTGGAAAATTGATCATTTAGCAGGGGGAAGCAATGTCTAGGGCTTCAAGAATCTAGGGGCCTCAAGCATGGGCAAAGGTGCACATCAGATGTGAGGCACATACCAAAAAATTATTTCACCAATGATGAATAATTGAGTATGGAACACTAGTGTGATATGAAACAAAGTAATCCACTATAAGGCAGACAAAATCAAAGTCACCCAAACAAAGCAACACAAACAGAGAGAACAGAAAAAAACATTGATTTAGCTATAGCAAAACATCAAACTAAATCTATGAATCCCTTATTTATCCACAAAAACCCCATACTCCAACAGAATTAAATGACTTAAAGTGGATAGAAAGCAAGGGTACAAGTAAAATAAAAACACTGTTTTATTTTCATTCACATGAAACTGTTGGTGACATGGACATGGTTCATTGAGATAGATAATTCAAAAAAGAAGAGCGTGTGACTAAAAATCATTCAGTACCCAAGACAATGATTCAAATTCATAAATTATATGTGGGATGTCCAAAATCCCCACTTATCATAGTTTCTTTCTAGGTGCATCAACAAGGAGCAAATTCATAAGATAATTCGAGTAAGTTCATTCAAGTGAGTACATAGTACACTAATATGAGCATTGATGATGTAAATAAGGCACTCTGTGTGTCTGAAATAGTTTTAAAATTAAGTTAAATAGTTAAATTAGCCATTGTAAGGAAGGACCCATGGACTTCCTGTTTCTTTCCACTGCCTAAAAAACCCCCATTATGTCTTCACAAAGAAAATAAAACAAGAATACATCTAAATTAATTACTAAATAAGTAAAATTACTTAAAATACATTTATTAGATTGCTATTAGTGGTAGGAAATCTGATAGCACACCTTATGTATGTCTAACTGTATTGAATTTTTAACTTTGCCTTAATGTTTTTACTATAATAAAATAACTCCCTCATCATGAGGAAAAATCCCAGATGGAAGACACTCAGATCCTGGTGTTTGTTCAATCACAGGTGGCTCCAAAAAAAAAAAGAAAATGACTAGGAATGCTCTATAAAGTCACAGTAAACAATAGAGAATAGCTATTGAAAACTAAAGCCACAACCACCTTTTGAGGGGCCATGGTTTGACACAGCTCATGAGGATTTTCTCTAAAACAGCCTTTTCCAAGCAGGGCTGAAACAGAGGCATTTGTGCCACAACAAAGTCAAAAATCTAAGAGGACCTTCGGCAAGAAACTTCAAAAATATGTTCTGGGATCATCTGAGACCAGTCTAAACTTGTTGATAATAAGTAAAACATGGGACCTTTACACTATCAAGATGGAAAGACTTGTTTAAATGTTTTATGAACTGTTTGCTAACATTTGGTCTTGATATGTTCTGTGGCTTTGAATGAATTCTTCAGGAGAACTTACCTAAAACTATGAATCTTGTGGCAGAACGGAAAGGAGCCTTGGGTTGCTCTTTACCTTCATCCTCAAAAATCACCAAAACTGCCCCTGACCCTGAAGTACATTAACACCAGAAAAGTACTCTGCTTTCATCTCAGTTCTGCTGAGCTGACACAGGAGAAGGAGGACGGTGATAAAGCACACAAACAATACTCCTCTTCTTGCCTGCTCAACTAGCAGGGAGATCTGATTACAACTGAGGAGAGAGCAGCTTGGTGTTTCATGGAAAAGCAGGTCAACTGGAGAGTGCTGTCAGAACTGGGGAGTCACTGGACTGACCAAGGTGGAGGGAAAGATTTCTGACGAGAGGTTTGTCTCTAGCTTCCCATAATAGAATGTATTCAAGCTCAGTTTGTAAAGCCCTCTACTGGGGGGCTTTCATTAAAAAACAAAAGATGTTATGTACAGACATACTGTAAGCTTCGCCCAACTTCAATGCTTTCTTGTTGCTTTAATTGACGACTCTAATCTACATTTTGTTGACATGCATTAGACTCTGCCTCATATCTACTGTGATTACTTTCTTGCTACCTCCATCGACGTTTGTGCTGACTGCCTCACACAAGAAGGTGATGCTGCTTTGCAAGGCATACGAAACAAAATTTACATATTGTACCTTTAAGATAAAAGAGGAGAGAAAAAAAGATAGAAGAAAGAGGACTGAGAGCATGACTCATGGGAGAGATGCATTAGTGTTCTTCCTCACCTTCTTCTTCTTTTTGGTTTCTCCCTCGTCTCACTCTCACTCACACAAGAGACAGAGCTGGCCCCCACTGCCAACACCTGACTGCTTATGTGTTTTTCTGTCCTCAGTGTTTGAGTCAGACAAAACGCAAAATCAATAATGCTTTTTCTCCCCCATTTCCTCTTTGATGCAACTTCAAAAAGCCAATGGACAGGCCTCCAGAGGCCTACAGAGGGGAAAAAAGCCAGTGGTACGATACAAGTTCAGAATGAAAGTACAAGGGAAAAAACTTTGGCTCACACTCTTTTAAAAACAGTTAACTTCTGAACCTCAGGTGGCAAAGTCTATGAGGGTGAAACAGGGCCTGAGAGGCTTAAGAAATGTTATCTATTCCTTTTATGAATCTATAGATCTGTATTTAAGGTTCCTGCAAATCCACAAAAAGACTTAAAAAGTTTCAAATTTGACTTTGAAATTAATGGCTGTAAGAAGTCTTTCAAAACTTGGATTTGTACCGGTAAGAGGTCTTACATTTTGATGGTGGTTCATCTTGTTCATCTTTATCAAACATATTTAGGACTTTTACAGGCAGCTTCAGAAAACGCAGGACAAATAAACAGTGGAAGTAAGGTAATGCTTGAACAGTCAGGTAAAAAAAAAAAATCTCCATCCATGTACATTCATGCACTCGCTGATGACTGCTTTTTTCCGCTCTTGGTAGAAAAATGTACCTTGATAGCAATCATACAATTTTTTGGCAATCTTGCTTGTTAAAATTTGTAAAACTACAACCTGACTTTAAGGTAAAAGGTATTAGAATTTTGGCATGTTATTTAAAAAAAGTTATATCACACCTGTGTTATTTGCTGTTTCTTCTGCAGTTCAAAAAGAAGCATTCATTTATCTCTGCTTGGACTTTAAAATGTCTCCGAAAGTGCTGAATTCTGATACCAAATCTTGCTAATACCACGGTGCCAATGGATAGGTATTTACAAACAGTGAAACAATAAAAAAAAAAAAATATTGTTGAGTGAAACTACAGCTTTAAAGAGCACATGAAGGTGTTAGTCTGATAGTTATCATAGAAAGTATTTTCAGTTTGGACTCTCACACACTGATGAAAATGTAGAGGATCAGTTCTCCTGTGTGTTTGTTCCTCAATAAGACCAGACTGGACCAGACATTTTGTGCAAGCTCTATAGGCTCCTCACTGGGCTTTGAGATGTAAAATAAACGTCAGTCACCCACAAATCAAAAAGCAGATGAACACTTAGCATGTGGCCAAAAATGCCAATTTTTTGAAGCATTAGCATACATTCAAATCATTAGTAGAAGTAGGGGGCACTTCTTTTAGCCTTACCAATGCACCCACAGGATAAGCTGATCTATTTCTACCAAAAGTAAGGCTCAGAGTATGAAATGTGCAAAACTGTAAATTTTCTCATTGGTATGGCTTACAACCAGTTAGCTACTTGCTAACTTATTGACAATTGGTCAACTCAATGGAGGTCCATAATTAGCTGGAATGTGTACATATTGGCATGTACTGTGGTGGAGGCCAACATGTCTTAGTTAATATAATAGATTTTCCCTGGGTTGCAAAGGGAAAAGTGCAAAACTTTATTTGAGTTGCCTTATGAGGCTTGAAGATACAAAACAATCTATTACAGACAAGCTCATTATAATGATAATACCCACTTTATATGTCAGTGGCAACGTAAATCAGAGGATAATAATACAAATGCTGGGGGGAAAAAGACAAAAATGAATAAATAAATTAATTAAAATAAATACAATTAAAATAAATTAATTACACTTTAATAAATGAATAAACAAACAAACAAATAAATAAATAAAGTGGCTTGTAGATTTCCAAACCCACCAATCACGGTGGGAGGCAGGTAAGGATGGTCATGTTCAACCCTTCTTCACACAAAACCTCCTGCCACACAAAGCAAGCCTGCGGTTGTCTGTTGTTCTTTGTGTTCAGCTTCTTTCATCAATATCTGGGTGAGGACTCTGTTTCAGAAAACATTGTATTATCTAAATGGAATTAATAATGTAGTGAAGTTAAAGTTAAAACAAAATGTACATGTAAATAAAAGAGGGATGGGAAAATGCTCCTTAAAGTGAGATTTACTACATACCAACCAAAATATTATTTACTAGATTACAATATCTACCTTTGTAAAATATCTACTTTGTATGTACCTATTAAAGCGAGGGTCCGTAATTTTGGAAAACTAGCATGAACTTGAATGTAGCATCTCCTCAGGACTCCACCTAGCCCCTACCCCCCCCTCCCTGGAGCTCCTCCAAATATTGGCTAACTACAGGCCTATATTGGCTAACTACAGGCCTATATCAAACCTTCCATTTACTTCAAAGATCCTGGAGAAAGTAGTGGCTACTCAGCTATGTGACTTCCTTCAAGACAACAGCCTTTTTGAGGACTTTCAGTCAGGATTTAGAGCTCATCACAGCACAGAGACTGCTCTAGTTAAAGTAACTAACGACCTACTCTCAGCTTCAGATGAGGGACTTCTCTCAGTACTTGTTTTATTAGATCTTAGTGCGGCTTTTGACACCATTGATCATGATGTTCTTATACAGAGATTAGAGGTATTACTCGGGTTTACAGGGACTGCCTTAAATTGGTTTAAGTCCTACTTATCTGATAGATACCAGTTTGTACACGTGAACAACAAGTCCTCTGTGTACACTAAAGTAAGTTACGGAGTTCCTCAAGGCTCTGTGCTAGGTCCAATTCTCTTCTCCATTTATATGCTTCCCCTCGGTGATATCATGAGGAAATACTCCGTTAATTTTCATTGCTATGCTGATGATACTCAGCTGTATGTATCGATGAAGCCAGGTGAGACAAATCAGTTATCTAAACTAGATGCGTGTCTAAAGGACATTAGGACATGGATGGCCCAAAATTTTCTTCTCCTTAACTCAGACAAGACAGAGATCATTGTGCTGGGCCCTCGACACCTTAGAGAAACCTTTTCTAATGATTTAACTGCCCTAGATGGCATAAGCCTGACGCCAAGCACAACTGTTAGAAATCTTGGGGTTCTATTCGATCAGGATCTATCCTTTAACTGTCACATAAAGCAAATCTCAAAAACAGCCTTTTTTCATCTTCGTAACATCGCTAAAATTAGGCCTATCCTGTCCCAGAGCGATGCTGAAAAGCTTGTCCATGCATTTGTTACCTCTAGACTGGACTACTGTAATTCTCTTCTTTCAGGCTGTCCCAGTAAGTCGCTTAAGACGCTTCAGCTGGTCCAAAATGCTGCAGCACGTGTGCTGACTAGAACTAGGAGAAGAGACCATATTACTCCAGTATTAGCCTCTCTGCACTGGCTTCCCATTAAATATAGAATAGAATTCAAGATTCTTCTTCTCACCTATAAAGCTCTCAGTGGACAGGCACCAGTTTACCTCAAAGAGCTTGTAGTGCCGTACAACCCCTCTAGAACATTACGCTCCCAAAATGCTGGCCTGCTCGTGGTTCCATCAGTCTCTAGAAGTAGTATGGGAGGTAGAGCCTTCAGTTATCAGGCTCCTCTTCTCTGGAACCATTTACCGACCACGGTTCGGGAGGCAGACACCCTCTCTACCTTTAAGGCTAGACTTAAAACATTCCTCTTTGATAAAGCTTTCAGTTAGGGACCAGCTCATAGTCCATAGTTTAGACATATAGTTAAGATGCAATAGGCTTAGACTGCCGGGGGGATCTGGCACATTGGGCTCTATCCCTCTCTCTCTCACACTCTCTCTCCATATCTGCCTCTGCCCCTTTCTGTTTGCTCCTGTACTCGTCTCTGGCTCTTGTCTTTTAGGTTGCCTGGGATCCTTGGTGGAGACTGCCTGCTGCTGTGGAGTCACGAAGCCTCAATAACTACAATTACAGACATAACACATATTTGGCCATCTCACTCCAGTTCATAATCATTATAGCTGTTAATGTTGATATTAACATGATCTTTCTATCCATGGTTGATACATCTATAGTAACTATCTCTAGCTCCACATGGACATGAGATCCCTCCTGAGAATGAGGTGTCACATCTCAAGAGGTCTACCATTAATACATTTATACTTAACGGAGACAAATATGGTAGGGATGCACTTGTGGTCTGGGCACCCATGAGTTCATCACTACCATAAATTCTTACTTCCAGTAAGACTTTTATTGATTATACTTCTATAAAATTTTCACCACAACCACACAGACATGAGGACCCTCCTCTAATAAATTTGTTTGCAGCAGAAACAAATTTGACGACGACAGGTCTATGATTGGTCCATTGATCTGTCACTAGCTTTAGTTCTTACTTTAGTCCGCTTGTCTCCACTTACCTCCCTCCCTTTGCCCACACACCCAACACAGCATCGTGTGGATTTGCTGTTCATCATGAGACTGGGGTCCACATTCAAGATTTCCTGCTGCTTAACAGAAGGTTTTTTCTTGCCGCCATGATGGAGGGATTCATGATTGGCTATATGGATTCATGTTGGGTGTTGGATGTATATATTTGTATATATATGTATATGTGTATTTTTATATGTATATATGTATCTATGCATATATGTGTATCCATAATATGAAGAGCTTTGTGCTCTATTGTAAAGTGTCTTGAGATAACACTTGTTATGAATTGGCGCTATACAAATAAAGATTGATTGATTGATTGATCCAAAACCACGCCCCCTGCTCACATGCAGAAGCGCCGCTGATTCGCGACCATACGACTGATTCAACTCAAAACAGGTCCTCAGCACAACGTTTTAGTTTTGCACTACACCAAGTCATGTCTCACTCCGCGGTAAGAAAACACCAAAACATTATCATAGTAAAGTTAAAAAACAAACAAACAAACATGGCAAGTTAGTTAGTACTCACAACCTGATGTTGACTCTCGTTTTTGCCCTGGCTTTGTCCAAATTCTTTTTTGTTTCTGCCTTCTCTGCCTCCATCTTTCTTCTCTTCCTCTGTTTAGCAGGAGGAGCGGTAATCAGGATATAGGTAGTTTCTCTGCCAAACTGAGCTCTGTCACTAGCCAAATGGGGCGGTAATGCACCAAAATGATGGACAGCAACCGCCGTACAACCGAAGAAGAAGAAAAAGGCTCGCGAGAACTGCCACCTGCAGTAGCCTGGGTGCCAGTTGTTGCGAGATTAGTGCCCACAGTGGCAACAAATCAAGAAAAAACAAAGTGTTTGTTTTAGATTTCTTGTACACTTGTCTACCAGGCTTCCCTTATTTCAAAGCCAAAACTTGACAGGTAAGCATTCTCCAGCGTACTTGGATCCCTCTTAGCTCTGCTACGTGCATTGAAACAGGGTCAGTGCACGCTGGCAAAATGTATGCGCAGAAGGTCGGCAGACCGGCAGTGCGGGATTTGATTCGTTTAAAAATTCAGAGCCAATTGCTGTGATTGGTTGGTGTTTTCCCTCTTTGACTCCTGCTGTAGACAGCGGCTATTTTTCACTCTCTTTTAAGAACACATCATGCATTGATTGCCATTGGGAGATAACGATCATTTTAACCAGTATAACAAAAAGTGAATCTAAATAAAATTACCAACCCTAGCTTTAAGTGCTTCAAACCAATATAAAATTTTTAGAGGGCTAAAGTGAAAAAACGATTACAATATCATCCATATTTGGTTCTAAATGCAGTAATTAGTTATATAAGTTAGAATTGGTAATAAATATCTTTTCTCGCTACATATTACCATTGCTTAGTTTCAGATGGTCATTTTATTATTTTTTTTAATGTGCAGCAATATAGAAAAAGTCTTCTTATGTTTATAGATCACTTAGAACAGGTCGCAGGTATCAGTTTTATATCATGCATCTCACATTTGACCACACAAAACCTTTCAAGTCACAGATATATCAGTATTAAAACAATTCATCGAGGGAAGAAGAGGGTTTCTGTGAGCACATTCTATTCTCTTGCAGATACGACAGTGGAAGTAACAAGAAGAAAGAGGCAAAAAAAATGAAAGTAAAAATGTTCTTTAGCTTCGTGGACTGTGGTATATGATTATCTAAGGAGTGCTGACAGAGGAAGTGTTCTATCAGCGGCTAAAAGCTGCATGACAGGGAGACACTTCAAAGGATCTATAAGTGACTCCTGAAATACTGAGTGAAAGTAAAGTAGGAAATTACCCTCAAGTTAAAGGCATTTGGCTAAGCCCAGCTCCCTGTTTTACCTGACTGGGGAGTGAAATTGAGAACCCTGACTGAACTTGGTGCGAGTATTGCAGAGTGAAAAAAAAAAAGAAAGATCTGTCTCTTGATGGTTATCTTTAGCTGCTGCTGCTTGTTGTAGCACGGCTGTTTGATTGGGCAGAAGACAGGGGAATCATTTAACCTCGACTATGATTGGACTTATCTATCAAACCTACAAGGTGTGACTGACACAACGAGATGACTGACAGAGCCGTCTGACACCCTGCAATGACTTTTCCTTGTTCATATATTGTAAAAATTGTATTCGGTGAAGGAAAGAGGTTGCATTTGGCTTTAAGATACTGAAAATGCTGCTGTGTTTTGTTTTGGTGAATCAGCTCTACAGTAATCAATATTTCTGCGTTAGGAGGCCTTTAATTTGTATCAATTAGAAGAGAAGTGTGTGTGTATTGATTCAGTGCTTCTGTAAAATAACTGCACTGTTTTTATCCAGACTGACGTGATTTTTTTGCAGTCAATTGCTTCTAGAAATTGCATTATTTTGCATCGTACAATGATATCTCTTGAGGCAAGTCTTACCAGGTTCTTGAATTGGGGTTAAAAGAAATTGACTGTATGACTCTGACTTTTACATTTTCATGTAAGCACAAGGCAGACCTGGAGGTAGGAGACAATTGCAAAGTGCTCTGTAAAGACAGCTTACTGGAACACTGTTACGCAATATGCAGGGGTGCATGTACAAAACCAACCACTGATGCCCTATGATACCAAGGTAATGTGACAGAGGCAAAACTTTTCAAGAGCTTCAGTGTAGCTGCTTTTCAATCTTACTGTCCCGATTAAGATTAACTATTGGGCCCTTTTTTTATAGAGACACAATTTTCACAGTCTATTAAATGACCAAATATTTCCTCCTGCTGGGATTTTTAGTTTTTATTTACTTTTTAAGAAAAATAGGGCACTTCTTATGATGGCATGAGCATTACCAGAGGAAAAAATAAATAAATGCAAAAGAAACCAAAAAATAAATGAAATATTTACCAGTGAAACAGTATGATGTGATATCTCTGACGGCCTTATCTTAGAAGGCTAACTCGTTTAAATAGAATGAAAACACAAACTTAAGGATGTTTCTGTTGACAGTATTAAATTGTCATTTTTCTAGAGCTCTAATTTGTCTAAGCTGTTTAAGGCACCAAATTAAAACATTTAAATGGGCGCACCAAATCAGTTTTTTTCCTATAGCCTTATTCACAATGTCGTATCAAGCCATAATATTTACTCTACAGTGACACTTTGTCTTTACTGTGAATGTTGCAGAGGTCACCTCTAAGAGGTAATCAGGAGATTAATAGCGGTGAGATGGGATCACGTGGAACCCAGCACAGCGCTGCAAGGGTGTGTGTCTGCCTCGATACATGTCAAACTTGTGCTGTGCAATGGTCGTTTGCTCCATCAGAGCAATCAGCCAGTGAGCTGACACCAATATCGCATCCTTGTCAAGTCAAGTCAAGTCAAAGTTTATTTGTAAAGCACGTTTAAAAACAACCTTGGTTGACCAGAGTGCTGTAGAGGGGTACAATATAATCCTTGGGGAGCTAATGTGAACACCCCAGAGCGTAATAACTACGGAGCTTCATTGCAGGGCTTTTGGGTTATTGAACTGCTATGAGGGCTTATATTTCTCCATTTCTGTTTCTTGATTTCTTGTAAATGTACTGCTATTGAACTCCAAAAGAAAGGTTGACTATTAACCTATGCATCTATATATTGATACATCAATACTATATCATCCACATAAAAGGTTAAATTTCTTCATGGCCAAACAACATTATTACATTTCTTTTATTTTAAAGGAAAATAGGAAGTTTGGGTGAGCAACAACACTTGCACAACCTTGCTACAGATTGTAAAGTTAATAAAAACAGAATAACAGAACAATAATAAAAAGAAACATTTGATATAATAATTTGCAGATATTTTGACTTGCCTTGTCCATAATTCAAAGGAGTAGCACTATCCTTACTTTCCATCACTTTGAAAGCAGGGAAATGCTGAAGTCAAAAACTCTGGCACTGCTGTCCCAGTATGTGCCTAAAATGTGAGACTAATCTGGTTTTAAAAATGTTATGTGATTTCTTTGGACTCTAATATTATCATAATTAGCATTTTTACTGACAACCCAAATGTTTACACATAAAAGGATAAGAATTTTAAATTGTATTGTACTTTTTAAATTGTTGGATAAAAATATGAATGCAACAGGCAGGATGTGTGGCTTATTGTCTTTTATGTAACTTAAGCAATCAGGAACAGACTGGTCCATAGTAACAGGAAATCAAACAGAGCCACAGCAACAAAGCAATATTAACTATAGTAAATAAAAAAAACTATTACTTAAAGTGCCCATCTCTCCTTATCTCCTTGTTCCTCTGTCCTTCTCTCCTCTCCTCTCCTCCCAACTTCTATGGAACCAAATCAAAAATCCATGCTCTCAATGGGCAGTCAATATCTCATTAAGCAGTCCCCCCACACACAGCCAGGCAGCCAGGATGTTCGTCTCAGTGTGCACAGAGCCGACTGGCACACCTCACACACTTTAATAACCTGTGGGGACGCCATACCACTTCCTCAGCCAGCTCAGAGGCGAGAGAGAGGGCGAAAGCGAAAGTATACATACACACACACACAAAAACACACGTATACACACACACCCTCCGTCTGTCAGAGTGACTCTTGTTTGTCTGCTCTTTCCTCTGCTCAGACTTTATCTTTTGATTTTCACTCTTACATGTAAGTGATCTCTTAAAGAAGGTGAAATTTAATCAAAATCTATTTCAAAAGCGCAAATATTATGAGACATTTAATTTGAGAGGCTGTACAAAATTGAATTCTGTCTTATTATCACTAGAAATTGAATTATATCTAGATTGTGACTATTTTCATTACAGGATTAAATTAAAATGTTTCCAGACGATGAAAGGAGACGTCTTTAAATATTCTCTCCTTGTAATTGGGTCTATTATTTTAAATCCTTTCGGGTGACTTGTGCTATATTTGCCATCACCTTAATCTGTGGCGATTTTCCTTCGGCTCCTCACGTCCTCTCTGTCGCTAACTGGATAATAGCCAATCTTGTTAACCTCTGCTGTAATGTGTGAGAGCCAGCAGCACTGGGTGGTGAGTGCTTCAATCGGCCCTCTGATAGAAAGAGACAAAGAGTTCAGAATCTACAGCAAATATTTACCGCCTTGTTAACATAGCTTTAAAGCGCCTTTCACTACATATTTGGCTTTACCTCTCTACGGCCCCAGAACATTTTTCACAGTCTAGTACACACTCGTGCTAAATCACATATTAATGTGCAGTCTGCATGCACTCCAGTGGCTTCCTGGCCTTGCTTTCCGACCATGTTAAAACACTGCAGACCACGCCACAATAACGCTCTTTCTGGGAGGTTAATTATATGTATCGTGGATCAGACATAGCTTTTTACCTTTTCTGTTGATCCACACATCAAACAACTTTCTTTAATTATGTAATTGGAATTTTTCATCTTAATTGTGCTGAGTAGGCTGGCTAATTTGCATGGGGTAATGAGAGGGATGTTTCCATTACAGGTAATTAGGTACTTGAGAGGCAATGGTGTGGTGTGGTGGAGAGGCTGAACGGAGAGGGAGAGGTGGGTGGGGGGGTAGCACAGTAGAGACAAAGCCACAGAGGCACAATGAGATGTAAATTATTAGCATTATTTTTGGCACACAATATGAAACACAATTAAAAATGATGCGCCAAGTGAAGGCACGTGCTGTATGACCATGAGCAAAGGGAGCTAAACGAAGCAAGTCACTTTCCTCTGCATCTCTCTCACTCACAAAAAATGGCTGCAGACAGTCAGATTAGTTTCCAATTATCTGCTTCACATTTTGATTTAACATTGGACAATGTCACAATATCCCACCATTACACCAGCAGCTTATGAGACAGTAAAAGTACCGATGAGGGGTGAAGACACCGCTAAAGACGACATAATAACAGGCAGTAAGATACTGATTCAAGATTCAGATGATTGCCACTCCATGATGTACTCCCTCGTTAGGGAGAGAATGCTGATCCCTCAACTCATGCAACAGATATACGTGCATTAGTAAAAGACAAAGACAGAACATATGACAGGTAAAAATATCATAGAAGGAAATTACCAATCAGGTACAGAATACATGAAAATATACAAGATAGCCTATACCTAAAAAGAATAAAGTCTACAAGGGTAGGAGAGAAATAAACAGAATAGACTGCCATATTTTTGCAATATTTTAATATAGTTACAAATGAAAAAGTCTACACAGCAGATAACACATAATTCAGTCTGAAATGACTGATTTCTTCTAAGCCTCTGCTGTAATTTGCATAAAAAGGACATAAAGTCAAAGGTCACTCCTTATATCATATTCATTGAAAATAACGCAGCGCAGTGCATTTGCCCTCTATTTCACCAAACCACAAGAATGAGCCTCACTTTGTTAGTGAACTCTGACACACTCTGATCAAAAGACAGAAAAATCATGCAGCACTTAGAGCTGCCAGACTCACACAAGAAGGAAGGATACTCAACAACATAAAGTGTATTACGAATTGAAGAATATTTAAAATGGACCCATCATTTTGTTGCTTCCGGTTTCAATAATCACATCAAATTTATATGACATTAATTAATGCATCTGATAAAACATTATTGATCACATTATTTAGTAAATGTTGCAGACACATGAGAATTTTGTCTTAATTTATATTCCTGACTGTAATTTTGATAAGCAAGTAATATTCTGAACCTATTTGTGTGTCTAAATAGAGACAAAAGCAGCAATAATCATTCCACGTAAACATTTCTAATATTTCCATGCAGCCCAGAATGACAGCAGCCTGAGGTTCATCCTGGGTTTTCTGTTCTCACTCTACCATGAGTGCATATGGCCACATATGCTGCTCACATTTCTCCATACAGAAGAAAAAAAAGTGTGCTCATATGTGTGGATAAACATTAATTATGTGTTTGTGTGTGCAGCCATGCATACCAAAAGTGTGTGCAGTGCTGTACTGTATGTCTGCGTGGATGTGTGTGTGTGCGCATGTTTTCCTGCCTGTATGACGGAAGGGGGGTGGAGGAAGAGCTGGGATTAAGCAGACTAGATCAACATCATAGCGACTGGGAGGACCCAGTCCTGCTCTCATGGCCACATATGTAAACCCGACTACCCCAAAAAAATAGGTCAGTGGAACACAACACACACACGCACACACATGCACCAGTATCAACTCAAAGAATCACTGTCTGCCAGGCGCACCACTGCCTCGTCGCCCCGTCTGCGACCCACGTTCAGCACTGCCACGCACATCTTCAACAAGCAGACGCACACGTCCTTTGGACTGGAACAACAGGATTAAGAAGGGGGCAGAGAGGGGATAGCGACACTAACCCACCCCCTCTCTTTGACCCTCCGTCCCCCTTCTCTGCTCAGCATGCTTCCTCCCATCCATGCACGCTTTTTAAAAACTTCTCTTGTCAGAGAAGCAGCTGTGGTTTGTACAACACAACAGAAGCAGAGAGAACACAGTCTGAGGACAGCAGAATCTAAAAGAAATACCTTCACATGTTTCAAAATGCTACAAATTACATCTCCTATTTGTGATTTCAGAATCTACCCTTGCATGCAAAAAAAAACAACATGAATTCCCTTCACTTGCATGCAGAATCACATTTTTACAGTACTTCTCCCTCCCTCTCTCCCTCTCACTCTCTGTCACACTCATGCCTTGCAAATGAAATGCAAAGAGTTGGCAGGCTATGAATAGCCAAGCCTCACTTCCCTTACTTGTTACTCAGGGTGCAGGATCAGCATGCATTATATCTTCTTGTTTCCATTTTTGTTGCTCTTACCTTTCATAGCTGAAATCACAAAATACATCATTAAGCTTCGAGTCCATAAGAGAAGAACTATCACCAGCGCAAAGCCCTCCACTGCTGTCTCAGCAGCAGCTGGCCAGCACAGCTCTGTCTCTCAGCCTCCGAGCATGACCACACCAGAATCCATGTGACTGTGACATCAGCGCTCATGTCTGGCTGCTCCCCTCCCACTCGCCTTTGATTGGCACAGCGTGCAGCCAGTAGGGGCGCTGAGAGCTCAGGCAGGGAAGCTGGCCGTCTTCCCACTGATTGCAGTCAGAGCCTTGTACTCCGGCGTGCTAGACACAGCACACTCTCCATATCTCCTGTGCTTTATCTCTTTCTTCTAAGTGCAAGGATGAAGTCAGAAGCAGTTCCAGCAGACACCAGGCTCTTGTTCTACTCCTTTTTGCTCTCCAGGTTCACTGCTTTTGATAAATGGTGCAAGGTACAGGCAGAAGAGAGGAGTCTCATAGAAATCAAAGCCTGGATGGAGTTAAATTTTCAAAAGCTTCATGAGTGCAAGCCTAGGGTTGGTTGTTTTGGACCCCATGGAGGCTGAGCCAACCCAGGATGCCTCTGGTGTTGAAAAATAAAGCCAAAGTGGAAGTGCAAAAAACTGTAATCCCTGAAGTGTCCACTTGGGGCTGTTTGCAGAAGCATCATAAATCATATTGGCCCAAATTCACTGCTTACTTTTTTTAAACTGAGGACTTGTATGAATAAAAAAAAAATCACTTCATAAAACAGGGCATACTCAATTTCAAGCTAATTGTATAAAAGTCATGCTGGAATGTCACTTCACTTGCTACTTCTTAATTGTCCATGACATGGGACCAATCAGGGGTATAAGAAAATATTAGTACACTGGTATATTGTAATATTTAGTGGTTCAATACTATGTTGTTATTTTTAATGCAATATTACAATACTGTATTGTAATTTATAGATATTTAGGGCATTTGTTTTGCTTTAAGTGCAGCCTATGGCAAGACAATACAAGGCAAGTTTATTTATAGAGGACAATCCTTATACACAGACATTTATAGTGCTTTACAGAGTTCAACAAAAAGAAATTATGACATTAAAAGCATTGAAGCCATAAACATATAGCCACTAGTTGGTAGCAGACATTCATTCATTCATTTTACTCTCCCTCTCTCTGTTACATTTATTGCTTTTATCTCTGTCTTTATATAAATGACACTGATTAGAAACTGCATGTTTAATGCATACAATGTTGTGGGTTCTTAATGCTACAAAAAAAGACTTTTTGGTGAAAAAAAGCAGAAAGTTTCACCTTGTTTGTAGTATCACAAGATGTATCACCATGCATATCCTGTTGCCAGATTCTTGCCAGTACACAACTCACAACAAATATGTTCACACTGTACGAACTGATGATCAGAAATGTCCTTTGTGCTTACACTCTACAGCTAAAATCTGGACAGGACATTGGCAAATGGCAAAAAGACAAGTTTGTTTCCTGTGCTTGTATTTTAACTTTTTCTTCTGCATGGCTCAAATATACGTTAAGATAAAAATGCTCTCACCATGGCACACACACTTTCATGAACTCATGACTACAAGCAAACATAATCAGAACCCTTCCCTCAATATTTTGCTCTCATGCCAGACCCTTATACTATCCCATAGTTCAGTGATAAATAAGTCAATAATACAGCTCCAAAATCATTCTCAAACCCACAGGAAGCAGAGTTGGGATGCTACAATGGGCAACATGTGCTTGCTTTTATGTTTTGTAAGTTAAAGACAAGTTTTAATGTTCTGGACAAGATGTTGGTTTCATGTTTTGATTTGACTATTTCTAAGTCTTTAAAAGTGAGATTAGACCCTTTCACCCATCCTACTGCCAGCCACATGACCCATTTGGAATATCTGGCGACTTCTTTCTGAGGCTACTTCTTTCCAACAATGGGTTTGACTCAATATACCATATTGTTGAATATTGGCTAATAATGACTGACAGGTAAAACAAATCCATAAAATAATTCATGATAAAGTTGTTTTGAATGTGACTGTTTACTTTCGTAGTGACAGGAATTTAACGACAAAAAGATACCCACAACAGATTTTTTTTAACCATATTTGATAAAGCTCTGGGGGCATGATGAGAAGCTTTGAGGGGCATGATGAGGCGAGTATGGGGTGGCTGCCATATTAAAAACAATGTCTCAAACATGCTTAGCATCATTCTAGAGTCAAGTAGAGGCCAAGTTCAGGTTAATCCTTGGTCCTCTAGAAAACACAGACACAGTGAAGTTTAGTGGTCATAACAGCTGTGCCCCTAATTTTGAGAAACTAGTCTTTAGTTAAATCAAAAAAGACGAGTTAAAGCAGAAATCACTTCCAGCACAGCGTGAGGACAGGAGACACTATCTTAACTATAATGGTCTTTAAACCAGGATGAGCACCAGTATTTAAACCCAATTATAGCCAGAAAATTCTAATTTTTTGGAGCTGAAATTTTTATTTTACTTTCTACTGAAATCCTAAAAAATCAAATTTCCATAAAATTTAACAAATATATTTTTTTGTCTCAATTGATACATTAGGTGTTTTTGGCAACTGATAACCCATTTGAGGACATTTTTATCATTTATCTATTGTATTCAGATGTTTTTTAGTAATTTGTTGATCATATTGTTTTGATAGAGGTATCATAAAAGTATGTATCAAATGTGATACAACAGGCGTTATAGGGTTAACAGTCTGATTCTGCAGCTGGCCTCAAGTGGACACTGGAGGAACTGCAGTTCTTTAGCACTTCCACATTTACTTTTCTTTTTAATGCCGGAAGTTGCCACTTTCATCCCCTCCTTTCTTTTTCTTTTTACCCTTTTCCTTTTTTGTCCTATAGATTTTACATCAGCCTTGAGTTAAATTGTATGTTCTCATATTGTTCACTTCGATTAACTTTTTGTTGTCTTAAATGTGCTTAGTGGATAAATTTGGATTGGTCTAGACAAAGAGGGGCTAAAAGGCTAGACGAGGATGTGAAAAGGGTGAAGGAGAAAGAGGGCAGAGGAGACAAGAGAGAGGAGGAAAAAAGGAGAGTGGAGAGGATGGATAAGAGGGGATGTGTAATTTTTTCTGCGGCTCAAAGATCGGAGCGCTCCCCTCTCCTCCTCCTCCCTGTCTGTAGATATGAGTGATCAGTGTGAGGCCAGATGTCTGTGAGCAGCGGTGGGCCCTACATGGAGAGAAGATGAGTGGAGCCTCAGCTTCTTTCCCTGACCTCTCAGAGGACCTGCATGCTTCTCTCTCTCCCTCCTTCTCTCTATCACACTCCGACGGCTCTCTCACACTCTTTTTGACAGGTGAGGAAGGGGAGATAGTGACGGAAGGGTTGGGATGATCCCCTCCACCCCACAGCGACCAGGCGATGAGTTTCTTGCTATCATTGCTCCCTCTCTCGCTCGCCCCCTGCTTCCCATTCCAGTCCCTACCTCTCTCTCTCTCCCCCCGTCTCTCTCTCTCTCTCCTCCCCCTCTCCTTCCTCGCTCATCCTCTCTCATATGATAATCTGTTCTGACTCCTAACCAGCTGCCTCTCTCTGATACAATATTCTGGTTTTAGTGCAATCCAGCCTTGGCCAATAACCACCATGCAGTTGGCATTTCCATGAATAAGCTGGCACTCATTGCACCGACAAGACAAACATCATAGACCTTCGGTTTCAGGCGCAGCGTATTTGAAATCTGAAAATTAAAAGGGAAGAAAAATGATCTTACATGAACAAAAAATCAAAACTTCAATACCTTGGGGCTAATATTTAATTCTCTTAAGACAGCTGGAATTAAAAACACCAAAGCAGTGCATCTGATACAGAATCACATTTTAATCACATGCAACATTTTAAATAGAGCTGTGAAATTAATATTTTTTATTATCAATCAATACAATTCCAGATGGTTTATAATGGTGGTTTATATAGACTTTTTTGTGTTGAAGTTCATTTAAAATTAGATGCCAGCCATAATGCTCAGAAAAGGTTGTTTAAAATAAGACTAACAAACAGTGTTTGCTTGCACACCAAAAGATGATTAACTTGAATTCATTTATCTTAAAAAGGAACTACCATTTTATACTTTATTTCTTGTTTAGGGAACATTTTATCATTAGTTTAAAACAAATTATACCATTGTATTTGACTCTACAGTAACAGTAACAGAGCTTCAGAACACCAAAAACTGGGGAATTATCTGATTTTAATCACTGAAATTTGCATGAAAATTTCTGCCCACTGTGTAAGTTGCATAGGTACAATGGCCATCATCCCCTCTTTTCAGCTGTTCCCTATACTTGTGCATTTTGGACAGTAATCCATCTCTTTAGGTATGTATGAACAAAGATAGTTGAGTTCCTTGACTTTTTGATATTGACAAGGATAAAGACAATGTTAATGTTCATTTTGAAACACAAAGTAGTTAGATAGAGAAATATTGTTAATGCTTTTGTATTTGAAGCGGTTGTATTTTGCTTTAACACATGTTTACATATATATAAATTAATTTCTGAAGACTGCTGGGGTATGTTCACAATCACTAATGTTCAAAAAACATCTAGTTGTCACACAGAGACAACCCTTGATAGCCCTGTATTCTCTATGTGGCTGAGATGCTCTGTTAGAGTCTCCGTCCACTCCTGGGTCTAGTCCATTTTGATTGGTTTACAGGTCTTCTCTGTGCTTATTGGTCAGTGTTTTGCTGCTTGGTGCCATGTTGTAAACAACTCTACATTCATTCTAAACTTGCTGTTCTTTTGTTACTGTGAGCCAATGAGCTGACAACGAAACATCTGTCAGACATCGCAGTGGAAGGTCTATTGGTTAGGACCAGGGAAAAGAGACTGTTTGGGCAGCTGCTGAAGCTGAAAATAGTGGGAGGTCGAGAGGTCTTAATGCTTCAGACTTTCTGTTTTGTTCATAAAGGTGCTCTGTCACAAGAAGGAAACATGTAAAACACACTAAAGGATGCAATATATATAACATGGGCTCTTTAACTAGTTTCAACAGTGTTTGAAATTTCACCAAGTTCAAAACTAAGGTCGTATCTCAAATATTGTTACATTAATTAATTTCTTTAAAGAACAATATAGAGATATACAATATGTCATGTGATCATTTTATCTAAAAGAAGTATAATTGAAATATAAGGTATGATTTTGTATCCAAATCACCAAGACTGATTTTAAAGTTCACATACATTGAAAAATGCACTATTAATGATTTTAGTACAAAATGTCCTTCCCAGGTCTCCAAACCCCTGCTCATTATGAGGAAAAAAAAAATACTTCTCTCCCTTTTTAGTTTGCCCCCTCTCAGAAAAAAATGTGTGCTCAAACAGTCAAAGACAGCGCACAAGGTTTAAAGGTACAGACGCATTTTCTGCACAAGGCTGAAACAGAGGGGTTTGAAGGCCTGCCAAAATCAAATATCTATAACGATTTTTGGGCGAGGAATGTATTTAAAAATATGTCTTGTGGACATCTGGAGCTAGTGTACACTCGTTGAAAAGGAGTCAAATATGTGGCCTTTAAAGGCCAAAGACTTCATATAACACAGATTATTTTGGTGCTTTTTAAAATCAAATTGAGACTTTAACAACTTTTAGGTCCAAAGAAGATAAAATTTAACTTCTTTTACCCAAAATAAATAATAGTAAACACTGGTGAAGCACTTTTAAAGTCTTTTAAAATAATAGATGTCAAAAGGAAAAAAGATGTCTGCACACAAGGCACCAAGACATCTTCTGAATTAAATGCACTTATTATTAAATGTCAAATGATTTGGATAAAACATTGTCAGGATTCTGAATTAAGTTGGAAGGCATATCATGCTGCCAGCAACAACTGCCAACAACACAGATTTAGATACTTTGACCATTCAGTCTATATAATGTGCAATGTGGGAATATAACATAAAACCTCTTACTATGAGGGGCCATTCTTTAATGCAGGCTGAGAGCTGAATAGTTTTAAAACACCTACATTATATAATGACTTTATAGAGAGTAAAACATCACTACTAAACATTTGGGTACATAAAAGTCAAACACACGAAAAATGTAATTTTACCATTTTAGATGGAGTGGACAGCCTTAGTAAAGTCAAAATATAAAATACAAGACCTCTTCAGCTTAAAACATGATATATAATAAAATATTTTCAGAATTTATTTCATCGACACCTGTCTCACTCACAAACTATACATTCACTTGATGTCCCCTATAGTGTCTGTTCATTGAACGAAGGATCCTGAAACCACGTATAAAATGGAAATGAGGACTCAGCAGCTCGCAACATAAATCTTCCCATGACAATGTTTCATTAGAACCTCTATGATCCATTAGAGACACTAAACACATTAACGCACATCATGTCAACACCGGCCTCTTATTGCACACCGTCTAATGAACAGAATATCATTCAGAGGCTGATAGCATCAAATGGAGCGTGCCTAGGATACAAACTATTCAAAACAGCCCCATGTCAGAGGCAGTGCTCATGTCTCATTTCATTATTTGGCATCTTCCCACAAGATCATCAAAGTTCACCAGATGAGTCAGGGCCAAGGCCCACGCAGGAACATGTTCAACTGCCGCTATCTGTGGTTGTCTGGCTGCTGTATCAGTCGACACACAGTGGCTCGACACTGAGCTATGGTTAGAGGAGGAGGGACAAAACAAAAACATGATAGCAGAGGGTTGAGTCTGTTGCCTGGTTATCTGAAAGGAGGATAACATCCACACTGCCATGCAAGCATCAAGGGGGAGTGAGAAGGAGAGCGTGTGTTTTGTCTGCTTACAATCCGAGTGGTGAATGAGGGGAGATCTCAGAGGAAAACATAAAGGTAAGAAGAGTTATGCCAACAATCAACTGTTCTCCCTGAAAAAAGTAGTAGTTAAACCTTTAAAATGTTGCAATAAAATTAATGTGCTGCATGAAAGTGAAAGTTTGCATCATCTTGGCGACTTGCTCCAAAAGATTAAGACAGTTTTAGGGAATTACATGTCCAATTAGGTCTTCACTGGCTTCTTACAACTCCCTTATTCAATCTTGTTGTTTAAAGCATACATCGTACAATGAGATGCTTTAAAAGTTATATTAATCACTTCCAACTTATTGCAAATTTAGATGATTCCAGTTTTAACTTTGTGTTTAAAATTGTCATTAATTACACTTAAAACAATTATAATAGTCCATTTGACAATGAGAAGCAACAGAAGCTATTTGGGATTCATCTCTTACTTTTGACAGTTGATTAAAGATCAGTTACTCTAATGAATGCTGCAGGGAGCAGAGGTGAAAGTAAGCCGGAATGCACCAGAACACCGTGCCGGTAAGAAATATACAGACCTCTTCTACCAGAACGCACCGGAAAAGCAACTTTCACCCATGCATACAATGCGAGCCCTTTCTTTTTTCAAGCAAATTTTACCGAAATTATTGTAACATTGATGAATACATAAAAATCATCTCCAGAATATGCCTTCTGTGACGTGTTGAACTAGGTTTTAGTGCGCTGGACGAACACTATAATTTGTAGGCTACGGTACTCGCTTACCGTGACTTGTAGTAGGCAGTTACTTGCTGTAGCGTAACGTTAATCCAATGTCCATTGGTGCTGTGTTTTTTTTGTTTTTTTTTGCAGACAACAGGGTAGTCATTTTTGCAAAATAAACAAAACAAAAATCCACAAGTAATAAAACTGTGAGGTTTTTCGTGTCATGAAATAGTCTCTCTGTCATGCGAGCAGCACCACTCCTTCCACAAAGAAATACAAGTGGAAGTGAGAAACTCAATGCGTTCTTTTCATTGGTGATGGAAAAATGCAAAGAAAAATTGACTCTATGTTCAAGAGAAAGAGGGATGACAGGCAGGTTGAGGAAAAGAGAGCGGAAAGTGCAGAGGAAGCACATGGAACAAGTAGGCTATGCAGTAGACCAGAGATGGGCCATGAAGTCTATCCTTCTGTCAAAAATGGCTGACAATGTTACTAGACCAGAACACAACAGTAGGCTGTATGATTTTTTTGTGTAGTCTACATTAACTGTGGGCCTAGGCTGTAAGCCAGCTTCTGTGCACTACTACTACTGTTATTATTGTTCTGATGTTATCTCCCCCATAAGAAGTACTTTACCTGAAAATAAATGTTTTGCCATATATTACATTATGTGTCTGACATCTTACATTATGCACTCAAGGATGGGCACAGTAGTCAGAAAAGAGCAGGCTTTATCAACATCTTTCTTGTATGATGCTCTCGCGCTTTGCGCCCGAGCTAAAAATTTTTTTGAGTTGCACAGTTCCTGCAAGAATCTTATCTTACTGTCACCCCTGGCAGGGTGTGCTTACGTCTCACATCAAGAAGGTTGCTGCTTTGGCTCCCAGAGTCAGTCAAAGCCTTTCTGTGCGGAGTTTGCGTGCTCTCTTTGTGTATGTGTGGGTTTACTGCAGGTACTCCCCTACTCCCACAGACCAAAAACATGCTTGTTAGGCGACTATGAACTGCTCTTTGGTAAGAGTGTGCGTGTGAATCTGTCTCTACATGTCAGCCCTGTGATCTGGTTGTAACCAGTCAAGTGTCAGTTGAGACAGGCTCCAGCCCATCAACTTCAAAATGGGGGAATGGTATAGATGATGGATGGATGTTTGGATTAATTAAATATACACTAAATTGTACTGATTTATAACTGCCAAGCGCATTCTTAAGACTACAGTATATGCATTTTGTGTTGCTTACTTGAATTTTTAACCTTAAATTAACACTTTAAATTTGACCTAAAACCATGTCTCACAGCACTGGTTACCAAACTTTTTTTAGTAGGGCCTCTTTTTGCAGATCAGTTCACTGAAATAAAAAGAAACCATGAGCAGAAAAAGGTTATGAAGACAGAATTTCAATCTGATTTTTGAAATAAGGAGGATCAAATCCGTCTGGGTATCTTTGTTGCTGTATTTCGTGATCTTTGACCTTTCATGTCACACTTGAAATTACACTTGAAATTACTTTCAAGTGTAATTTCTGCTATTACACTTGAAATTCATTTTTATCATATCAATCCTACAAGTCTACATGTTAGGTTAGACTTCTGCAAGGCTACATATGAAATTTAACTGGTTAAATACTTTTTATTAATATGAATGTTATTTGATTACAATATTTTTAAAGCTGCACTTAGAAGAGAATGAAAATAGTTTCATGGTGTAGGCTAGTTTAACACTGAAAATTTGCCTTTCCATCCAGGGACCTGTTGTTTTTATTGAGAAAAGCTCCCATTATCAAAATAAAGCTATTACAAACTAACAGACTAGTCTAACTGTTGTTGTCTTCTTACAGCAGTACAAATGGGCTATAGCGCCTCAGACTATATATAATGGAGTTAAAAAGCCTGAGCCTCCCTGAGGAGAAATGTTTCTTACAAAGCTGCTTCATTTACTCTTGATCACACTCTTCCTCCACTGCTCCACATTACCAGTGACAGTATGCCAATACCGGCTAATACTCATTCATTAGGGTATTGATTAAGCCACAAAGGCACTGACAGTCAAATGTCTGTGTATTAATGTGGTGATCACTGAAGTGTGGCCATCAATAGGAACATGTCAAACAAACACTTTCTTATTCTCCTGAGTGCAAAACAGAAATGGTGCTGTGATCATGTTATGACATCAGCTGGAATTGAGTTTCCTTGAGTATGTATTTACAGCATAATGGTTCTATTGACTCTGTGTCTCTGTAGTCTACAGAGCTTACCACAACTGCAAACGTTTTCTTTCATTTTCACTTGCTCCACCAACAGGACTGCTGCAGGGTTGGAAATTAGTACCCACCACTGGGAATATGCAAGTGTTTGGTTCAGTGTCCAGTAAATTTTCTCAACCTACCAGCCACAGTGGCATTAAAACAGAGCTTTGTTAGATATTATAACTGTTAAAATGGTGTCCTGCTTGAACCGCTCTGACTTTCAGCTACATCATCTGCTGCATATGCTTTTGGGAGGTTTTGCTCATTCCCAAACACTTGGATGGACTAGTGAAATATATTGAACAGTCCTGGTTACATCTGGTGTGTCAGGTAACAGTTAGGGCAAGCTGCAGTAAAAGCTTGATTAGATCATTTATCTGGACAACTATCCTTGTTCATGTCTACATGAAGCTGAGAAAAATAGATTAAAAGACAGAAATATGTCCGCCTTTGCTATGGTAGGTGACAATATGTCCTTTTTTCTGTTTGTTATTATGAAGCTTTTTCTTGTTTGCCATGCTTACAAGTCAGTAAGCAGCTAGCCAGTAGTATATAAAATAATAATAATAATAACAATAATAATAATAATAATAATAATAATAATAATGAAACTTAACTAATCAGACCACTGTGCATTTTATTTGTGGCACAAATATAATGTGAGTTATACTTGCTTATAAAGATATCCAAAATCATGCAGGCAACAATGCTTGGCATTTACTCCAACATTTAGCTACTTACCAGCATTCTGTTTCAATTATGGGAAAATGCTGTTTGCTCTATGTGTCAAAGCCCAGTGCAATAACTGTGTCTGAACTTTTCCCACTGAGGACCACACACAAAAAATATAGGAACCACTGGGCCATTAAGAGAAACACCTCATCATCAGTCTATTTATGGTGATAAAACCAATTCAGCATAGGATAAGTTATGACATACTTTGTTATAAATAAGCTGAAGGAACTCAATTCAAAATGGCCTACACAAAAGCTTCCAGTGATGGCTTGACAAGCTCTCACAAGTCAATCAATGCTAATCATTTTTAGATGGCAAATCAGATTTCAGAGGGGTCTGTTTAAGCCTGGCCACCACTGGATCTGCTTCAGCTCCAAGTGACACTCTGCACAGAAGAGGGGGGGAATTCTGATGGTTTAGTTCAACATTCAGACACAAAACAAGAGCAAAGCTGTCAGCTTTATGGGAGTGTTCGTCCTTGATGGCTATGAGAAAGTGCTTTTATATTAGACCATGAGATGAGGCAGACGGATCAACATTAGCAAATGAGCATGATTTTTGCTACATCCATCCATCCATCTTCTCCCGCTTATTGGTGATCGGGTCGAAGGGGCAGCAGCCTAAGCAGGGAAGCCCAGACTTCCCTCTCCCCGGCCACTTCGTCCAGCTCTTCCCAGGGGATCCCGAGGCGTTCCCAGGCCAACTGAGAGACATAGTCCCTCCAGCGTGTCCTGGGTCTTCCCCAGGGCCGCCTACCGGTGGGACGTGCCCGGAACACCTTACCAGGGAGGCGTCCAGGAGGCATCCTTACCAGATGCCCAAGCCACCTCATCTGGCTCCTCTCAACGCGGAGGAGCAGTGGCTCTACTCCGAGCCCCTCCCGGATGACCGAGCTTCTGACCCTGTCTCTAAGGGAGAGCCCGGACACCATGTGAAGGAAACTCGTTTCGGCCGCTTGTACTCGCGATCTTGTTTCTCTGGACATGACCCACAGCTCGTGACCGTATGTGAGGATTTTTGTTACAATGCTGCTGTTATCAATTTGTCTATTCACCATGGCATTAGGACTTTTCTCTTTTGATCACAAGATCCAT